>WHNR01000028.1:0-367500 GCA_009859135.1 Formica selysi | reverse complement strand
TTAAATAGCAAACGCACGAAATCGATCACATACGCATCCCGGGATGACGAACTCCCCGGGTGAGTTCGTCATCCCGGGATGCGTATGTGATCGATTTCGTGCGTTTGCTATTTAATTTTTAATCAATGACTGCGATATTTTTTTTATACATATAATTTTTTTAATGTATTTATTTATTCTTGTATTTGTTATTTTAATTGCGCTGAAGATGGCCACAAAAAAAGGGCCGAAACGTTCGCTTTAGTATTATATGTTTTTTAATATCACTTTGTACCCGTTTGGATATGATATTTGTCAATTGCCTTCACACAATTAATAAATCTCTTAACGTGATATTTGTGGCTCATATTGCCTTTTTATTTGCTTACATTTATTATTATTATTTGAGCCTTTGTCTTATTATTATTAATTATATTAATACCAGTCCAAAACGTTCAGCTATTTTCAATGAATTTGCTGAATGTTTTCAAGATACTAATCGTAAGATTTTGAAATTATGTGATACTCGATGGCTTTCACATTATTCCTGTATTGACAGACTTCTTGAATCATGGGATACAGTTAAATATTTCCTTAATGAAACTGTTGTGAGCGACAAATCAAAATCTGCGGAACATTTATTGTCGGTCATGGAAAATGTGGAAACAAAAGCCTATTTTCTATTTTTAAAATATGTTTTAAATTTCTTTAATCAATTTAATGCTTTTTTTCAAGCCATTGAAACAAGAATCCATTTATTGCAGCCTAGATCTGTTAATTTTCTTATAAAAATTTCTCAAAACTTCATAAAACCGGATTTAATAAAACATTTGCTTTTAAATGTAACATTTAATGATAAAGAAAATCACAAATCTCTTAACGATATTAATTTAGGATCAGAATGTGAACAGTATCTTGAAAAGTTAGTAAAGGAAGGACATGCAGATGTAATTATAAATATTCGACAAAACTGTTTGCAGTTTTATATGATTGCTGCCGAAGAAATTAGAAAAAGATTGCCTGTTAATAACGCATTTCTTTATAAATTAAAAGTTTTTCAACCACAGGCATCTTTGTTTGACGATAACAGAGAAACATCCTTTAATGATGTTTCTTTTATCGCAAAAACTCTAGGTGGTTTTGATGAAACTGGTTTAAAGGAAGAATGGTTTGCATTAAATTCTAATTTTACTATTGAGGAAAAACAGAATCTTTCACAATTAAATTTTGATAATATGTGGAAAGAAATTTTAAAACGTCAATCCAATAACATTACTAAATATCCTAATTTAAAATCACTTCTGAATGCCATTAGATCGCTTCCAAACTCAAATGCTGATCCGGAAAGAACATTTTCAATTTTATCTGATTTGAAAACCAAAAAACGAAACAGGCTTTCATCGACCTGTATAAATGCCACTTGCGTATTCAAGTCAGCGTTAAAGGCGAGGGAGGAAACAGCCTTACAAATGAAAATTAATGAGCAGCATTTATCTCTTATGTCGGCGGATAAATTATATACAAATTCTGAACAGAAAAAGAAAAACAGTCTTTCACTATATACTGCAGATACCGATGACGTTGCTGATTCATCATTATCTAATAATATATAATAATATACTATAAAAAATATTAAGCATCAAGAATATTATGTCTGTAATGGGCATTATGTCTGTAAAGGACATCACACTTCTAAACGACAGATGTGTAAAAAATAATTTGTCCGTAAAGGACATCAGACTTCTAAACGATAAGTGTGTAAAAAATAATTTGTCCGTAAAGGACATCACACTTTTAAACAAGTGTGTAAAAAGTAATTTGTCCGTAACGGACATCACACTTTTAAACGATAAGTATGTAAAAAATAATTTGTCCGTAAAGGACATCAAACTTCTAAACGATAAGTATGTAAAAAATAATTTGTCCGTAAAGGACATCAAACTTCTAAACGATAAGTGTGTAAAAAATAATTTGTCCGTAAAGGACATCACACTTCTAAACGACAGATGTGTAAAAAATAATTTGTTCGTAAAGGACATCACACTTCTAAACGATAAGTGTGTAAAAAATAATTTGTCCGTAAAGGACATCACACTTCTAAACGACAGATGTGTAAAAAATAATTTGTTCGTAAAGGACATCACACTTCTAAACGATAAGTGTGTAAAAAAGATTTGTCCGTAAAGGACATCAGACTTCTAAACGATAAGTGTGTAAAAAATAATTTGTCCGTAAAGGACATCACACTTCTAAACGACAGATGTGTAAAAAATAATTTGTCCGTAAAGGACATCACCCTTCTAAACGATAAGTGTGTAAAAAATAATTTGTCCGTAAAGGACATCACACTTTTAAACAAGTGTGTAAAAAGTAATTTGTCCGTAACGGACATCACACTTTTAAAGAAGTGCGTAAAAACATAATTATTTTTATATCTCTCCTCCGTGTAATGTGGTATAATAGGGCTCTAGGCGAAGGTCCACTAAAAAACCGAACGCGCCATTGGTGGTACCTCATGGTGGTGTGGAAAATCACCATTCATTATTTTATTATTTTTAATCTATTAACGATACAAAACGTGGTATACGTGGTCAGACGTTTGTGTATCGTTATTATGTAAAAGGTTGAATTATATAATATTATAAATTTCTCACAACTCGGCACTTTCCCGATAATCATCTTCCGAACGCTTGATCAGTATTGTAAAAAGTTGATTAAATTGCTAAATTCTAGCTTATATTATAACTTATTTTAATAATTACTGTTAACATCTTGAATATAATGCATGTAATTTCTATTATCAGTTTATCATATTTCAAATAAATATTATAAGTAGAATATATATATTTTAAATCGATTTAAACGATATTTTCGTTCAGTAAAAAAATATTTAGCTAAGATTATCAAAAGAAATATTTAGTATTTTATTTAAAACAATATACCGATATTTTTTTATGAAATTCTGTTTATTTATTTTCAATATATTTATTTTTTTTTTTTACAAAATATATCATTATTTTCTCTGGCAAATATATAATACCAAAGAAAGCTGTAAAATCATTTTCAAAATCATTTAACGCTGTAACGCATAATAAGAAATGCGAGCAGCGTGCCCGTTGCCCGTCGCCTTCGTTGTTCGTTGCCGGCTTGGTAAGAAGGAGAGAGACAGAAAACAATATATCTGTTCTCTTCTACTATCCGAAGCTAGCCGAAGCGCCGAGCTCACATGGACGCGGTTTTCGCTTGTGTTTGTTATCCCCTCTATTACGATTTGGTATGATGCACGTCCCGAATCTGGCATCACTGTGTCTATGGTCCAAATAAAGTCCCTTTGTAACTAATATTGGGGTTATAGTTCATTTGCTTACCGCTATGCGGTGCGCTATTCAATATCTATACCCGTATTCAAGTTTTTGTCATGAGCATATACAGTGCCTACCAAAAGTTCCGGGCCACCTAAATAATTTTTGAATGGTTTGAAATATAGGACTAAAATTTATAGGGACACAATGGGATCACAAAGTCTATTATTTAACCACAAAAACACCCACCTCTACACCCGCGGGGGACGGGAGGAGGGGGGAGCCAAAAAATCTTAAATGGCATGTGGAGTTGAGTGAGGGCTCATTCGAAAGGGCTTTCCGAGACGAAAACAACGCGAGGTCGCCGAGGTCTCTACGATTTTTTTTCGCAGAGTTATGATCATTTGAACATTTCTATTGAGATTTTGCGATAGCGAGGGCCTATGGCGACAACAGAAGAAAGATAGGGCTTCACGCGGACACGCGCGTTCCTGAGTGTGTGCGCGTGCGCGTGCGTGTGTGTGTGTGTGTGTGTGTGCGGGCGCGCGCGCGCGTGTGTGTGTGTGTCACAACAAAGATAAGAACCCCGCGGTTCATCACTTCCGCTGTATTTAATGACTCCAAATCCTCTCTGTTGTGTGTGCGTGCGTGCATGCGTGCGTGCGTGTCCGGCCAACCAAGGCAAGACCGCTGGCGTGTCCTGCCAACTAAGGCAACACCGGGATGGGAACACTGGTGTATGTGAAGGAATAAAAACACTAATTATTTTATCAAATGTTCAAATTGATGTCCTTCGACAACTTGGCAGTGTCCTAAGCAAATGTAAAACGTATCGATAACGTTAGTTAAAAAATTGGGTATGATCGAATTTGAAACGTTCACTATTTTTTCCCGCAGCTCTTCTAAATTTTCGGACCTAGTCTCATAGACCTTTGTTTTCAAATACCCCCAGTAAAAGAAGTCTAATGGGGTCAGATCTGGTAATCTCGGTGGCCATTCTATTGTGCCTCTTCTACCAATACATCGATCAGTAAAAACATCGTTGAGAATATTTCGAGCTTCCAGAGAAAAATGAGCCGGAGCCCCATCCTGCTGAAACCGAACATTGTGGAAAGCTTCTCCAGCAATATCCTGAATAGCCGGTATCACTTGGTTTCTTAGCAAATTGCAATAATTTTGAGAATTTATGTTTTCTTCAATAAAAAACGGTCCTATAATACGATTAAACATTATTCCGGCCCAAACGTTAACCTTCTGAGGATACTGCGTATGACTGTCTCTCATCCAATGCGGATTTTCATCTGCCCAATACCTCATATTCTGTCGATTTACATAACCGTTTAATTCAAATGTTGCTTCGTCAGAAAAACAGATCCAGTTGAAAAACTGACGATTATCAGCAGGTCGTGTCATCATTGTGTCGCAAAATTCCACTCTTCTGTCATAATCGTCTTCGGATAGCTCCTGGACTAGATGTATTTTGAAAGGATGATAGTGATGCTTCTTCAAAATTCAATGGACTGATGCTGTACTAATATCATTTTCTTGAGCTGCTCTCGAGACCGATGTATGGGGATTATCGTATACAGTTAGCAGAACATCTAAAACTTTTTCGTCATTACTAGCATTTTTGGGTCTTCCAGATCTAGGCGCATCTTTAATTACACCGGTTCTTTGGAAACGACCAACAGTTCTTTCAACAGTTGACTTTGAAATTGGTTCACGGTCAGGATATGTGGCATTGAATAAATCCGCTACTTCTCGATAGGACCTTATTACCCCCCCTCCCCCCCACAAACACACACACGCGCACGCGCACGCACACGCACACGCACGCGCAAGCGCACACGCAGGCACACACGCACACGCACACACACACACACACACACACACACACACTCAGGAACGCGCGTGTCCGCGTAAAGGCCTATCTTTCTTCTGTTGTCGGCCCTCGCTATCGCAAAATCTCAATAGAAATGTTCAAATAATCATAACTCTGCGAAAAAAATCGTGGAGACCTCGGCGACCTCGCGTTGTTTTCGTCTCGGAAAGCCCTTTCGAACGAGCCCTCACTCAACTCCACATGCCATTTAAGATTTTTTGGCTCCCCCCTCCCCCCGTCCTCCGCGGGTGTAGAAGTGGGTGTTTTTGTGGTTAAATGATAGACTTTGTGATCCCATTGTATCCCTATAAATTTCAATCCTATATTTCAAACCATTCATAAATTATTTAGGTGGCCCGGAACTTTTGGTAGGCACTGTATAAAGCCTGCAAAATGCGGCTAATAACATTGTAATTATTTTTATCAGTTTAATTTCTGATACGATTCCCGTACCAGGAAATTCAGATATTGAACTGATTTTTGGAAAATCGGACAGATAATATCCGATTTTAATTTATTCGGACAATTTTTATCCGAATAAGTGAAAATCGTTTGTTATTATCTGCTTAAAATATAAAACAAAAATTAACTTCCATATAAATAAAATCTTTAATTTTATAAATTAAATTATTTAAATTTACCTATAACAGTGCTCGGATTTAGTTGCACATTTCGGCCCGATTCCGTGGCTCACGCCTATTGCCCCCCACTCACCGCTCGTGCGTTAGCGACGAGTCGCCAGATACGCGTAACTATGGAGCGCAACGTTTTGTCTCAGGAGCGTCCGTATATAAGAATGCCTAAATATAATAATAAGACAATACTTTTCTATAAATAAAAGTTTTTCTCAAATATTTTATATCAATGAAATATAAAATATTGGAGAAAAACTTTTAATTTTGAGAATTATCGCGGTGCATTTAGAAAAGTATTGTCTTACTATTATATTTGGACATTCTTATATACGGACGCTCCTGAGACAAAGTGTCGCGCTACTTAGTTACGCGTATCTGGCGACTCGTCGCTAACGTATGAGCGGTGAGTGGGGGGCAATAGGCGTCAGCCACGGAATCGGGCCGAAATGTGCAACTAAATCCAAGCACTGACTTTTAATATATATCACATTAATATGTGTTATTATATGTTATTACTGTAATTGGTCTTAATTTTGCCATCAAACAAACGTCAGAAAATGACGTCCCGTCCCATACAGCACAGCAAGATTGCAGAAACATTGTGGCAATGTTTCATCGTAATATTGCAACATTGCATAAACGTTGTGAAATGTTGCTGCAAGATCGCTGCAAGCTTGCAGCAACGGTAAAATGTCCGCTTTCAGAAATATTACTATATAATATTAGCAATATTGCAGTAAAATATTATTGCAATATTGCTACAATATTATGCAATATTACTTTGAAAATGTGCCAATATACGGTCGGGCTGGATCTTTTATGCCTAATAATACTTTTTGTGTGAATTTATATACATTTTCGTATGTACATAAATCCACGCGAAAAATATTATTAGACACAAAAGATCCAGCCCGACTATATATTAGCACATTTTCTATTTATTTTATTGTTATTATAATAGTCATAATTCACTTAATATATAAATATTATTTTGAGTTATACACAAGTCGGCATAACAGCTTTAACACACGAAATAAAAACATTCTAAAACGCATGAATCTCTTATAGAAAATCTTTTTATTTTAATCTTAAGGTTTAGAGAATATAATAGGATATAGAGAATAAAAATTCATATATATATATATATATATATATATATATATATTATATTTATTATAAATATATTATATTAGGTGTACAAATAAGTTTCCGCCGTTTTTTATCAAAAATTGGGCATTTATTGTGAAAGAACGGAACCTAATGTTTTATTTGAAGTATTGTCCATCGCTTGCCACTACTTTTTCCCATCTTTCTGGCAGCATACGGATACCGCGTCGGAAGAATGCTTCATCTTTTGAGGCTATCCACGAATCGACCCAATTTTTGGTATCTTCATATGATGTGAAGTGTTGCTCAGACAGGCCATGCGCCATCGATCTAAACATGTGGAAATCAGAAGGAGCAATGTCTGGTAAATACGGCGGGTGGGGTAAAACTTCCCAATTGAGTGTTTCCAAATAGGTTTTGACCGGTGCCGCAACATGTGGACGAGCATTATCATGCAGGAGAATAACTTTGTCGTGTCTGAAGTAGTGGGCGCGCTTTTCCTTGAGTGCTCGACTCAATCTCATCAATTGTGTTCGGTAGACAGCCCCAGTAATGGTTTCGTTCGGTTTGAGCAACTCATAATACACGACACCAAGCTGATCCCACCAAATGCACAACAAAATTTTTTTTCCATGAATATTTGGCTTAGCTGTAGATGTTGAAGCATGGCCAGGTGGTCCCCATGATTTCTTCCTTTTTGGATTATCATAGTGGATCCATTTTTCATCACCAGTGACTATACGGTGCAGAAAACCCTTTCGTTTATGCCTGGCAAGCAGCATTTCACATGTGAACAATCGGCGTTCAACGTTTCTCGGCGTCAGTTCATATGGAACCCAATTTCCTTGTTTTTGAATCAATCCCAATGATTTCAACCGATGTGAAATTGCTTGTTGAGTCACTCCCAATGTAAGTGCAAGTTCTTCTTGCGTTTGGCACGTATCTTGATCCAATAATGCTTCCAATTCCGAGTCTTCATACACTTTCGGCCTTCCGCTACGTTCTTTGTCTTCGATGTCAAATTCACCGTTCTTAAACTTTTGAAACCACTCACGACAACTTCTCTCACTTAAGGCAGCCTCACCATATGCTTCTACAAGCAATCGATACGCCTCAGCTGCAGATTTCTTCAAATTGAAGAAGTAAATCAAAAGTTCCCGCAAATGACGCTTATTCGGCTCAAAACTCGACATTTTCGCACACAAAAGAATATATTATACTGATAAAAAATCACTAATATTTTAAGGTTATGTTATTGACTGATGTCCAATCTTACGATAAGGACGTTTTACATCTGACAATTTTAACCATAATTTACTGGTGGCGCCAACTTTTGTCAAACGGCGGAAACTTATTTGTACACCTAATACTAATAATTTCATTATAACATAAATTTAAAAAAAATATATTTATATAGTTATTAACATTATAGCTATATATATATATTAGGTGTACAAATAAGTTTCCGCCGTTTGACAAAAGTTGGCGCCACCAGTAAGTTATGGTTAAAATTGTCAGATGTAAAACGTTCTTATCGTAAGATTGGACATCAGTCAATAACATAACCTTAAAATATTAGTGATTTTTTATCAGTATAATATATTCTTTTGTGTGCGAAAATGTCGAGTTTTGAGCCGAATAAGCGTCATTTGCGGGAACTTTTGATTTACTTCTTCAATTTGAAGAAATCTGCAGCTGAGGCGTATCGATTGCTTGTAGAAGCATATGGTGAGGCTGCCTTAAGTGAGAGAAGTTGTCGTGAGTGGTTTCAAAAAAGTTTAAGAACGGTGAATTTGACATCGAAGACAAAGAACGTAGCGGAAGGCCGAAAGTGTATGAAGACGCGGAATTGGAAGCATTATTGGATCAAGATTCGTGCCAAACGCAAGAAGAACTTGCACTTACATTGGGAGTGACTCAACAAGCAATTTCACATCGGTTGAAATCATTGGGATTGATTCAGAAACAAGGAAATTGGGTTCCATATGAACTGACGCCGAGAAACGTTGAACGCCTTGTTAACGATTGTTCACATGTGAAATGCTGCTTGCCAGGCAAAAACGAAAGGGTTTTTTGCACCGTATAGTCACTGGTGATGAAAAATGGATCCACTATGATAATCCAAAAAGGAAGAAATCATGGGGACCACCTGGCCATGCTTCAAAACTCTTGTTATGCATTTGGTGTGATCAACTTGGTGTCGTGTATTATGAGTTGCTCAAACCGAACGAAACCATTACTGGGGCTGTCTACCGAACACAATTGATGAGATTGAGTCGAGCACTCAAGGAAAAGCGCGCCCACTACTCTAGACACGACAAAGTTATTCTCCTGCATGATAATGCTCGTCCACATGTTGCGGCGCCGGTCAAAACCTATTTGGAAACATTCAATTGGGAAGTTTTACCCCACCCGCCGTATTCACCAGACATTGCTCCTTCTGATTTCCACATGTTTAGATCGATGGCGCATGGCCTGTCTGAGCAACACTTCACATCATATGAAGATACCAAAAATTGGGTCGATTCGTGGATAGCCTCAAAAGATGAAGCATTCTTCCGACGCGGTATCCGTATGCTGCCAGAAAGATGGGAAAAAGTAGTGGCAAGCGATGGACAATACTTCAAATAAAACATTAGGTTCCGTTCTTTCACAATAAATGCCCAATTTTTGATAACAAACGGCGGAAACTTATTTGTACACCTAATATGTATATATATATATATATATATATATATATATATATATGTATATATATATATATATATATATATATATATATATATATATATTATGCGCATTTTTTAGAAAATAAAGTAAGAAACAAATATATGAAACTAATATAAACAAAATGAATGTAAATAATTATTGAGAACATGAAGAATATAAAAATAAATATAAAATTATTTTACGTTTTATCTTTGTTTTTCTAAATTTTCTTCCGTTTTTTCTCTCGTAATTCTCACATTTGCTTGGGCAAGACACTTTGATGCGTATTCAGCAATGTCGCTGTCTGTTATGTCTTTATGCGACATATGAACAGCTTCTGTAATATATAAAAGTATTATTCAATATATATTTTAAATATTAGTCAAAGGAAATATAACAAGATGTCTGAAAATTCCATATACAGCCATGGTATAAATACCAACTTGAACAAACGATCCCCTACCATTTTCCTAACAACCACATAAAATTTCGAGATATTAATAAAAAAGATTGGTAAACCAGAACACGATATGGACACGATATGAGCTATAAGTGCGAGATCTCATTAAAAATGGATAAAACATGACTACTTTTTGGCACGGATGGATACTGACTGACATCCAAAGGCGAAATAACACGATACGAGCGATGCATAGATAATTATTTCTCGACGCATTAAGTGAGCATGTCGCTAAGAAACATTCTCAGCCATTTTCAATTAGATTGTGTCTACAAAGCTCGTCTCATAGCATCGCGTCTTCTAGTTTGCTAATCTTTTTCATTAATATCTCGAAATTTTACGTGGTTGTTTGAAACATAGTAAGGAAACTTTTGCTCAAGTTGATGTGTTCTATTTGTACATTCAGTTGTACTCAAAATTTTCAAACACTATATATTCTCGTATTTTTGCCAGATCTTTTTAAATCGAATTAAATAAACATCGAATTATATTAAAAAATACTTACGTATGATAATTTTAGAAAGTCTTAAATCCTTAAAGCTTTGTTTACTTTTCCTACCAGCCCAACTGAAATGTTTGGCTACATTATCAGTAATTGTTTTTTTAAATATATTTCTTATCATTATACACGCACATAGTACTTCCACCAACGAGTTTAAAAAAATTTAGCTGAAAGAAATAGCCAACTTTTCAAATAAGAGCATATTAACAGTATAAAGTACATTAACAGTATAAGATATATCCGGTAATTTACGCTCATAATTTACATTGCGCTATCCTCATGAAAAGTTGAGTCAACAATCCGGTATCATTATTTCCCATGTTACTTAATAAAGTAATAATTGTTGATAAAAATCTAATCTACCAATGTCATGTTTAAAACAAGCTTATAAACAACCTGGTAGTATGCGTGAGCACTTGGTGCTACATCTTTTGTACACTATCAGGAGCGTGGCTCACAGACGTGCATTTATCTAAAAAACGAAGCTGACTAACAGAATTGTATAATCAACAATTATTATTTTATTTTACTTTATTATGCAGTGCGGAAAATAATGGTACAGGACTTTTGGATTCGACTTTATGATGCATTGTGTTATGTAAATAGTAGATACGAATTTGCGGACATTTTGTATATAACATACCACATCGTCCTGAAATTTTCTTTCCTTCAATTGTTCTTCAAAAGACGTTAAGTCAGCGATTGTACGTATAGGCAACAAAATATCGATTTCTTGGATATTGCAAAATTAATTAGAAGATTGCTCTTTCTCCTGCAATCTATCCAGTCTATTTTCAATAGCATCCAATTTATATAACACTTTTTAATTTCCATAGAATGTGCTTCTTAAAATCTGAAATCAATATACACATTAATATATATATATATATATATATATATATATATATATATATACATCAATATATATTTAGTTAATAAATTTGTCTATATCTTGATAACTGAACTGAATTGATCTAGTATATCTGAACTTTTTTGCTTAGAATGGCTTCTAAACCACATTCTAGAAGTTTGTCGATTTCCTCGCGAAAGATTCTGTATATTTGTTTAGTTTATAAAATATATCAAAAATTATTAGTATTTTTTTCAAAATAACACCATAAATATCAAGATGTTCATTATTATTACTATCTGCAACAGAATTTTCAATACGATGTTTTACACTATTTATAACAATGTCATTATTTGGATCTAAAAAATAAAGCATAAATAGTATTTAATGAATATCATATCGTGCTAATATATCGCATTTAATATTTACCATTATTGTTCACTGTATTAAAGGAAGTATTCTCGCGCAACATATTTCTCGTATTTTGTATAGGTGTGCTCAATAGCTGTTTTTTATTTGATACAAAATGCTCTTTTCGCGGAAAAGTAGGCAAGATTTTATTTTGTCGGATACTATTTTCTTTATCCTCGGAGAAAGATGAATCTTCTTCAGAAGATGAAAAATTTCTTTTAGCTTTTAAACGTCTTTTCTTTTTTTCTCGTTCTCTCAATTCATTTGATGATATAGCATTATCATCTATGTTGGATGTATCCTCTGCTCGAACTAATTTTTGTATGCCTTCTTCATACGTATCTAAATCATTTAAAATAAAATGAAATGATTAAAGTTATATATAACAAAGAAAAATTTATATGTTGTATATTATTCATTTACTTGCAGTGCCGAAGACTTTTTTAATTGGTAACACCTCCCAATCTGATTTTTCCCGTGGCATCTCTCTTGTCATAATAGCTTTGTTAATACGGAATTTCGTTTTAAAATGGGTAGGTCAAATGCTTGATAAATTGTCTGCATTATACCACGTTGCAGGTATTATTTGCAGCCCGTCGTGAAATTCCGCATAATAGCACATTTATAAATGTGCTATTATCCATTTCTTTACGATATTGCACGCACTCAATCGTAGTAAATATGCATTAAACTGTATTGTAAGAAATATTTATTAAATAACGCATAAAATTATATTTGATAGTTAAGAGGAAATGTTGCAAACGTATCTTGATCATTGCCATAAGGAATTTCCCATGTTTTACACCAGTGCTCGGAGATAGTTGCCCTTTTCGGGCCGATATGTGAGGCGACGCCTACGGTCCCCCCCACTACCGCTCGAGGCTCGACGGCCGAGCTGCCGATCGCGCGCGTGACGCTGTGCCTCAGGAGCGTCTCGATCTAAAAAATATGCTGAGATTGTACCTGCCGTCAAATCGTCGTTTAAATTTGCTTTGCCAGATAATTTGTCTATTAGTAATATATTATATATGTTATAGTAATATATATATTATATAATATATTAATTTGTCTATTAGTAATATATTATATATGTTATAGTAATATATATATATATTACTATAACGTATATAATATATTACTAATAGACAAATTATCTGGCAAAGTAAATTTTAACGACGATTTGACGGGAGGTACAATCTCAGCATATTTTATATATATATATATATATATATATATATATATATATACATATATATATATATATACATATATATAATTACAATTTTATAATAGCTTTCCACATCACCCATGAGGTACTATTGCGATGCGTTTTTTTTTTAAGTGGTTTCCCCAGTAGGCCTATTCCACTAAAAGATATAAAAGACTAGAAGATAATTAAATATGTGGCTTGATAGGAAAACAATATTTTATATCGTAAGATATAATATAAAAACGAAAAAGGAAGCAAAAAAAACCGAAAACCAATTTGGATCAAAATTCTAATTTGATATTCTAGGTCGTTTGCACGATTCTACTAGAGATGATATATCCACAGAGATTTTAGATGAACTAACGCGCATCAGCGAGGATAATGATGTATCGCTTAAAGAAGAACGTTTTTCTGTTTTAATAAATTTCATTTTTGAAAAAGAACATTCACATAAATATCTGGACCCAAACATCGAGAAAATTCGAAGACTGAAATTTGTAAGACGCGGATAACACGATATATCTAAAATTTTGAAAAATTCAACTCCCTTTTCTAGCCGTGTATTCAAAGAAATATCACATTGCAAATCGCAAAGTTCTGCCTGAAATTCTAGACTTTGTTCCTCGATTTGCACAGTGAGAGGATTCTCAAAAAGTTTTAAATCTTTTCGTAGCGTTTCAAAATCTCTGAAACGCAAATCAAATTGATTTATTAGAGTATCAATAATATTAATTTGTTTTTGAAAGTTACAATTTATGCCGTGTTCTTCAAAAAGAATCTGGCAAGAGGGAGAAAAGTGAAAAATATTATTTTCTAAATGATTTTTAAACAATTGCAACTTTCTACGAAAAGAATCGATATGACTAACTAATTGTGAGATAGTTTGATTGGTCTTTTGCAGCTTTAAATTTAAAATATTTAAATGATTTGTTATATCAGTTATTAGAGCAAGCTCGCAAAGCGAGTCCAAATCTTCAAAAAAAAGAACCCCGCACTAATCATATGGAAAATCTGTCCCGGTCAAATCAATTGGTTTTTACATATGTTGTAGCTTATAACCTACTGAACAAAAGATGTAATGGGCACAAAGCTCAATAATGGACAGTTATCGAGTTATAACCAGTCAAACATGAAAAATTCGGGCTGCCGAATAGTCAAATCTCGGAAGATATTGATTTTTTTGAAAAATGTTTGAAACAAACATAGTAGGGTTTTAATCGTTCATCGTTTGTCGTTTGTTTTCTCTCTTCTACTGTTTTTTAACGCTCAACGGTTATTTAATAGTGAGACGAGCGCATTTAAACTCTTGTGTGAGATTGCAGAGTTTTGGAGATCGACATTATTAAAGTAAAAAGTGTTTGTTACGCTATTTGCGTAATAGTGATAGTGTATCGTGTGTTAGTCGTACGGTTTACTATTCCTGGATTTTCTGAAAAATGGATAAGGACCAAAGATACGTGCAAGCTTTTGATAAGGTACGGGAAGAAATATTTTTCGCGTCTATTTGTAATAAAATCACCTGTCTTTTGTGTGGTTATCAACCCACTCTTATCAAAAAATACATTCTTTATAGACATTATAAAATTAAACACATAAATGAATATTCGAAATATGTGGACGAAGAGAAATTTAATTTAATCGAGGGATTGAAATTAGTTTATCAAGAAGGTTGTAGTTCGAGTTCTGTCGATAATGCTACATCTTCGATAAAAGCTCTTACAGCATCGTATGTAATCTCAAATCTTATCGCGAAAAATTCCAAGCCGTTTCGTGAAGGAAAATTTATAAAGGAATGCCTCATCGCAGCAGTAGAGTCGTTTGGAAATTCGTTAACTCTTGATGAAGCTGCTAGTATTCCTTTAAGTGACAAAACAGTAAAATCCCGCATAAATGATATTGCTTCTTCTTTAGAAAAAAAATTAAAATCCTTATTAGAATCTTGTTCTTTTTTTTCATTATGTCTCGATGAGAGCACCGATAATCGGCATGTGAGTCAACTGAGTATTTTTGCTCGAATCGTGCAAAACGATTTTTCATATGTCGAGGAGCTCTTAGATTTTGTCCCACTACATAACACAACAAGGGGTATTGATATCTTCGAAGCTGTTAACCAAACTCTTCAAAAATTTGATCTAGATTTCTCAAAATGTTCAGCTATCGTAACTGATGGCGCAAGAGCAATGATAGGTTCAAAAAATGGATTCTTCGGTCAATTAAAGCAGCGAGGTTTAAAGATCCCTGTCATTCATTGAGTTATTCATCAAGAAGCGTTATGTGGGGAAGTTGTGAAACTATGCACAGCAATGCAAACCGTCACAAAAATTATTAACATAATTAAAGGCGGTCAAAAATTTCTTTCTCATCGAAAGTTTTTACTCTTTCTCGAAGAGCATAACGCAACTTATACAGATGTGCCTCTGTATTGTGAAGTTCGGTGGCTCAGTGCAGGAAAATGTTTGGAAAAGCTCTTTGCAATAAGAAAAGAGATCTTCCTTTTCTTGCAAGAACAATTTTCTGCAAAATATGATGAATTTAAATTTTTTTTTGAAGATTTGGACTCGCTTTGCGAGCTTGCTCTAATAACTGATATAACAAATCATTTAAATATTTTAAATTTAAAGCTGCAAAAGACCAATCAAACTATCTCACAATTAGTTAGTCATATCGATTCTTTTCGTAGAAAGTTGCAATTGTTTAAAAATCATTTAGAAAATAATATTTTTCACTTTTTTCCCTCTTGCCAGATTCTTTTTGAAGAACACGGCATAAATTGTAACTTTCAAAAACAAATTAATATTATTAATACTCTAATAAATCAATTTGATTTGCGTTTCAGAGATTTTGAAACGCTACGAAAAGATTTAAAACTTTTTGAGAATCCTCTCACTGTGCAAATCGAGGAACAAAGTCTAGAATTTCAGGCAGAACTTTGCGATTTGCAATGTGATATTTCTTTGAAGACATGGCTAGAAAAGGGAGTTGAATTTTTCAAAATTTTAGATATATCGTGTTATCCGCGTCTTACAAATTTCGGTCTTCGAATTTTCTCGATGTTTGGGTCCAGATATTTATGTGAATGTTCTTTTTCAAAAATGAAATTTATTAAAACAGAAAAACGTTCTTCTTTAAGCGATACATCATTATCCTCGCTGATGCGCGTTAGTTCATCTAAAATCTCTGTGGATATATCATCTCTAGTAGAATCGTGCAAACGACCTAGAATATCAAATTAAAATTTTGATCCAAATTGGTTTTCGGTTTTTTTTGCTTCCTTTTTCGTTTTTATATTATATCTTACGATATAAAATATTGTTTTCCTATCAAGCCACATATTTAATTATCTTCTAGTCCTTTATATCTTTTAGTGGAATGGGCCTACTGGGGAAACCACTTTAAAAAAAAACGCATCGCAATAGTACCTCATGGGTGATGTGGAAAGCTATTATAAAATTGTAATTATATATATATGTATATATATATATATATATATATATATATATATATATATATATATATATATTGTAACCGTAATTTCTTTTGTTAATTGTTTAAGTAATAATTATTTGATTATTCGACGGGCGGTTCTTCGGTGCCCACGGCACACCTTCGGCGCGTATCTCGAATATCGATCCCGATATCCCGAAAAAGTCAATATATCACCAAATAACCGAGTTGGGCGCCAGGGGGCGTATCCCGTTTGGACACGGAACGATTGGACACCGCTCGATTGGACACGTAGTATTGGACACGGAACGATTGGACACTGCACGATTGAACACAGAATTATTGGACACCGCACGATTGGACACCGCACAATTGGACACGCACACTGCACGATTGGACACAGAATTATTGGACACCGCACGATTGGACACCGCACAATTGGACACGCACACTGCACGATTGGACACTGCACGATTGGACACCGCACGATTGGACACTGCACGATTGGACACCGCATTATTGGACACTGCACGATTGGACACCGCACGATTGGACACTGCACGATTGGACACCGCACGATTGGACACGCATACTGCACGATTGGACACTGCACGATTGGACACCGTACGATTGGACACTGCACGATTGGACACCGCATTATTGGACACCGCACGATTGGACACCGCACGATTGGACACCGCACGATTGGACACCGGTAATTATGCATAAAGAGGGCACAAGTAGAAGCATAAATTTTAGTTTTAAATCAGAAATAGGTATGGGTTAGGTTATATCTTCCGGAAGTGGAGCCCCCCCGTAGGGGGGGCGGAACATACTGCCTCCACGCATATTCTTTTTAATGCGAAGTAAGGTTCCACATAGGTTTACAACTTTCCACGCGAAGCGAGGTTCAACGCAAACTTATGTGTCTAGT
Source organism: Formica selysi (assembly GCA_009859135.1). Classification (NCBI taxonomy): domain Eukaryota; kingdom Metazoa; phylum Arthropoda; class Insecta; order Hymenoptera; family Formicidae; genus Formica; species Formica selysi. The sequence goes on along the minus strand of WHNR01000028.1, from coordinate 350,075 downwards.
TTTTTGATAGTGGAGCCCCCCCGAAGGGGGGCGGAACCCACTGTGTCAAATCGTGCAGTGTTCAATCGTGCGGTGTCCAATCGTGCAGTGTCCAATCGTGCAGAAGCATAAATTTTAGTTTTAAATCAGAAATAGGTATGGGTTAGGTTATATCTTCCGGAAGTGGAGCCCCCCCGTAGGGGGGGCGGAACATACTGCCTCCACGCATATTCTTTTTAATGCGAAGTAAGGTTCCACATAGGTTTACAACTTTCCACGCGAAGCGAGGTTCAACGCAAACTTATGTGTCTAGTTTTTTGATAGTGGAGTCCCCCCGAAGGGAGGGCGGAACCCACTGTGTCAAATCGTGCAGTGTTCAATCGTGCGGTGTCCAATCGTGCAGTGTCCAATCGTGCAGTGTCCAATCGTACGGTGTCCAATCGTGCAGTGTCCAATCGTGCAGTGTGCGTGTCCAATCGTGCGGTGTCCAATCGTGCAGTGTCCAATCGTGCGGTGTCCAATCGTGCAGTGTCCAATAATGCGGTGTCCAATCGTGCAATGTCCAATCGTGCGGTGTCCAATCGTGCAGTGTGCGTGTCCAATTGTGCGGGGTCCAATCGTGCGGTGTCCAATAATTCTGTGTCCAATCGTGCAGTGTCCAATCGTTCCGTGTCCAATACTGCGTGTCCAATCGAGCGGTGTCCAATCGTTCCGTGTCCAAACGGGTGTCACCCGGCGCCAGGTACGGCAGGCCGCACCATTCATGATAATAGTAACGCTAGAGACAATTGCGAGATCGATAATTAACGCGACGGCAAAATTCCGCGGCTACTCAATATACCCGAAATGGTAGAGGGGGTGGTTCGGGGGGGAAACGGAAGAGATCTTGAGAATGGAGAACACGGGAGCAAAAATGAGCATTCGATAAGTTAAAAAAAAAAGATAACAATAATAATATATTAAATGAAACAAGAGTATAGAGCAGTTCACAGAAGTAATAAACGTGGGCGACAATGGTTATTCTATAGGCGAATAAAATATATTATTTCCGCGAAGATCGGCACGACCGTGCGCAACAGTACTAAATTACCGGGCGTCTTACGCGCTTTAACTCGACTTTTCGGCCGCGAGGATTTCCGCCGTACGAGACTTAATTAGGCCGCGACAACTAAAGAAATCTCTCGAATGCGCCGGTAAGCGGTAAATTACTTTACGCACGCCCGTGAATCCACTTCAATACCATATAAATTTCTCGGTGATACGACTCGAATCGGTCTTTTAACGCAGCTCGTGATGCTGGAATGTGCCTCAATAATAATAACGACGACCTTTGCCTGAAATACGCCACGTATATTACTCGGATGACTCGCGAAAACTAACGACGGGGTCACAAACACCCGATAGATACTCTGCTCGATATCGGAGAATTACGCCTTCTCCTTACTCTAATTACGCATAGCGTGTACAAGAGAAATGCTAACAATACTCAAAAAGAATACGAAAACTATCGGTGACGACTGTGGTGTACGAGTCGTACGACGCAATACTTTACGCGATCCGGAATATCGATCGCGCGAGTGTGAAAATCCCGATACGCTACAACATGTAATAATTACAGACGCGAAACTAACATTAATGACTGTCGGCGGCGGCGAAATGAATGGAGAGAGCTTAATTTATATAGTTCGGATGAGCGACGTGTGCCCGTCGGCCGTGCGACTTAATCTACCAAAATGTTCACAAAGTTAATTCAACAAAACGCGTGGCTCGACAACTATTAAGGGCGCGACTCATCCGAACTAATTATCTACAAGAAATCGGCAACAAAATCGGGCTGGCGACACTCGTCCCACCGGCTGGAAGCCCTCGAATTTTCCGTTCGCTATTTCCGTCTCGATATCGCTCGCGCTTTCTGAGACCTGCGTTCTATCGGATGGCTCGCCGAACAGTGCCGAGCGAGAGTCCTGCAGGAGACACGCCGGCGCGATAAATCGCTATCGTGCCACCTGTGGCGCTTTCGCGTTACGCAGGGCCGTCCTGCGGTCCTCGCGATCCTTGTTGTCATCACGGCCGTGTTGGTGGGTTCATCGCCCCGGAGTTCCCAAGATTTTCTGCTGTTCGGCTTAAAGGGGCGGGCTTACGGCTGCGCCCGATCGGCTCTCTATCCTATTTGGTCGAATAGGCTCCGCGTTGAGAGTCGGCTCGCCGCTCCGTCCTTGGGACTCCCTCGCTTCGTGCGGGTGGAGTGGCCGCCTCTTTGGCCGGATTATCCTGGCCCTCCGCGCTCCTTTCCTGCCATAAGAAATATAAATTTATCGGCAGCGATGTTTGTCAGCCATATAAAATGTTTTTAATATTAGACAACTACGACCTGACGTCTCCTGTTTCCCGGGTGTCCTGGATTCCCGCTCTCGGCCGTCACTCTTCTCTCTTCTTTTTCTTCCGCCGGATGGGATCCCGCCGCTCGATCTCGTGCCGACAACCAACTTGCGGGCTCATCTCGAGCTTACATTTCCGATAACTATTACTATCAAAAGTCGGATCTCGTCGATCCGACGATTGGGCCGCTCTCTCCCTAAATAGAGAGGGCGCAGGCCCCCAAAAAACCGCCCCCGATCGGGTCATTCGACCCTTGTGACGGACGTCCCAAAAATGTCACGTCACAATATATATATATATATATATATATATATATATATATAAAATATGCTGAGATTGTACCTCCCGTCAAATCGTCGTTAAAATTTACTTTGCCAGATAATTTGTCTATTAGTAATATATTATATACGTTATAGTAATATATATATATTACTATACCATATATAATATATTACTAATAGACAAATTATCTGGCAAAGCAAATTTAAACGACGATTTGACGGCAGGTACAATCTCAGCATATTTTTTAGATCGAGACGCTCCTGAGGCACAGCGTCACGCGCGCGATCGGCGGCTCGGCCGTCGAGCCTCGAGCGGTAGTGGGGGGGATCGTAGGCGTCGCCTCATATATCGGCCCGAAAAGGGCAACTATCTCCGAGCACTGTTTTACACAATAAATCAGTAATTGGCCAAGAAAAAATGTTATCATGATCTACTTTCATTACTTTAATATTAAAATCGCTGGATTCGCATTGTAAATTATAGACTTCTTTTACATATTTAAGTTTTTTTTCAATAAGAAAAATGTCTTTATTCTTTTTTTGCGCTATGTTCAGAATCAGAGCACATGTGCCATTTTTTAATAAACAACAATTATTATTACAACTTTTGCAATTGATATAAAATTTTCCATTTGATATTATTAGATATTGTAACTGAACATCAAAATTATCAGATATCGGACCATTACTGTGTAAAAATTTACATGAATATAATGTTTCATTATTGTTACTATGTTCCGAATGTAAAACATTACAATTGTCAATCTCATGATATCTTTTAAATAATTGTTATAATGGTTTCTCATGTTTTCGTAATCGTCTTTTAATAAACGACATATAATTTTCGAAACGGAAAGCGCTAAAGTTATCCAATGAACCATATGTTTTTACCACAGAACATATATGTAGAAGATTATGTATATTATGCGATACATATTGTTTGCCGTATAATATTCCAAACGATTTAACAAAGTGATTCAATAAAGCTTCAGCAAAATTTATTAATTCCTTTTGACATGAATTTTGACGTATAAGAATTGTTATAGCAACATGTAGTGTCAGAAAATGAATATATATGTCTTGTTTTAATATATATCTTAACACAATAGGACCTGTATACAATAAAAAATTTCGGAATTCAACAGCTTTCCAGTATTTAACTTCTTTTATCGATCTGGATCTTCTAGCAAAATCATTGGGTTAGTATTTCTAAATTCAATCAACATATGTGATACTTTATTAATAGATCTTGTATTTAAACGTACAGAAAATGGACCTTTCATCCATAAAATAATCATTTTTTTAACAACTCCTAAACATATAAGATGCATGTAATCTAATGGAGTATGAGTTAAGGGTAAAAATTCTGAAATATTATTTACAATAGAATAATTGGTCTGAAAATCTTTATATGCATTAATGGCAAATAATTCATCTTTTCTTAAAGAATAAGTTTTATCACATGGAAAACAAACTCTACCATTTACATATTTTCCTTTAATTAAGCATTTAGTGCAACTATTATATTAAATCCGGTGTGACCTTTTATACACAAAACAAAAGATTTTGCAGATGCATCACATATTAAAGCAAGTAATCTTATTTTGATTATCTTTTCGGCATGAATATAACCATTATTAATTGAATTAATTAAGTCATCGACAACAGGTTGCAAAAAAACATTAAGATCAGTAGGTTTTTGATATCCAAAATAAGCACCAACTAGATACACTGCCGTATTGATCGTATTAGAACATAAAATTGGCCATAAAGATGCTTGCGATGATTTTGCTAAGGAAAGACCATCAATATTTATAATTAAATTAACATATGTATTGTCATTTTTTGATACCATTTTTTAATAATATCTTGAAAACCTAAATAAAAGTATTCTCCTCCACATATTCTTAAAACATCAGTTTTTCTTGGAGTTTGTAATAATGTCCGTATATCTGTAGGTATATTATACGATGTATATCGACGAAAAATACGTAACAGGTCATTGCATGCGTTTTGAGTAATATTATGAGATATTGCCCACGTAGCTATAACATTTTTTAATTCGTTCTCATCATTAATGTTATCAGTCTCGTTTATTTCATTTATAATATAGTTGTGATAGTTAGAACTGCTTGTTTGTATATTATTATTATATTGAAACTGATGATCTCCTAAGAATGTAGGTTCAATAAATGCTTTCTTAGTACCATGTGAATTATAAGCATCAACTTCTTCAGTAGCATCATCATATAAATTTAAATTAAAAGAATCCTCAGAAGAAATATTTACAATATGCTGATTCGAAATATGTTCATGACACCCTGCAATATCTATATCAGTATTATTCGCAATAATTCGCCTACTATGGCGTCGAGAAACAAGTTTTCTTTTTCGTGCGTTATTCATATTTCTTACAATAAAGCAATAATTATATAATAATTTTTATACTACGCTGCAAACATTAAAATAAGTATTCAATAATTAAGTAGTAAGAAACAAATAAAAAACTTTAAATAAATATACATTTACAAGCTCATCGTTTTCAATATATATAATATAATAAGTTTTAATTTTATAAACTAAGTTTTTCATATAATTACATATACTAATTGTAAGAAGCAAAACAGTTTGTATAATTTTTTTTCGATATGTTTCAGAGCATTATTCGATATGCAATAAGAGCATTTATCTTTTATTGATAAATTTTCCTATTGAATTAAATAACGTTTTAAAATGCATCAAATAAAAGTGTGCAAACTGTTTAGTTTCTTCATATATTATGATGAATAATATGTCAGATAGTTTGTAGATAACTTATGGTACGTAAGAGGTATCTAATGTAAGTATCTAAATATGCGTATTCCACGTATATGTAGTATACCTATCCACTAGCTACAACCAGCTGCTACTGAAAATATTAATAAAATATTAATACATTTGGTTATTCGTAAGTTGCACAAAACCTAAATTCTCACTTTTTTTGCAGTATACATATTAATTAGAATGAAAAATAAAATGTAATACTCATGTTACGTCCAGACTCGAGGAAGGATGAGTCGACGGAAGGGCGCAACAACTATCCTTAATTTTCCCGAAATTAAACGTCTCGTGGCGTTTGGAATCGGGTCGAACGAACTGATAGGTCTGAAAAGCAGGTAAACGACTGAGTCGCTGTTACGCTGGTTATTCAGACGTTCGCTCGGTGGTCCCTTTTTGGTAAGAGAATTTAATCTCTTTTACGCGGGATGGGACCAAGTGCGATCTTTCGACTAGAGGAATGAGTGGGGGAGGTTTAATAAAGAGTTATTTTGATTTTAAATTAACAAAATGTAAATTTATTCATTTTTAAAGTAAATGGTGGATATACATGATTATATAAAAAAAATTAAAATAAAATATTGTTGATTATAATTTCTCGATGAGTGTACGTGTGTATGTATGTGTGTGTGTTAATTCGCGGGTGTTACATTAATACGGAGGACATCAGTCAGAATGCAAGGGAAAGATTCTATGGTTGACATTTAGGTTCTGACTGGTTAATACAATATAAAAATATATTTGATTAAAGGATAAAAACATAAAATCAAAATCAATATGTATAAGTAAATAAGTGTATATGTTAAAAACGGTCAGAAATATAAAATTGGTCGCTCGCATATGTGTTACATTAAGATCAGGATTTAAAATTTTCTAAGACTTATTACCGAAACGGGTTGATGATTTAAAAGAATGAAACATTCTTCGGAAAGTTTTGATTTAAATAAGAAACAAGACAAAAAGGAGGAAAAGAAAAATTATTCAATTAAACTTACTTTTTTCAATAGTGATTCAGAGGTGGAGGGGTGGCGAATTTTTGTACGGTGTTTCGCTCTGTGTCTCATGTCGGCAACCCGATGTTCGATTCGTGGTTGCTCTGGAGATGATGCCAAGCGAGGACACTGGTGGCACAAGTGCCTAACTCGCGAATTACGGTGCAAAAGCACAGAGTAAGACTGCGTGAAGCTGAAGACCGAAGAATAAGTACGTAAGTGAGTGTATGTCCCTTCGAGTCCTCTTTTTATATCTCTCTTTTCGGGGTGTATTCTAATTTCTAAGAGTGGGAATCTTCCAAAACTTTAACGAATTAAAAGTTGTGCCAGTGTCTTCATTAGGCGGGGTGTTTCTCCTACTTTTCAAATTTTCACTCCTGACGATCGTCGATTGGTGATCAGTTCAGAGTCCCTTGAGTTCAAAGTCCCTCTAGGCTTCCCTTATGCGCGTGATTTGATTCAGACAAAGTCCAAATGTGATGTCACAGAAGTTTCGTCATTATTGATTTAGTTGTATTCATCGGGTATTTTGTGAGAATCTTATTATCTTTTCGTTATCGGCTTTTTTTTATTCCGTTGGAGAATTCCACTGCGAGGGTATCTACTGGTTTTTATTTGTTTTTAGGCGACCGGCGCGGCTTCGTCGCGTCGTTCTCACGGTTACTCGTAGATATAGATATTGATAAGTGACTAAATGTTAAGGAATGTGTGACGCAGGATGCTCTATCTACTGAACGACTCATTTCTAATCACCGATCGATTGTCATTGCCGCAACTTTGTGGAAGGAAGGAATCGTGGAGTCACCAGGACGTAACACCCCCGGCCTTAGACAAATGTTGGGGAGAAGCCCGACATTTGCAAAAATGAAATAGATTCCTTCCTTTCGCAGTTAACTAAAGTATCTTAATTGTATGTGGTTTCGTGCATGCTGATTTGTTTATTAAGAAGGAGGAAAGAGAAGGCGACCACCAAAATCTTTTTTCTTCTTTCGTCCTTCTTTTACAAAAATATATATATATTTTTTTACTTATTCTTTTAAATTTTCTCGTAATAACAAAAACTTTTCTCACAATAACAATAATTCTTCTTGTATTAACAATAATTTTGTTGTAATAATGATATTTTTATTTAATACGTTTATTAAAGAGTCTTAATACAAAACTATCTTTTCTTATATGTGCCCATTTATAGCGTAAGAGAAAAAAAAAACTGTATATGTCATAATGTTTACCTGACCAACATCAGTAGTCTCAAATCTTCAGCTGGAGGTTTTATTGCTCTGAGAGAAATAGGATATTTTTCTTTCTTTTTCCCATTTTTTCTGGTTATCAATGTCCTCCGGACAATGCAGGTGCAGCTTGTCAGGAAGATTCTCGATGCTTGGCTTGAATTCTCATTTACTGTGAGCAATTAGCCATTGATTGGATATCATGTTAAATCCCATAGTAAAATGTCCAGGCTTTATTTGCCCGGATGCTGAATAGTTATAGGTGGATGCGCTGATGGATGTAGAGCGCCAAGATGACTTGTCAATTGACAAATGCTGGAGTAGTTCTCCTTGTTCTTTTAATTAGCTGTTGGTTGAAATACCATGTTTGTCTGCAGAATAATAAGCTGGATAGTTTATCACTAAATGTAGCATAGTGATCGCCTATTGGTTGTTGGAGCCGATGATATAATTTCTCTATGATATTTTTCTAGCTCATTGTTTCTCCCTTTTTTTTTCAGATGATCAGGTAATATTTCTTTATATATATAAATTTTTTTTTTTTTTTTTTTTTTTTTTTTCAGAAAAGATAGTTCTGTTTTGTTATATATGCATATTATAATATTTGATCTATATATTATGCTAATAATATTTTTGTCCGCTAAATTAATGTTAAACGCAGTAACATTTATAATGTTTATATGTGTCTAAGACTAAAAATATATATGTGTGTGGGTGTATATATGTATAATATATGTATAATATATGTATATATATATATATATATATATATATACGTTTTTAGTATATTGATTAATCTAACAAATGATACAGTATGGCATACCCGCTTATGTTCTCTTTTATTTTACACGATGGGGAATATATTTACTGTGACTGCTAAGTTAAGTCTGTTCCTATTACTCTGTTTGATAAAATTTCAATTATTATTATTTTTTTGTTTTATCGTGATTTGTCTTCCAATTCTGAGGTCCATCTGAAAATTCTCATAATTATTTATTAGTAGGTTTAATATATGAAATTCGTAAGCGGTTAGGATGTACAACTCGGCTATTTTTCTTTATTCTAATTTTGACGTTATTTTTATTAAAAATTTCTAGAACTTCGTGAGGCCCAGTATATTGATCTCCGAATTTGCCCGGTTTTGGACCTTTTAATAAAAATACTTGATCTCCCGGTTTAAAAGTTTGTGGGTTGATTTTTCTATCGTAATAATTTTTTGATTTAATTTTAGCTTGAATAACGTTATCGCGTGCATTTCCCTGAATTGCGTGAAGTTGAGTTACAAGATTTATTAAATATTCGTCGTAATTTGCTAATTTATCCCCAGGAGGTAGAAGTTCGTTTGATGGAACACGTGCTATCTTTCCAAAAACCAGCTCATATGGAGTGTGCTTTGTTGCTTCATGTACGCTCGTATTATAATTAAACATAGCAAGGCTAATCCATCTATCCCATTGCTTTTGTTCATTCGCGTATTGTTTTAAATATTCGCCTAATGCGTGATGTGATCTTTCTAATGATCCGTTTGATTGAGGATGGAAGGCTGTTGTGCGAAATTTGCGAATTTTAAATAATTTTGCAATTTTCTTTATTAGATCGCTAAGGAAATTTCTGCCTTGATCTGTTAATATTGCTTTTGGTGCTCCAAGTACGCAAATAAATCGATCTACAAAAGCTTCTGCGATGGTTTCGGAAGTTTGATTCGGTAATGGTATCCCCATGCAAAATTTAGTTAATTGATCTTGTAATGTTAGAACATATTCGTTTCCCCTTTCAGTTTTAGGTAAAGGGCCTACGATATCCATGGCTACTTTATCAAAAGAAGATCCTGGTGTGTCTGTGATTATCATTGGTTGTTTCGTTTTTACTCGTACAAGTTTTTTCAATTGACATTGTAAACATTGCTGTATATACCGTTGAACATCTGCTTTCAAGTTTTCCCAGTAATAATTATGTTTTATTCTGTTATAAGTTTTTGTGACTCCCCGGTGTCCTCCCGTCGGTAAGCAATGCATTTCGCTGATTATAACGGAACGTAAATCTTTCGGTGGATATTTAATTAGTCCGTGGCAAATAATAACTTTAGTAGGAGCGTCGGTGAATATTGATTGTATATGTGATTTGACGTCATTCCATGGAACATTATTAATAAACTCGGTTTTTGCAATACTAAATGTTTCTAATTTTAAATCTTCGGTTATTTTCCGTAAGTCTGTTAAGATTTTAACAATTTGTTTAAGAGTAGCTGTAGGGCCTTCTCGTTGTTCTTCGCTGACAGGTAAAGCCACATGATAATGATTTTTATATTTTATGGCCTTAACCTTTCCTAGAACAAGGGATCCTAGATTTGGAAGCTCTTTTCGTTCGAAAAGTTTTTGTGAGCCTGAATCTAAAGGTCTTCCCTGGGTGTCGACGAAATATACTATATTATCTTTTCGTAAAAATAATAATTCTCGAGAGTCTATGACATTACCATGAATTATTCTATTTTCAATAAATGCAGATTTCGTTTTTCTTGATTTTAAATTTTTGTTAATAATATTTTGTTCATTTTCTTCTTCGTCTTCTTTTTCACTGTCAGAAATTTTATCAGGCGGATCATTTCTTTCTTCGATTTCTTCGATCTCTCCCTCGTCACTATGCAATTCGTTGGTTATTTTATTTTGTTCAATACTTTGTCTTGCAGTTCGGTTTCTTGTTTGAATTTTATTTTGTTTAGGAGGATCGTGTATTAAAGCTTTTTCAGTAATTGATAAATAATCTGGTTCGTTTAATTCTGTTTGTGTAAATGGAAGAGTATCGTTATTGTTATTTAATAAATCGCTTTCAGCTATTATTTCTTCATTTTCTTCCATATCGGAAAGATATAAATGGAAATCGTCATCTTCTTCTTCTTCTTCTTCGCTATCGGATTTTTCTAATAGTTCGGCAATTAATCGTGCATCTTTAGGGTTATCTGGGTTTAAAAGTTTCTTGTTTTTTATAATTTTACAATCTATTTCCTCGATATTTACAGGATTTCTGGATAATGCGTCTGCGTTTACGTTTGTTTTTCCCGCTTTGTATACAACCTCATAATCATATTCTGCTAATTTTAATCTCCAACGAAGTATTCGCATATTTGCGTCTTGTGCGTTTTTAAACCACATCAAGGGTTTATGATCTGTAACTAAAGTGAATTTTCTTCCGTATAAGTATGGTCGAAAATGTTTGACGCAATATACAATAGCTAGTGCTTCTTTTTCGTATGTATCGTATTTTAATTCATTATCTGTTAAGGTTCGTGAGGCGTATGCTATCGGTAGGTCTTTATTTATTTCTCCTTGTGATAATATTCCTTCGACGGCTATTCCAGATGCATCGGTCGTTAAAATAAATGATTTTGAAAAATCTGGGTATTGCAGTACTGGCTCTTCGCACAGTTTATGTTTTAAAATTTCAAAAGATTCTTCTTGCACAGATGTCCACTCGAAGCGGGTGTCGGTTTTTAATAAATTTGTTAATGGTTTGGCGAATTTTGAAAAATTCGGTATAAAGCGTCTGTAATATCCTGCAAGTCCTAAAAATTGTTTAATATTCTTAGGCGTTTTAGGTCTTGGAAATCGTTGTACCGCTTCTAATTTTTTCGGATCTGGTTTTACTCCGTCTTTACTGATTACATGTCCCAGATAAGTTACTTCTGTTTTCAAAAATTCGCATTTGTCTGGCTGTAATTTTAAATTAGCTTCTCGAAGACGTTCCATTAAAGCGTTGTATTTTCTTTCGTGTTCTTCTAAAGACGTTGCATAGATAACAATGTCGTCCATATAAACGAATAATTCTTTGCCTTGTAACCCAGTTAATACTAAGTCCATTAGGCGCTGGAAAGTAGCCGGAGCATTTTTTAGACCGAACGGCATTCGGTCGAATTCGTAATGTCCAAAAGGAGTAGTGAAAGCTGTTTTATGACCATCTTCGCGGTCCATTTTTATTTGATGAAATCCAGATGCTAAATCGCATACTGAAAAATATCGAGCTCCTCCTAATTGGTCTAATATATCGACGATATTTGGTAAAGGATATGCGTCTCCGATAGTTTTATTATTTAAAGCGCGAAAATCTAATACCATTCTCCATCGTTTATTTCCTTTGGAGTCTTCTTTCTTAGGTACAATCCATATAGGCGTGTTATATGGTGATTGTGAGTGTTTTACAATTCCTCCTTCTAACAGTTCTTCTACCTGCTTGTTTATTTCCTCTTTATGAATTTGCGGAAATCGATACTGACGAGTGTTTATTGGTTGGTCATCTGTAGTAGGTATTCGATGTTGTAATACGTGAGTTGCGGTTAATTTTTCTCCAGGAATATGAAATCGATCTTGACTGTCCGTTATTAATTTTATAATGCTTTTTCTTTCTGTCTCATTTAAATGTTCTAATCGCAATGATTCTATGATTTCGGCGGGTCGATTCTTTCCCTTTTCTTCGGAGATTGTTAGACAATTATGCAAATTATAATTTTCAACTTCTTGTTTTCTTTTATATCTTGTTTTGCGTTTTCGCATAAATTTTTCTAAAATTTCTTGAGATTTATTCAACAAGGATATAAGGATTTTTGAAGACGGTTTATTTTTATTTTTCATATTTCGTAGATTCGAATTTTTAATTTTTAAATTATATCTTTGAGCCTCTTCGAGGAGGTCTTTTATTGTAACATGAGAGGTTTTTAATTCATTATCATCTTCTTCTTTAAATAATCCAACTTTAGGAAATTTGATATCCAGGGAGGATAAAGGACTTCTCCCCTTTTTGGAATAAGGTTTTGCCGAAATACGTAGTGAGGTTTTATAATTTTCCTCCTCGCAATCGACAGAGCTAGGATTTTCTGACAAGGTTTGGAAATTTCCCTCCGAAATCCTAGAATTATTCCCTTCTTGAGAGGATTGGTAATTTCTCTCTTCGAGGGTTTTTAAATTAATTAAATTTTTAGGAGAGGTTTGGTAATTTCCCCCTCCAGGAATGGTTGGATTTATTAGATTTTCAGAAGAGGTTTGGTAATTTCCCTCTCCAAAGATTTTTGAATCATTCAATTCTTTATTTTTCCTCTCAGTTTTATTTTTTATCATTTCTTTATTTTTAATTTTATTCTTATTTTTATTTCCTTCTTTATTTAAGGTTTGTTCTTCGTCTTCATAATTAATTTCTTCGATAATAATATTTTTTTCATCCACATTTTCACCTTCATTTTCAATATTCATATTATTTTCATAATCGTCGAATTTGTAAGTAGTTTCTTCTTCCTTATTCCCTGGTTCTTCTGGACGGTTTAGAGCTTCAATTTTTGAATCATGATCGTCTAATAATTCGCTCAATGATTTTAGGCGCAAAGTCGGAACATGTACTTCCGCCTCTTCATCTAAAGTACTTATAACGTTTAAATATGCCTTTCCGGCAACGTTCTCCACGATGGTGTCTCCCAAATAAATTCCATGTGCCACTTTTAGTCTTGGTATATATCCTACTTTTAGTTCTGGATTTTCTATTCTTACATAAAATAATGATTCGGATCGCGGAGCTACTATAATGGCTTCAGGTGATAAGAAAGGTATGTTGATTCCGGAGACATCCAAGTGCCCTTGTGCGTAATCTATTTTCGATGAAGTTTGTTTAAAGAAATCGTTTCCTAATATGCCGGATTGTGAAATTGGAAAATCGTTAGATACAATATGAAATATAACCGGTATTTCAAAAAGAGTTAATGTAATTTCACCTAAGGTGTACACAGGATAATTATTTATACCGTTCAACTTGAGGATATTAGTGTAATTAATATTTATTTCTTCGGGAACGAGATTTTCTTTAATTATATTAGGTCCAGATCCCGTGTCTAGCATAAAAGTTATACTAGTAGTTAAATTATCGATGTTGATTTGAACGGTAGGCACGCGACTGTGTTTGTCGAGGTTTACAGTCACGGGCCTTATGGTAGTTCTGTCCTTTTCTACTTGGCTACCTGAGTTTTGGACGGGTGCGGCTCTCGTTCGGACCCCTGCTGTGCACCCGACGTCGAGGGGCCGTTGTAGTTTCCCTGATTATTTTCTTTTTTCCGAAAATTACTGGCATGGCGTAATTGACAATTTTCGAGAAGATGACCTTGCTCCTTGCAATAGCGGCAGAATAAAGAATTCCTAGATCCCGTTTGCTGGTTTAGTTTTGATCGACAATCTTTTGCAATGTGTCCGAAGTTGTTGCAAATTTGACAAGTTACGCGAGTTTTATTTCCCGCATAACGTTGTTCGTTCTGTTTCTTCCAGCAATTATTTGCAGAATGGCCGGGTCTTTCGCACCATTGACAAATTACGGAGATTTTATTGTTATTGGTTGTATTATTCTGTCGGCAAGATTTTGCATCATGGCCGGATTTTAAGCATAATTGACAAGTTATTATTTTCCCTTGAACTATGTTTACCGGTCGGCGTTGCTGTGGATCGCGAAAGCGGCATTTCTCTGCTCCATGCCCACGTTTTTTACAAATTTGACATACTAATATTGCGGTTCCGAAATCAATCTGGTTGTTAACTTGTTGAGATGTTTGTAAATATTTCTTGCAGTTACTGCCTACGTGCCCTTCCTTATAACAGATTTGACCAATTTCTTTTAGACTGTTAGTTTTCTGTCTACCTGAACTGTTATCTATTCCCTGTCGTAAATTTGTCATTTCTCGGAGCTCTCTCTCTATCCTTAAAGCGTCAGCTGCAGTTTCTTGTACATTTAATAAATTTCTTGCAACTCGTTGTTCAATCTCTGGTTTTAACCCTCTGATAAAACACTTGCACATGTCCTTTTCTAATGATGCTTTAATATTTTGGTCAGACGACACGTTTCCCGAACTTCTATATGTTTCTAAAATTTGTTTTCCAAGAATCTTTACTCTATTTGCATAAGTAATTACATCTTCATCACCCTTTTGATATATACAACCCAATTCCCCTTGTAATTGATAAACGTTTTTTGCTGGTCCATAAATTTGTTTTAAATATTTAGTTAATTGAGAAACGCTATCAAAATCTTGACCTTGTATAGTTCGGCGAGCCTCCCCTATTATCCTGGTTCTTATTATTTTAGTAAACTGTAATTCAGCCTCACTAGGCAACATAGATTTTGCTTCTTCACATCCCTCGATAAAATAATTTAATGGAATATTTTGACCGTCAAAATAAGGGACGGCTTCGACCGCGTATTTCAAAGTAGCGAAAGGATTATTTTGAGTCATGTTGCCGTCGGTACCGCTCGGGTCTTTCTTTTTTTCGTATTTATTAAATTCAGGTATAATAGTCTTATCGCAGGAATCGGCAAAATGAGACTCGGCCGATATTTCGCTAAACTTTTTCTCAAAATCTTTTTCAATTACGGTTTCGTCTAATGAAAAATTAATGTTTTTAGTAGTTTTATTAGGAGTGGAAGTGTGATGTGTTTCTGATTTGTTAGATTTTGTTCGATTGTATGTGTCTTGAGCAAGCTGAAAATTTCGTTCTACTTCGTCTTTATCAGCTGTACCTCTTGTCCCTTTACTCATTCCAGTTTAAAAGATCGCACATTACAATCCCGGACGAGCCCCCAAAATTTAAAGAGCAGTATGTTACGTCCAGACTCGAGGAAGGATGAGTCGACGGAAGGGCGCAACAACTATCCTTAATTTTCCCGAAATTAAACGTCTCGTGGCGTTTGGAATCGGGTCGAACGAACTGATAGGTCTGAAAAGCAGGTAAACGACTGAGTCGCTGTTACGCTGGTTATTCAGACGTTCGCTCGGTGGTCCCTTTTTGGTAAGAGAATTTAATCTCTTTTACGCGGGATGGGACCAAGTGCGATCTTTCGACTAGAGGAATGAGTGGGGGAGGTTTAATAAAGAGTTATTTTGATTTTAAATTAACAAAATGTAAATTTATTCATTTTTAAAGTAAATGGTGGATATACATGATTATATAAAAAAAATTAAAATAAAATATTGTTGATTATAATTTCTCGATGAGTGTATGTGTGTATGTATGTGTGTGTGTTAATTCGCGGGTGTTACATTAATACGGAGGACATCAGTCAGAATGCAAGGGAAAGATTCTATGGTTGACATTTAGGTTCTGACTGGTTAATACAATATAAAAATATATTTGATTAAAGGATAAAAACATAAAATCAAAATCAATATGTATAAGTAAATAAGTGTATATGTTAAAAACGGTCAGAAATATAAAATTGGTCGCTCGCATATGTGTTACATTAAGATCAGGATTTAAAATTTTCTAAGACTTATTACCGAAACGGGTTGATGATTTAAAAGAATGAAACATTCTTCGGAAAGTTTTGATTTAAATAAGAAACAAGACAAAAAGGAGGAAAAGAAAAATTATTCAATTAAACTTACTTTTTTCAATAGTGATTCAGAGGTGGAGGGGTGGCGAATTTTTGTACGGTGTTTCGCTCTGTGTCTCATGTCGGCAACCCGATGTTCGATTCGTGGTTGCTCTGGAGATGATGCCAAGCGAGGACACTGGTGGCACAAGTGCCTAACTCGCGAATTACGGTGCAAAAGCACAGAGTAAGACTGCGTGAAGCTGAAGACCGAAGAATAAGTACGTAAGTGAGTGTATGTCCCTTCGAGTCCTCTTTTTATATCTCTCTTTTCGGGGTGTATTCTAATTTCTAAGAGTGGGAATCTTCCAAAACTTTAACGAATTAAAAGTTGTGCCAGTGTCTTCATTAGGCGGGGTGTTTCTCCTACTTTTCAAATTTTCACTCCTGACGATCGTCGATTGGTGATCAGTTCAGAGTCCCTTGAGTTCAAAGTCCCTCTAGGCTTCCCTTATGCGCGTGATTTGATTCAGACAAAGTCCAAATGTGATGTCACAGAAGTTTCGTCATTATTGATTTAGTTGTATTCATCGGGTATTTTGTGAGAATCTTATTATCTTTTCGTTATCGGCTTTTTTTTATTCCGTTGGAGAATTCCACTGCGAGGGTATCTACTGGTTTTTATTTGTTTTTAGGCGACCGGCGCGGCTTCGTCGCGTCGTTCTCACGGTTACTCGTAGATATAGATATTGATAAGTGACTAAATGTTAAGGAATGTGTGACGCAGGATGCTCTATCTACTGAACGACTCATTTCTAATCACCGATCGATTGTCATTGCCGCAACTTTGTGGAAGGAAGGAATCGTGGAGTCACCAGGACGTAACACTCATAAGACATTATTATTTCTATATTATGTAACTGTTACAATTAATGCATTCTAATGGTAATTTCTATTCTATATTTATATCAAATGGTAAAGCATTGCCGGTGAGTGTACATGTGATGATTATAAAAATAATCAGAAAATGTGTCGGCATGAAAGTAAATCGAAAGTTAGGTTAAGTAAAGTTCATATTAGTTATAACTGTACCCAGCAAACACAGATACATAACTGTAACATTGCCATAATGAAACGAAATATAACAAGTAATATAACGTATTTGTTACATGTAACATTCACGTTAGTTGTAATTTCCCACTCATACAAAATTGCGGTTATATAACATGAATATAACATGTTACTAAAATGTTATATGATTGTTACAGTCATGTAATAATCCACCCAAGTAGCAAACTGACGTCACAATAACAGTAAATTTTGGTCACAAAATGACCAATTAGACATCCTAAGTTAGGTCTCATGAGACCCGAAAATGACGTCGATATGTCACATCCACGGGACGTCATTTTCTGACGTTTGTTTGACGGCAAAACTAAGACAGATTACAGTAATAATATAACACATATTAATGTGATATATATTATAGGTAAATTTAAATAATTTAATTTATAAAATTAAAGATTTTATTTATATGGAAGTTAATTTCTGTTTTATATTTTAAGCAGATAATAACAAACGATTTTCACTTATTCGGATAGAAATTGTCCGAATAATAAATTAAAATCGGATATTATTTGTCCGATTTTCCAAAAATCAGTTTAATATCTGAATTTCCTGGTGCGGGAATCGTATCAGAAATTGAACTGATAAAAATAATTACAATTTTATTAGCCGCATTTTGCAGGCTTTATATACGCTCATGACAAAAATTTGAATACGGGTATAGATAGTGAATAGCGCGCCGCATCGCGGTAAGCAAATGAACTATAATCCCAATATTAGTTACAAAAGGACTTTATTTGGACGATCATAGGACGTCTTCAAAATTACGTCTTTGGCTAGTCTAAGAAATGAGGTCTATTAAATGTCAATTATTAGTCGCCGACATTATAGACCAAAAATAGACGTCATTATGTCGTCTATTGACGTTACTCTGTTACTTGGGCTGTTACATTACATATTACTCCCATGTTACATAGCAGTTATATTCTGGTGTTATATTGTATAAATAAAAGACAGTTATATAATCCCAATATAAATTAGGTATAACAAATGTTACATTACATGTTACTCCCATGTTACATAGCAGTTATATTCTGATGTTATATTGCATAAATAAAAGACAGTTATATAATCCCAATATAAATCAGGTATAACAAATGTTACATTACATGTTACTCCCATGTTACATAGCAGTTATATTCTGGTGTTATATTGCATAAATAAGAGACAGTTATATAATCCCAATATAAATTAGGCATAACAACTGTTACATTACATGTTATTCCCATGTTATATAGCAGTTATATTCTGTGTTTGCTGGGTACAATATAATTAAATTTTATTAGAAAAACAATAATTATATTTACAAAAACACTCAAGTAGCAAACTGACGTCACAATGACGATAAATTTTGGTAACGAAATGACCAATTAGACGTTCTAAGTTAGGTCCCATGACACCCGAAAATGACGTTGATGTGTCACATCCACGGGACGCCATTTTCTGACGTTTGTTTGACAACAAAATTAAGACCAATTACAGTAATAACATATAATAACACATATTTATAGATAAATTTAAATAATTTAATTTATGAAATTAAAGATTTTATTTATATGGAAGTTAATTTCTGTTTTATATTTTCAGTAGATATAATAACAAACGATTTTTGCTTATTCGGACAGAAATTGTCCGAATAAGTGAAAATCGGATATTTATCTGTCCGATTTTGTAAAAATCAGTTCAATATCTAAATTCCCCGGTACGGGAATCATATCAGAAATTAAACTGATAGAACTAATTACAATGTTATTAACCGCATTTTGCAGGCTTTATATACGCTCATGACAAGAATTTGAATACGGGTATAGATAGTGAATAGCGTGCCGTATAGCGATAAGAAAATGAACTATATAATCCCAATATTAGTTACAAAAGGACTTTATTTGGACGATCATAGGACGTTTTCAAAATTACGTCTGTGGCTAGTCTAAGAAATGAGGTCTTTTAAACGTCAATTATTAGTCACCGACATTATAGACCAAAAATAGACGTCATTATGTCGTCTTTTGACGTTACTCTGTTACTTGGGCTGTTACATTACATATTACTCCCATGTTACATAGCAGTTATATTCTGGTGTTACATTGCATAAATAAAAGACAGTTATATAATCCCAATATAAATTAGGTATAATAACTGTTACATTACATGTTACTCCCATGTTACATAGCAGTTATATTGTGGTGTTATATTGCTTAAATAAGAGATAGTTATATAATCCCAATATAAATTAGGTATAACAACCGTTACATTACATGTTATTCCCATGTTATATAGCAGTTATATTCTGTGTTTGCTGGGATTATGGTAATGTTACAGTTATATATCTATGTTTGCTGGGATCTTTCTTAATTATATTATATGTCTGAGAGTCTTTGAGTAAGTCCTCCATTTTTTTGACAATTACATACGAGAATTTCCGAACACCGAAATCATATAAAAAGAAACACGGCGAGTCATTCTGTTATTACCGATCACAGATTAGAATCCAAACATGATTTTAATTGGGATGAGGCAGAATTTTAGAACGAACCTTATTTTCTGAGTAAACGATTAATTTCGGAAATGCTACATATAAAAAGGCAAAAATAGCCTAAATTTGCAGACAGACACGGAATGCTTGCCGGAAACCTATTTCTCGGCAATAGATAAACTTTTAAAAATCTAAATAATTCTTTACACTTAACATGTTTAATTCTATGTCTTTTATATAGTTGTTTGTTTGTGTGCGTGTGTTTTGTCAGATGTGCGATTCTTTTTTTTTCTTTTTTTTTACGAGTGTTTTGTTTTCGGCGATTTACATATATATCTATACGGGTTACGCTTGTCCTATCTAAAAAAGGCATGTAAAGTCGATACTCGAAAATCTCGAAGTGTATTGTTGTCGCTTTTCCGCGATGCTGATTGGTTCTGTCATTGCGCTTACTTCGTGAGCGGCTGTCATTGCATATTTTGACAGTTATTATTTTGTGTATATATCGTTAAAAATGTTTAATGAAAAAGAATAAATAGCGCGCGCGAAGCGCGCGTTGTGTTGTGCTAGTATATTAAAGTGTATACATATACAGATACTTACATTGCTTCCCGATGTCTCGTCTAAAATTACAAGTTATTGTTTTCCGACATGTCATCGAGACAAGTTTAATCTGAACACATATTTAAGTAGTGCTTGACACAGAGAGCATTCCGTTGCAAAGCTACTCTACTGCATTGCAAAATCTTTTTCACTTCCCAGCCTTCCAACTGTAGATGGTTAATGATTAAGGATGCTTATCGCACAACGGAAGCTGAGCCGCATAACTTATTTGACATGAGGGACTGCAATTTTATTAATTTTATTATTTTTTATTATTTTTTAATTATTTTTTTTATTTTTTATTCCACCGCTTTTATTTAACTGACCGCCTTTAACCGAATTATGTATTTATTCTCACGACTCTATTTTATTGACCGCCGTTGACTTAATTATATATTTATTTACTTACTGTATGTATTAGTTTCATCTAAATTGCGCTGAAGATGGTCCGAAGAATGGGACCGAAACGTACGCTCATTTTGTGATTAACACACGATAATAAATTATTTTTGCGCCCCAATTACTGCGCTTGGCTCATATTGCCCTTTTGCTATTTTTATTGTTATTTATATTTCTAAGAGCCTATTGTATCTTAATACTGTAATTGGTTTTATTTTTACCGTCAAAAGAACATCAGAAAATGATTTTCCGTGGATGTAACATATGACGTCATTTTAGGGTCTCATGAGAGCTAACTTAGGATGTCTAATTGGTCATTTCGTGACTAAAATTTATCGTCATTTTGCTATTTAGGATTGAGATTTTAAATCCATTTAAATGTTGTGTGTCATTTTATATAAATGGCTAAAAGCTGCAGATTTTGTTCAGTTTTTGCTGCCAATCTGGCGTCAGATTGCCCTGCGCAGATCTTGCACGATTTCTGCCGCCAATTTGATGTCAAGTCATGTCAGCAAGCTTTGCTCGGTTTTTGCCATCAATTTGCTGTCAGGTTATGTTCACAGGCTTTGCTAGCAAGACATGAGTTTATTGCGGACACAGATGGCACCGGATTTGTTACCAAGTTTTGACCGAATTTGATGACAATTTGGCGACAATTTGCTATCAAATTGCTATCTGGGTTACTGCTTAAGTTTTTCTATGTGCACGGCCCGTAATCTTCTTATATAACCTTATCTATACCCGTATTCAAGTTTTTGTCATGAGTGTATATAAAGTCTGCAAAAGGCGGCTAATAATATTGTAATATATCTATTTCTATCAGTTCAATTTTTGATTCCTATGTAGGGAATTCAAATATTGAACTGATTTTTGGAAAATTGGACAGGTAATTGTTCGATTTTCATTTTTATTCGGACAATTTTTGTCCGAAAAAATCTTTAATATAATAAATTAAATTATTTAAATTTATCTATATGTTTTAACACCTTAATATATATTATTATTATATACAGGGTGTCTCACAACCTCCGTACAATATTTTAATTGCGTATTCTAGAGGCAAAATGGAGTAAAAAATCTTAATACAAAGATATCGAGGCTACAATAGTTTTTGAGTTATAAGTAATCAAAGTTTGCTAATAATATTGTATAGAATTCGAGCCCTCAGGCTTGTAACTACATTTACACGTAAAGCCCGAATCACACTAGCGGCTCGCGGCTGCGATTGCGATTGCCTCAGCTAATCAGAAACCACCAATTGCAAGTATGATTGGAGCGTAGCAAATCACAATCACAAACGTAATCGCAATCGCAGCCGCGAGCCGCTAGTGTGATTCGGGCTTAATGATCTGTTATCCCATACAGCACCACAAGATTGTAACAACATTACAGCAACATTTCTCTGCAAGATTGCAACATTGCAGAAACATTGCAAAATATTGCTGCAATGTTGTTATGGTATTGCAGCAACAATAAAATATCCGCCTACAGAAATATTGCAATATAATATTGCAGCAACATAGCAATATAATATATATGCAATAATACTTTATGTATATCTATCGACAATAATATCCTTACATATGAAAAAAATAATAAGAAATTAGGCCTATAAGAGTCAGGATCTAGTGTGTATATACCCAGATAGCCAAGAATGTTAAAATCACGTTTTGCCAAAGCTTTGCGACAAGGTGTGCTTTAATTTTGACAACAATTTTGTAGCAAACATTTGTCTTGTTTTGGTTTGTCAAAAAGTTTGAAGCAAATTGACGGCAAAATTTTTCGTCTCACGATGCTGTAAATAACCCAGCAAACACAGAATATAACTGCTATATAACATGGGAATAACATATAATATAACGGTTGTTATACCTAATTTATATTGGGATTATATAATTGTCTTTTATTTATGCAATATAACACCAGAATATAACTGCTATGTAACATAGGAGTAACATGTAATGTAACAGCCCAAGTAGCAGAGTAACGTCAAAAGACGACATAATGACGTCTATTTTTGGTCTATAAAGTCGGCGACTAATAATTGACGTTTAAGAGACCTCATTTCTTAGACTAGCCAAAGACGAAATTTTGAAGACGTCCTATGATCGTCCAAATAAAGTCCTTTTGTAACTAATATTGAGATTATAGTTCATTTGCTTACCGCTATGCGGCGCGCTATTCGCTATCTATACCCGTATTCAAATTTTTGTCATGAGCGTATATAAAGCCTGCAAAGTGCGGCTAATAACATTGTCATTATTTTTATCAGTTCAATTTCTGATACAATTCCCGTACCAGGAAATTCAGATATTGAACTTTTTGGGAAATCGGACAGATAATATCCGATTTTAATTTATTCGGACAATTTCTATCCGAATAAGTGAAAATCGTTTGTTATTATCTGCTTAAAATACAAAACAGAAATTAACTTCCATATAAATAAAATCTTTAATTTTATAAATTAAATTATTTATATTTACCTATAATATATATCACATTAATATGTGTTATATTATTACTGTAATTGATCTTAGTTTTGCCGTCAAACAAACGTTAGAAAATGACGTCTCGTGGATGTGACATATCGACGTATGACATTTTCGGGTCTCATGAGACCTAACTTAGGCTGTCTAATTGGTCATTTTGTGACCAAAATTTACTGTCATTGTAACGTCAGTTTGCTACTTGGGTGGACTATTACATGACTGTAACAATCATATAACATTTTAGTAACGTGTTATATTCATGTTATATAACTGCAATTTTGTATGAGTGGGAAATTACAACTAACGTGAATGTTACATGTAACAAATACGTTATATTACCTGTTACATTCCGTTTTATTATGGCAATGTTACAGTTATGTATCTGTGTTTGCTGGGAATAGGAAAAGGCTTGCCCGTAATTTTACGCATAGAAGAAAACGTATGATGCTAATTCACGGTGTAACACAAACTTTACGCCAATTAGTAGCAAATCTTGTTATACACGCTATAATAGCAAATTTACGACAAGAACAGAGCAAACCTTATTGTACACGATATGATAACACATTTACGGAAAAAACAGAGCAAAGTTTAAAGAAAAACGAATAATTGTTTAAAAAAATACATTATAAATAATTACATACTTTTTCTTAAAAACAATTATTTTTTTTACTAATTGATTTGTCTCATTATTCTGTACATAAAAGTATTACGGTAAGATTATCGAAAACTAAATATTTTACGAGATATTTTATTTTTTATATCAAAATATGTCAGAATAAAATATAAAATAACTCAAAAAGTACTTAATGAAAAAATACTTTATTATAGTGTTTTGAAAAGCTCTCGAGATAAGCTACAAGAATATGCAATACAAAGTAGGCAGTTCCATTTAAAAAATTGAAGGTGACCTTGCTTTTTTATGGAAAAAAAATGTTTGGTCAATTTTTATTATTGCAATTTGTTGCAGGTTAGAAACTGATAAATTTCTGTTTATGACTTTTTTATGTCAGATTATTGTAAGTGCCTTAAAAATCGTGGCGACCGTTACGAGGACCACCCTGTATAGAGAAATACTGTGCAATAATGCAAACTAAAAATATTCAAGCCTAAGGTTATTGAAGAATAGCAGATTGGAATGATGAATCCTTAATAATCGGTCGATTATAAAATCGAGCAAATACATCCGAGGATTTGCTCCAACCTGCTGTCCTACGAATCTCCTTTAAACTAATACCTCTAGCTGCTGCTAGGGAGGTAGACGCGTGGCGAGTAGAATGTGCGGAAAAACTGGAGACAACAATTCCTGCTGCTTCTAATTCCGCCTTGACCCAACGACCCAATGTCTGGGAAGAGACTGGGTCAAAGGGAGCACGAAATGAGACGAAAAAAGCGTCACAATCGTTTTGCCGAAGGTTTAGCGTGCGCATCAGGAAATGTTTTGTCAACGAGAAGATGCAGAGCTGGGGCTTGTGCGGAAAAGGCTGGAAGGAGAGAAGAGGTTGAGATCTTCCAATTCCGGAGGTCTTCAACCTAGCTGGAATTTTGATGATTAGAGATTCTGCCACAATTACGTTAGAGAGGCGAATAGCCGCCAGCGTCTGTATTCTCTGAGCTGTTGTAAGAGCAAGGAGGGTGACTAGCTTTTTAGCCACGAGTTCCAGCGAAAGACTCTCATGGGGGTATCGGGTAGCTAAATGCGCGATGACTGGAGAAGCGTCCCAGATAAAATCGTAAGGCGAACGTTGAGGTTTGAGAACCGAAACACCACAACAAAATCGCTTCACCAGAGGATGGGAGCCCACCTCATCCGATGAAATAAGCGAAATTGCTGATCGATAAGAATTGAGAGTAGTATATGATCCCACAGATAAGAGAGCTTCCGCTAGGAATTCGAGTACGCGCGAGACTGGTGGGGAGAAACAGTTGGTGCGATTCTGTGCGCAGAAGTACCACCATAGTCTGAGAGGTTTGGCGTATTGAGCGATTGTGGCGTTCGACAGAGAGGCCAAAGTTGCATCCAATGCCGAAGGCGGCGTCTCCTTGCTCAAGAAGACCTGGCGGATAATTTCGCGGCTACCAGGAAAATTTTGTTCCAGGCCGGATGAACATCCCTAAAGGGTGAAGATAACATTTTAATGTTTGGTTTAAAAACAATCGGACTATCAATAATCATACGATTAAAGAGAGGAAACCATGGCTGGGCAAGCCACCAGGGAACAACTACCACCCTCTCTGCCTTATCTGTGATAATTTTTCGTAACACTCTTAGAATTAAAATAAATGGCGGGAAAGCATAAAATCGTAAGTTACGCCAGTCTAAGGAGAAAGTATCGACCGCGTAGGCTAGTGGATCCGGAATCCAAGAAACGAAGCATGGGCATTTCGAGTTGATAGACGAAGCAAACAGGTCAATATCAAAATGACCAAAATGGGATTCGATCCTACGAAAGTAGCTTCCTTCTATGGTCCATTCAGTTTCTTCAGAAACGGTGCGAGACTCAGCGTCTGCTTCAAGGTTTTGAGCGGATGGGATGTAGGCGGCATAAATAAAGATGTTCCAATCTGCACACCAATCTCAAATTTTTCGCGCCAAATCTGATAGATGTGGGAATCTAATGGAGCCCATGCAATTAATATAAGATAAGGCTGTAGCATTATCAACCCTCAAGAGGATCTCACAATCTTTTAGATTCGATGCGAAACACCTCAAGGCATGGAAAACCGCCAGGAGTTCCAGGTAATTAATATGATTTTGCTTGTCCTCCGATGACCAAAACCCATGCGTTCTAATATTGTCGCAGACGGTTCCCCAGCCTGTCAAAGAGGTGTCGGTAAAAATTTCCAGCGTGAAAAGATCTGACCTAATACAATTTCACTGAGCTGGGTCCGCAAATATAACTTTCCACCATAAGATATCCTTCCTGATGGAATCTGGAAGCTTCATACTGGCTTCAAAATTTTCTTCCGCTGCCCCGAGAGCCAAATACTTCTCTCTCTCTAAAGATTTAGTGTGCAAAAGTCCATACTGCACAGCTGGGCAAACAGCTATCAGTGAGCCGATATAGTTCGCGAGAAATAAAATAGTGCACTTACGCAGTGATAACAGCGAGGTTGTTCTTTCGAGAAGGATCTTCCTGTTCTCGGCTGGAATTGATATCGCGAATTCTCTCGAATCGAAGATGAGGCCCAGAAATCGACAGGATTTCGAAGGTACAAGAATGCTTTTGTTCTTATTGATGATAAATCCCAAGGAGTGGAGAAGATTGATCGTCGCCGTGACATTCTTCCGACAATCCTGAAACGAAGAAGCAATAAGCAAAAAATCATCTAAATAGGCAACCGAGAGGAAACCTCTCTCTCTCTAAGAGAAGAGAGGACCGGCTTGAGAATTTTGGTAAAAATGTAAGGGGCTGATGCGAGCCCAAACGGAAGAGCAGTAAATTGGTAAATCTGGTCTTGAAAGCGAAAGCGGAGATACTTTCTGTGTTCCTGGTGTATCGGAACGAGAAGATAGGCGTCCTCTAAATCGACGGACGCCAGGAAGTCTCCCGGCGAAAACAGACGAACTACTGTTTTCCAATCCTCCATCTTGAAGTGAGGAGCGTGAATATAGTTATTGAAGCGCTTCAAATTGAGAATAAATCTCCAACCCCCCGAAGATTTACGGATAACGGAAAATGAGGATAGAAATTGATCCGTACAGCTTGCTGCCCGCTCGATTGCACCTATATTTAAAAGTCTGACGACCTCCTGAGCACAGATTTGCTCCTCCCTGTGCGATAATCGGGGAGAAGGTTCTATCACCTGAGGGGGTGGATAGTGTACAAAAGGGAGCCTGTAACCAGCGATGGCTTGTAAGACTCTTGTGTCTGAAGTAATGCGTCTCCATTCAGAAGAGAACAAGGAGAGTCTGCCGGCGATTCTTACCTCGCCGATTACCTCCTCCTCGAGTGAGATCTCGAGCGGTGAGACGCTCTGCGACTGCTGGTCGATGCCCCTGCCCGTCTCGATGTCGCTGGCCTGAAGGACCGAGCAGGGGCCTGGTAATTTCCCGATCTGGACGGACCCGGCTGTGTCGCCAATTTTATCGGTTGCTGAATTCTCTTTGGAATTGTCGGTGCAGTCTTAACAATATCTCGGGAGGATTTTAGCATGGCTGAAGCTTTCTTTATCTCCTCATCGAAGGAAGCGCCGAACAGAAATTCGTCTGGTGAAATAGCATCCGCAGTATTCTTGGCCGTCAAATTGAGAGCCAGGGTGATCTGGGCCCTTCTGGAAGTAGAAAGGCGATAAAAGAGATCCGCTAAAATTTTAGCGCCATCACTCATCTTGGCAACAGCCGAACGAGCCACTAGGCTCAGCGAGGGTTGCACAAGCGGGCCAAGGAGGTCAGAGAGAGCTTCGCCTAAAGCACATAGGGCGATGCCCAACTGGTCTTGGTTGCGAGCAAAATATTCGTCTCTTTTAGGATGGACTACTCGAGGAGGCTTCCATTCATACTGGTGACGAGTCAAGACTCATCGCTGAGCGGCTACGGGTGCCAATTTTCAATCGTTTGATATGATTGGACCGCTCTGGAGACGTACTGGGGATGTCATCTCTCCGTGGCAATCGGCACTGCATCCATTGAGCGACATTCCAACATCGCTCTGGAGTCGTATGTACTGTGTTAGAGTGGCGTAAGGTGTGAGGTCTGAATAGCTCAGTGGTAAGAGCAGTTGCCCGGAAAGCGAAAGACTCGGGTTCGATTCCCGATTCAGCCACTTGTACCTCGCATATTTTTTCAGACCCGCAAATGTTGTTTTCTAACAATTATTTGTCGGGCTGAGGAAGTATGTAAACGCCCTACACAGACACGACAGTGCCGCTGCCACGGAGAGAGATGGATGCTTGGTTCGTGCCTCTTCCCGCCTTAAATCCCCCCCTCGCTTCACTCTGCGGTGTACATCTGTGCCAGCGTAAGTGCTGGTAATCTGTCCACTAGATCCACCACGTGGTGACGGTGGAAGATCGTATTATTAATTGGGAGCAGAAGAGGGGGCTGCTTAGGCGTAGTGGTTTAGGATGGACTACTCGAGGAGGCTTCCATTCATACTGGTGACGAGTCAAGACTCATCGCTGAGTGGCTACGGGTGCCAATTTTCAATCGTTTGATATGATTGGACCGCTCTGGAGACGTGCTGGGGATGTCATCTCTCCGTGGCAATCGGCACTGCATCCATTGAGCGACATTCCAACATCGCTCTGGAGTCGTATGTACTGTGTTAGAGTGGCGTAAGGTGTGAGGTCTGAATAGCTCAGTGGTAAGAGCAGTTGCCCGGAAAGCGAAAGACTCGGGTTCGATTCCCGATTCAGCCACTTGTACCTCGCATATTTTTTCAGACCCGCAAATGTTGTTTTCTAACAATTATTTGTCGGGCTGAGGAAGTATGTAAACGCCCTACACAGACACGACAGTGCCGCTGCCACGGAGAGAGATGGATGCTTGGTTCGTGCCTCTTCCCGCCTTAAATCCCCTCCTCGCTTCACTCAATAGAGTTGCTCTTCAAACCTGCGATGCACACAGGGTTCAATCGAGGGGCTCGAAGAAAGGATGTTGCTTCTGAAGGAGCGTATTTTCTGGTTAACGCCTCCCTTTTCTCATTAGGAAGGCCCTTGCGGACCAAATCCTGCCATCTCTTGGTAACTAGATCGTTCCAGGAAGGAATTTCCCTTTCTTGAAGGTCCGAACCAAACAACTCCTGGGTTAGGAGGTCTATAACCTCCTCCGAAGCAATCTTCGACGCTGAGTAGTCATCAGCCCCATCAATATCGCCAGGAGGGGACTGGATGTCCCTATCATCGACTGAAGGGATACTTACTATGACTGAAAAAGACAAGGATGAACGTAAGATTGCATCCAATAAAGTGGTTTTGTCGAACATGCCGCCTGTATTTCTCGAGTACAGATCCTGCAATCACATACACACCAGAAGATGGGCCCGCTCGGTCGTCGATCTCAGAAAGCGGGTGATCGTACACGACTTCCGGAGACAGGTCTTCTGACTCCGTCCGGATACGTGACCCTTGATCCCCCGGATGCGTCATCGACGGGGAAATAGGCACAGAAGAAGAGGGGCTTGCACGTGGCCTAACCTCACTCTGTGTCAGTATCTCGAAAATCTCTGACACCTTTTCCTCGAGCTCTGCGAGACGATCTCTGGAGTGCGATCTCTTTCTTTTCTTTGACTTCGTCATGATGAGGCTTAGAGACATTGAAAATAACAAAGCACGTGTTGAGGAATCGCACGAACAGCAAACAATGAGGCACAGCGCCGTGCCGCGCGCCGCGCCGCGCGCCGTGGCGGCGAGCGGAGACGCGCGGTTTTTGGTTTTCGGCGTGTTAAATTAGCCTGTTGAGGATAGCGCGGCCGGGGCCACTACAGATTATATCCATCCGGACGAGACTTGGCATAATTATATATTTAAGTCAAATATACGTCATGTTAGATTTAATATGTCGTATTTGACTTAAATATATAAATATTTCAATTTAAAAAATGATAATTAGTTGAACGGATTTAGTCAAATTAGTAGTGATACTATGCGGATTCTAAGCCAGGGGCTCTGAGGGGGGGTGAGGGGCGAGGGGGGAAATCAGGGCAAGGGGGGTGACGTCACGCGCGGGGGGGGGGTGACGTTACGCGGGGGGGGGTATGACGTCACGCGAGCGAATCGCGTCCTAACCGATAGGCGAGCGGTCCGCGGATCCTAACCGATAGGCGAGAATTCCGCGCGTCCTAACTGGTGGGCGAGGGGTCCGCGGGGAGAGGGACCGCGTCCTAACCGATAAGCGAGAAGTCCGCACGTCCTAACCGGTAGGCGAAGGGTCCGCGGAGAGGGGGAGGGGGACCGCGTCCTAACCGATAGGCGAGGGACCCGCGCGAGTAGGTGTAAGAGAGGGATAGCGCGAAGCATGCACTTGGGAGAAAGAGAGAGATAGCGCGAGGCATGCACTTGGGAGAGGGATAGCGCGAAGGATGCACTTGGGAGAGAGAGAGATAGCGCGAAGCATGCACGCGGATGATACGGCGTTCGCAAGGCGGAGTGAGAGAGATAGCGCGAAGCATGCACTTGGGAGAAAGAGAGAGATAGCGCGAGGCATGCACTTGGGAGAGGGATAGCGCGAAGGATGCATTTGGGAGAGAGAGAGAGATAGCGCGAAGCATGCACGCGGATGATACGGCGTTCGCAAGGCGGAGTGAGAGAGATAGCGCGAGGCATGCACGCGTGAAGGAAAAGGATAGAGTCCGCATTGGCGTGGGAAAAGGATAACGTTCGCGGGAGAGAGAGAGAGAGAGACAGCGCGAGGCATGCATGGACGTGGGAGAAGGAGGCGCAGAAATAATCAACAAACATTTTTAAATATAATAATAATAATAATATTTATTCATAATTTATGTGTAATACAAAATATGTGTGTGTGTGTGTGTGTGTGTGTGTGCGTGTGTTTAAAAAAATATATATATAAAATATAAAAATAAAAATAATAATAGAAAAAATAATAAAATAATAATAAAAATAATATAATATGTAGGCTCCATCTGAAACAGAAAGAAATCTTATTAGTATATTAATTTAATGTTTATAAATCTAATATAAATTTTAAAAAGAAGATACATTATCCTCCTGGAGCCGCAAGCTCTTTCTCCCAATCTTCCTCCCAATCCTCCTCTTCCTCTTCCTCCTCCTCTTCCCACGCCTCTTCCTCCGGCTCCCAATTTTCTTCTTCTTCATAGGGCTCAAGCCCAAAAAGAGGCCGCAAGAAGAAAATATCTTCATATATTTGAGGATGAACGATCGCCAATTCGCGGGCCCCTCTCGTATCGCCCCACAAATTGGCGTGCGCCCAACGCAAATTTCCACGCATCCACCGCATGTATCGGCGGTGGATCACATCAATTTGTACAAACTGAAATAAATTATTAATTAATAAATATCACACATAATCTCGCACACACAAAAACACTGAACATTACTTACCAGATTAAAATGAAACATTGGCATTTCGAATATTTTCGATTGTAACACACTTAATGGACTTTTAAACGCTCGCTGTCAGACACTTTGTGACAAACACAACGGGATAGACATTGTCTCAAACATTTTAGAGTAGGGGATGTATCACTTACGAAGAACGCTTACTCTCAGCTCTTGATAAGAAAACAAAAGTTAGCATGTTTCCACAGACAACTATTTAAAGTTTTTAAATATGAATAATATATAATATTATTATAATATGTAAACGACTATCGAACGGCTATCGAACGGCCGTTGAACGGCTATCAAACGGCTATTGAACAGCTTTGAACGGCTACCGAACGGCTTTGAACGCCTATCGAACAACTATTGAATGGTTATCGAACGGGTATGAACGACTATTGAACGACTATCGAACGGCTTTGAACAGCTTTCGAACGGCTATCGAACAGCTATTGAACGGCTTTGAACAGCTTTCGAACGGCTATTGAACGGCTATAAACGACTATTGAACGACTATTGAACGACTATTGAACGACAAAACAATTATTTATACACAATTCAAATATTTAAACTCTATGTCCATGTACTGAAATGTAACATCTATATTTTAATTAACTAGCTGACGCCGCTATCTAACGTCATGTACTGAAATTTAATACTCGCAAACTGGGATAAGAAAGAGGAAAAGGGAAGAATAAAAGAGAATAAAATATATTTTAACAATAGTTTATTCTAAGAAATGTTTGGATGAATCTTTATGATGATTCATCCACCAATTGAATATTTTAAATACATTTTGTAAAGCGCAATTTTTTAAATGTTTTTCACAGCGCATAGTATTAGTAACATCTAGCTTATTTAACGAACTGATATCTTCATAGTCCGCATCCAAGGTCTCAATAATAACATCGTTTCTCGCATCATTGTCAAGTATATCGGCCAGCCATTCTCGTTTTTCGTGTCCTTTAACGTACACGATAGGAGATGCTCCATCTTCCTCTTCCGTCGCACCCACCACAGCTCTCGTAATCAAACGCCTAGCGAAGCTGTATGGAACGTTTCCATCCTCCCATTGAAGTCCATGGTGATGCCCGATTAGCCATGAAGCTTGGCAT
Source organism: Formica selysi (assembly GCA_009859135.1). Lineage (NCBI taxonomy): Eukaryota > Metazoa > Arthropoda > Insecta > Hymenoptera > Formicidae > Formica > Formica selysi. The sequence goes on along the minus strand of WHNR01000028.1, from coordinate 317,838 downwards.
CTTTCAGATTTTGTAAGCGCACGCCATGGTACGGGACTTGCAAAAAAGTAATGAGAGAGAACAAGCCCATTTCTCAATATCGCTACTTCCTTCACGACAAAGTTTCGCCCGATAATGAATCCTTGCAGATCTACAAACGTTGGCGCGATCATGTCGATAATATTACCGTACGACTGCAAGAATGATGTATGACTGCTGTCGATCGTCAAATCTTAATTTTTATATATTTTTGACATTGGAGGGGATATTTGCTGATTTAGGTAATTTTACGAACTACGTTGGTCAATGGGCAATATTCGACAACGCGATCGTGCAAGATGAGACAATAGGCGGTGGTATTTGCAGGTATATCCTCCTTGCACTCAAACTCTAATCTCACGTCCACGGTGGAATTTTTGACAGACTCGTTTTGTCGCGAGCAATCGATAACCGCGAGAGGACCGCAATGTAAAAATTTTGAAATGTTTAATAGCACATCATCATTATCACATCCGTAATAAGATTTGCGAAAACGAGAGTACATATCGAACAAGAGGGCGAATCTATTTTTATCGAAATCTAAATTTAAATCATCGTAGGGATAAAATTCCGAGTTTAGATAGAGTTTAACGTTGGTCAATTTGCAGTCGTCGAATGTAGTAATATCTTTTGACACAGCATTTTTTCTGCCAGTCTGCAGCGCAAAGATCACGTATCGCGGCTTCTCCAGCTGAGAAGCGGCTTTCACGGTCCACGAATGCTTGGTCGTATTATGCAATAGAGGAAATTCGTATAGATCCCAAGAGCGAAAACTTATATTCAAGTATCGCCCGCTTTCCAACGCGCGTAGCAAGGATAGTTTGTTGACCTCGCTCAATATTACATGTGGCATACGCCATTGTATCTTGAATAATTCGATATCAGCTTCAGCCGAAGCATGTCCAAATATGCAATTGTTGTCGTTGCGCGAACGTATCAGAATTAATTCGTGACGAGCGTTGATCACAACTCGCTTATAATCTTCGCAAAAACTCAGTAGTATGTTTAGCGGCACGCAAAAATTGAAGTAAGCTTCAGCAGCATTATGCGACATATTCCACGCAGCATTCTCCAAGATTTTACCTTTCTCGGTTGTTAGAGAGACATAGTTTTTAATCGTGGAAGTTATTCCAACGTTTCTGTTGCGGTCAATCTCCACACCGTTGAGTTCATATCGAAGTTCATCAAGCATAAACGCGATACAATTGTTTCCCAATACCACTCTTCCCTCTTCAGCTACTTTACGCACCCTCAACTTTCCCTCGACGTATAGAAAACTTTCACATGGTAACGTGTACAAATCTTGATGTTGTATCGGTATCCGTATCTCGTCGCTGTATCCAAGCGTTGTGTTGGCGTATGGATTGTACGTATGAGTCTCAATCTTGACGATACGATCGTCAAAGATCGGCTCGTCTCCGATATTCAAGATGTCAATCATATCGTTCAAGTATTTCGTACGACGAATCCCAATGATTTTAAAAACTCGCGATTCAACGCGCTGAGCTTCTTTTTAGCATAACCAGATATCTGATTATTGTCACCCGATACCGCAGTCACTCGCCTACTCGCAAAAATATTGTCCCTCGCAAAAATATTGTCTCTCGCGTGCTCCGTGCTTTCGTTCAACACAAGCATTTCATTTGTCAAACGCTTTATTTTTGCCGCCGCCGTATATGCAATCTTACGGTAATTTCCTCTCCACGAAAATCGAGCAAATGTCCTTCTTGATCAACAATGCGTATCGTTAAATCAGTAATGCTCCGTGCGACGATCGGAAGATAAATGATCTGTGCTGGCGTTTCCGATATCTTATATCCAGGCGGCACGCTCGGTGAAAATTCATGTATCGTGTGTACGCGCTTGTCGTTGCTGTACGCGCCAGTGGTTACGCTGCATTCTATACGAATAATATTTACGCTAATAATATTTATCGGTACATCCGATTCGTGCCATTTCCGAGGTTGTAATATACGATTCGACGAAAATCCCAACAACGATCCAACGTTGCCCGGTTTACTAAAATTTATTCTATAGACACATTTGATTTCACTCTTTAGCGTATTATGATTAGCGCGAAGCATTATTGGATATTCATCGTGTTCTTCGCCATCAACAATATCGTTGGAATCAACTACGCGTCGATGTCGTAAAATTGCACGTCGGAGATATTCGTTTATAGCGTGTAATTCGTACGATCCCTCGGGAATCGTAATTTCCTTATCGTCGTTATCAAAATAAAGTTTATTATTCCAAGAATTCACGTTCGATATCGTATGATAAGTTTCAAAGTCCGTTAAACCAAGCTCGTAATCGCCATCGTTTAAATCTATAGCCGGAAAGTAGCTTACAGCAAGAGCGCTACTCTTGCCGGTCAACGTAAGCGTGAGTGACATGCTGGAAAACTGTCAAACGAATACTGAGTCGCGACGTAGAATTGTCAGGCTTTAAATTCATATCGATCATCGACCGTTTGAAGAAATCGAAGACACAATTGTCCACAAATACTTGGATTATAATTTTGATAGGCCGTGTGATTGTATTCTATATTTGCAACATTCTGTCCAAAATATCGCACTAATTCCTTGGGTGGTCGAAGATTTCCAAAACTATCGAAATATACTACACGATCTCCCCTCTTTGCATACGCAACCCAATGAGTACCGGAACCATCAACGTCATCCAAATTGACGATACCGCTCTCATTTCGCCGTATACCGTTTATCGGTAAATTATTGCGCATGAAAACGCCTCTAAAAAATTGTATATGCATACGTCTTGCAAGTTGTTCCAATTGTATATTGGTCGTTACACCGGCAGGCATTTTTATTTTGACGTTTTTTTTTTCTTGGCCGCTGTTGAAAACCCTCGTCCGCGCTTGTATGGAGCGAGATAAAGTCCGTGACCTTCCATGGCGCGATTATGACGTTGCATTTCTTCGAGCTGACGTTGCACCGCCTTGCTATCGTTCACAGCCTTCGCGATTCCCGCTGCTCCGCCAGCCAATGAACCGAGAACTCCCAATAATGGTAAAATTGGTAAAATACCACCGCGCTTCGCTATAGGAAGTATTCGTTTTTTCACAGTTTTTTTCTTCGTCGATGATTTTTTTGTCTTCATTCCCATACCGAATTTTGTCTTTGCTTTCATAGCCGCCCAAACAGCTGTAGCGGCTGCTCTTTCGCCAAGAGTCGAATCTCTCGCGGTAATACGTGTTCGCGCCTTCGTGGCGAGTATATAATCCGCAACGTGTCGTTGACCGAGATCGTTGCTTCCAGAATAAGCTATGTCGTGCTCGCGACACGCGGCATCCAATGGATTGATACCCCGATCGCCTCTAGCCAATCGCGTTTCTAAATGAGTTCCCGGTCCGCAAAACTGATAGCCTGGAATATGTAATTCGATAGGAAGTGCGTTTATCGCACGATTTAACAAACCACCACCTCTTATAATTTTTGCTGGCATTTGCCGCAATCTTTTATTAACGGTGTTGGACCGTCGAAATGTGTTTGTTGCCACGGCAAATTATAATGTCGTGTGCATCGACGATACTGTTGAACCTCTGAGTCAGCTTTTATATGTTCGGGAAGCTTGTCCCACAATTGTTCCACGTAGCTACCAAAGTCTCGCAGTAAAACAATCTTGGGGATAATCTGTAACTGCTCGGTGGTAAGCTCGAGAATATCGCTGTCAACCGATAGAAGAAGAAACATTTTTGAGACTGAGCGGTTTCGATTCGGTGCGCCTCTATAAATACGGCCCCGATGACTCATTTTCCAAAATCTGATTTGAGATTCGCGAGAGCAAATATGCGGTTCGCGCGACAAGCGACGATAATCAAAGTGATAAATTTTGACGATAAAACACGAGTAATGTCCGAGAAAGAAATACGCAAGCATGGAAACATGCTGCCGACTACTATACGCGGTATCATTTGCGGTCCTTCGAATTGCGGTAAGACTAACGTGTTGATAAGTTTGATAGAAAGTCCACACGGTGTACATTTCGAGAATGTGTACGTATACTCGAAATCACTTCAACAACCGAAATATCGATACTTGGAAAATTTGTTGGTATCGATCGATGAAATTGGTTATTTTACATTCTCTAATAATAGTGACGTTATTCCACCGAGCGAGGCGCTTCCGAATTCCATTTTTATCTTTGACGACGTGGCATGCGATAAGCAAGATACGATAAGAGAGTACTTTGCAATGGGTCGACACTCGAGCTTCGACTGTTTCTATCTTTGTCAAACGTATGCCAAGATACCCAAGCATCTTATACGGGACAATGCAAATTTACTGATTTTATTTAAACAAGATGGTACAAACTTGAAACATGTATACAACGATCATGTAAATACTGACATGTCTTACGACGATTTTCGCGCATTCTGTCAGAAATGTTAGCAACACGAGTATGGATTTGTAGTGATCGATAAAAACAGTTTACAGACTAATGGACGATATCGAGAAGGATTTAACGATTTTGCAATACCGTAAAGTGGTTAGTCGCTATCGATACATCGATCGAGCAACGTCTAAAAATTTTCGTCCGAGCGCAACATGACGACGACGATTGACAATGACGATCGTGAGAAGATTGCGAGAGAGATTGTAAAAACGAGCGAATCGATCCGCAAAAAATATCGTTCTTTAAAAACCGGTCAAATGGAGGAAGACGTCGCATTGGAGAGGCACTTTAAACCTATTATCGAACCTCTAAAACAACTTGTCGAAAATACAATCAATGTGGAATCTAATGAAGCAGAAATCGAACCATCGAGTATGCTCGAAGACAAGCATCTGAAAAAAGAGTCTGGAACAAAGCGAACAAGGTCAAATATATCATTGAACGATTCGCTAATAACTTCTACTCCAAATCAATCAAAACGTAAGCGAATGAAACAATTATCGAATGTGGTTACTTCTACTCCGATAAAAGATGTACAATCGAGTCAAATATTGTACGAAAGATCGTCTCCGTATGTGGAAGAAATTTTCGAAACCATGCCTGAAACGCTTGTGACGTCGGTTCAACATCAATTACAAACGTCCGAGGGTCAAAATACATTGCGCGCACACCTGGGTCCACTAGGGCAAAAATATGTGGGAGCTATTTTGAGTCAAGATAAAAATAACAGTATGGATTATGTTTACGGTGTTAAATTTCGCAACGAAGGAATGATGCTTGGTGATAAAATTTTTGATGTGGATAAAGATGACAATATAATTATCAATGGAATTAGATATGTGGGAACACCAGGTCTCTACGAATTGATTTTCAAGAGAATACCCGACGGTGACGTATACAATGACGATGATAAAATTAAATACAAAAATATATTACTGGCGACAAATGCGCATAGACGTGGCAATGATATGCGTAATCCATTGTTAAGTAACAAGGGATACAAGTATAAAAATATAATAGCGCCATTAATCTCTATTAAAAATATAATAGCGCCTGGAAAAAAAGCTGGAAGAGGTATAAACATACCGCGCGCTATGACGTTAAACGATAATAAGATCGATTATGTGCATTGGAATGATCCCAACGAGTTGGTAGATCGCTTGCGATTGCTGGAAGCTTCGCGTCAAGCCGGCAACAATGCCCACGACAATGAAATATTATCAATTATCGAGGAACTTTACGAAGCTGGCCTTATTATAAATTAATCTATGCATCGGCGAAACGAGTCAGTCTGTCATTATTGTTTGTATCGAAATGTCGATTAATAAATTTGGATTATCGTTGGGAACACCGAACAACTCATACTATCAATGGAATGGATTACTAAGAAATTACGTGCGCGATAACGCTCTGTGTCAGACAGCCTCCGGCTTTGACGCAAGGTCGCGCAAGATACGACGGGTAGCGCAACCGGAAGATGATACTGATGCCGCAAACAAACAGTACGTGGAAATACGTGTCAAGCTTTTGGAGGACAGACAGGAAGAACTTGATAATCACGCTCGAGACGAATGTGCAAACGCTGCAAATAATGATGGATGAGATGCAGAAAATGCTTCGGTATGCAACTCACGCGCAGACTACATCTAATTCAGCGCAAGAAAAGAAAGATATATAAAGAATATACGTGGAGGAATTATCTCATTATTGCAAATTATGCCTCGATCAAATATGTCGCAAAAGACCTCTGAAAAACAGCTGCTCGTGGAAGAATTGCATGCTCCAGCGAGAAAAAATTTCCCACGTAGGCGTGTCATAGTACATGGATACGACGATCTGTGGCAGGCGGACGTGGTCGAGATGCGTCCATATGCACGATTCAACAAAGGCTACAACTACATACTCACAGTTATCGATGTGTTGAGCAAGTATGCGTGGGCTGTAGCGCTCAAGAGTAAGAGTGGAAACGAGATGTCGGATACGATCGCAAAGATAATTCGAGACGATGGAAGATGCCCGAAAAATCTTCAAACCGACAGAGGAAAAGAATTTTACAACGCAAATGTACAGAAACTCGTGAAGAAGCATAACATTAATCATTATTCGACGTACTCTGTCATGAAAGCCTCGGTCGTGGAACGATTCAACCGAACGTTAAAGAACAATATGTGGAAAATGTTCACGTTTAATGGAAATTACAAGTGGATCGACGCGTTGTCCCGGCTCGTTGGAGAGTACAATGCGCGAAAACATCGCACTATCGGTATGAGACCTATCGATGTTACCCCAGCGATCGCCGATAAACTTTTAAATACGGTATACAGCAACGTAAAGATTGCGGCACCGGCAAGATTCAAAGTAGGCGATCCGGTACGCGTGAGTAAAGTCAAGACCATCTTTAAGAAAGGTTACACGCCAAATTGGTCGACCGAAGTGTTTAAGATCGTTAAAGTGCAGAAAACTAATCCCGTGACCTATGTACTCAAAGATTCGCGCGGGAATCCCATCGCCGGCGGATTTTACGAATACGAGTTACAACGCGTTGCTAATCCCGACGTACATCTCGTGGAAAAGGTGATACGCAAAAAGGGTGACAAGGTTTATGTGAAATGGCTGGGATTTGATGCTACACACAACTCTTGGATAGATAAAAATAATATATTATAAATATAAACAATATTGTACACTTTATAAAATATACATATAATTTACAATAAATATACATATAATCTTAATGTACAATAAATAAACATAATTTTTATTTACAATCAATATACATGCTTTTTATTTACAACGGAATTTTGTAATGTCCCCACGGTAGCGTGTCGGTGGTTTCGGGTACGATATACCGCTTATCATCGTACGGACTTAGAGCAATTTTTGTCTCGCGAATAGTGTATACTTCGTGTAATTTAGATCTTATACACGACTGCTGACGCGTCATTTCAATCTCTTCGTTCAAACACCGCGTGTAATCGTCGAATGTTATCGTTCTCGCGACAACGTTACTCTTGACGCCTTTTATTTTTTTCGTATCCTTTTTACCATCTATTCGTAACGCGTACATCTTCGCCCTAAGCCCGACGAATTCGGTCATGATGGCGCCATTATTTTCATCCTTCATTAAACCCGGTATCTTTTTATTCGCGAGCGGTATACCGTACACATTGTCCACCGCATAATCGCTGGTATCGAATCTGTCGACGTTGCGCTTTATATTCTCATATACATCTTCACACTCGATGTGATATATGAGACTGTCGGTGTCGGTGTACATGACTTTACATTTCTCTCGATACATAGGTATCATATAATCGTGGTGAAATTCGTACAAACATGTCTTGGATATGTCGAGTATACACATACCCACGTAGATTGGTTTATTAAATTTAACTTCGAGATTGCGCAATTCAACAGCGATCAGATTCTCCGAAAACACGCTTCTGCTGTGAAAATTTGGTTTCGCGATCATCGCCTCTGCGCCATATCTTCCATCCCAATGTGTCACGAGCTTAATATTAACATGATTGCGCACATTTTCCATCGTTTTGCCAAATACCGCATTATTCATTAATTTATATAAATTTTTTTCAAAATCATTTTTCGCGAGTGTTCGGAATTGTGTATTGAGTTCGATATAACTGCGAAGCCATGGAGATTGCGAAAACTGTAATATTCGATGTATTTTTGTAACGCGAAGTCCGTGTCGCGTGCATTGCTGCAGATTGCGATAGTGTATTACGTAACGTTTTTTATCATATAAGGTTGCGAGCAGCTTATCCTGCCTCTTACGCGTGGTTTGTCGCGTGTCGGGCAAAACGGTAGGTCAGTGTGCGCATCGTGAACACGTTGCGGATATTCGAGATCGACTTCAAGGATGTAGCCTATAGGCGAATCGAGCGCGATCGATGATGTATCAAAATCGGATACGTCGTCGACCCATCGAAAATCTGCATAGGGCAAGGGTTGACACATTGCCCATCCGTACAAATTATTTACATCAAAGTACGTGAGATACGTTGAAGGTTTCGATGGGTCGTACGACTGTATATACTTTATTACTATTAGCGTGTGCGTATCTGTTGGAACATTGACTCAAACCACCGCGTATTCCGCGTTCGATAAATAAAACCATGTCGATATCTGTAAGCAGTTCGAATGTAATATTCGTATGTTTCAACATGGCGTCCCATGTGTATCCGGGAAGAGTATAGTAATACGCGGGGTCGAGCCCATAACTTTTAACACAACTTTCGCGAAAATTTTCAAAAATATCTGCTAATAACAAGACATCAATTTTGAGATACAAGTCGCTATATTCGCCCAGCGTTCGAATGAAGAATCGCTTCCAGATGTTCTCGGCGTGCGCGTAATCGCTCTCGGATACTGTGTCGCCGGTCAAGGAACTGTAAAATGAGTCGCGCGGTGGTAAGCACGTATCTTGCAACCTGTCGACACAGTCAATATATTCGTACGGAAAGACGCCCTTCCGTGTTAATAAATTGAAATTGTCATTCGATAAATTTTGAAATTCAGATTTTAAAATTTTGAGCTTATCTTTACTCAAGAATGATGCTAATTTATCGAGACTGGCTGTAAGAAATTTATATGAATCGATAAAACGCAATTTAATATGATTTTTCGATTCCTCTTCGCCAAGTTTAACATTTTTCGTAAACGATATATATTTTTCTTTTGTTATCGGAAGTAAATCGATTCTCCCTTCGAACGCTGTAGCTATTTCCATGATAATGAAATGCGCGTCGTAACCGGATAAATTATGAAAAACTATTGGAATGCAAAAGGAATCTTTATAATTTAAATTGCAATTTGAATGTGCTGGACCTCTGTATCGCCCGGTCAGATGGCAATGATCGCGTACGCGTGTGTCATCTTGGACGAATGGTTTTTCGCAAATATGGCATTGTGTCGCGCTATGAAATTCTTCCCATTCATCAGATGTTAAATTTACCATGGGGACATTAGCCGACAAAATAGTCTTTACACGTTGCGCTAAATTTTTAAGTTCTTCGACGAACCATAACATGCAATCGATACCGCGACGAGAATGATACGCGGAGAACGAATCGTCGTATGAGCAGTGTACATAATAAGCAATACTAAATACTTTATGATGTTGGTAATTTCTCTCTTCCTCCGTCTTTTCCAAAACGTACTCCAAATCAGCGTACACGACGAAAGGAAGCCGCTCTTTCCGATTATAGTTGTTGAACGTGAGCCACTTGTCCTTATCGCTCGGTAATCGGATAGCGCACTCATTCATCTCTCGGCAGTCCACCATATGTGATTGCAATTTGTCGTCCGAGCCAAAGTAGTGCAAACATCTGTAAAAGAAATAATTTTTATTTTTGTTCAATTATTTGTACAATGTATTTTTATTAAATATATACATACCGATCGCAGATATGTATTTGGCTTTTATGTTTACTCAATTGCGAGCTCACGAGGCGGGATAGATTCTTGATCCACGCAAAATGTCCAACGTTGTTGTCTTCCACGTACAGCAAGTTGACGTGTTTATCTTTCTTTACCTCGCTTAGACGTATCGGGACAATGTTCTTTTCCTCGATACTATACACATTGATTGAGATATCGTTGGCAAGTTCGAATTTTTTAATTTGGTTCACAGCCACTGGAAACTCAATGTCCTGGAGATTTAGCACTGTTGTATAATGCGGGTACGATGATTCCCGATAAACATGATCTTCAGCTGGATATAAAGCGGCGACCACAGACCACGCGAAACACGCATTGTCTTTAGATTGCACGTTAATCACCGCTCTCTTCATCATTATTTCTCGTGGTAATTTAATATGGCACCCCGCGCGCATGGGATTATATTTATTTATATTTACAGTTAAATCGAGGATTCGCGACAACGCCCATCCGCTATCGCGTTCTTGAAATTCATCGAGCGAGGCAAGGGTAGGCTCGACGACGCGCCGCTCGTACCATTCGCGTACATCGGTTGTGCGAAAGAGTTCATAGTTTCTGGTATTGATACTTTTATTTGCGCGTTTGTCACCCGTCACGAATTCACCATTGAACACGGTATTAACTTTCACACTACAATGTTTTTTCAGCACGTTTTGCACGTGTTCGAGTACAATGTCTTTGGCATCCTCGAAAAATTGACGAGGCTCGATATGATTATGATTTATAACCGCGCCAGTTAATATGCGGCTCTCGAACGCCGTATCGATCTCTCGCCAAATCAATCCATGTTGTCGCATGCTGCATCCTGCACCCGCGTGTACAAAACGCCTGCGTAACGAGTTTTTCAACCCTTCGAGTCGCGCGATTCGGGCAATCAGCGATTGTCGAATCCCGATCGATAATCGTGGCCGTTTGATTCGACTTTGCTCTTCCAACGATTCTATATATTCGTCGCATCGTTGCTCCCACGCAATGTACTCCTCTATCGAATTTACTTGTGCAGATTGCTCGCGCAAATTTCGTTCGGCACTGTTTTCCGCCATATTTCCAAAAATTTTGCTAATAAGATGCGCTTATTAGTAGCTCTTGTCTCGGACCTCGTGGCAAAAATACTGGCTGAGTATGCCTTTTTACTTTAATTTTATATTCTATCTTGATGTCTCTTTCCATCATGTGTATCAACTAAATCTTTATTTCGCGGTTGGTCACGTACATTTTGGCTAATGTCGATTATTGCATTTTTGTCATCTAAAGATGATGTCAAATCTCAGATGCGTCACGAAAGTTTCAAATTACATGCTGCTGTTTATATTACTTTGCATTTTTGTGCATTCGGCTAAATCTCACACTTGGTGATGATGTCATCTCAGCCCAGATGCATCGAAAAAGTTTTAAATTACGTGTATATTAGCGCAATTTAATTTTGATAATTATTTTTATATTTCACGATTTGTCACGTTTTGACACGCGCGTTTGAATTCGATGTTATCGCAAAGCAGCCGTACATTGGCGCTTGAAAATTTTAGATTACATTGCATTTTTGTGCATTCGGCTAAACCTCACACCTGGTGATGATGTCATCTCAGCCCAGATGCATCGAAAAAAGTTTCAAATTACTTGTATATCAATGCAATTTAACCTTGATAATTATTCTTATATTTCACGATTTTGTCATGTTTTGACACGCGCGTTTGAATTCTGATGTCATCGCGAAGCAGCCGTACATCGGCGCTTGAAAAATTGAAAGAATATCGAGAAAGCTGTAGGTGCGTAAAGTAGATGAAGGGGCAAGAGTGGTATACGAGTCGTTTCTCCTTCTCCTAAATTTTCAATCTCCCACCACGCCATACTTTTGAAAAAAAGCGTTATATATACTCGGTTAATTTTTATACGATCAGTGTCGTGTCAACTGCTAGTACCAACGGTCCACTGCTCATAACCGAAAGACAAAATGTACTCTCCTGAAGAAAGTACCAGCAACAGTTGCAAACGCATGAATTACTACCTTCCACGAGACGAAATTAAACCGCGCAAGAAACCACGAGATGAAATCAAATCGTACAAGAAACCGTGTAATTTGTAAGTATTACAAATGTTTTATATATATATATATTTTTTTTCATATGTTTTTTCCATGCTATTTCATATTTAATTGTATTTTTCAGATATGGTAAACCTCGTTGTATACCACGTATTTTGGTACGCAGATTTGCTTTGACGCGCACTGCTTATAAATACTTGGATATTGGAATCAGCGTTGGAGTAACATCTTACGTGGAATTACATCTCGGCGATAACCGAGGCAATCAAATCGCATTACCTATTGACACATGGGAATCGCTAATGTTGAAACGAGTGGCTGTTGAACAGCTTGTACAAACGCCTAATCATGCGCCAATATGGATTTACGATTTAACAATTGAGATTGTTAAAATACATGATGCGAGTATTGTGAAACTTACATTACGCGATTCTTGCTTGTACATGAAACCGTCAACTATATTTTTTTTATTTGAACTCGAACATTGCGTTAATCATGAATATTTGAAACTGTGTGAGAATATAAAAGCTGTAAATGAGAGTTTCGATCGACTTGTCGTTAATTTGCAAGGTAATATGTTTGGTGCCGAAAAAGATGATGCTATTAAAATCTTGCGCGACGTCTATGATAAAACATCTGTCATAGATTGTGAACTATTAGCGTATGCTGTGGATGAACTTTTGTCTGAAACCTTGAGACGAGGTGATGTATTTTAATATAAATAAATGTGATAAAAATGAAAAAATGATTATGTATTTCTTTCGCTTCCCTTTCTTGCTTGCGCTATCCTTCTCCTACATACGTGCATGCCTCGCGTAAGCGTTCTTCGTAAAGTGATACATCCCCTACTCTAAAATGTTTAATCGAGACGATGTCTATCTCGTTGTATCCGCCACAAAGTATTTGACTGTTCGTAAGGTAGAAGAAGTGAAGTGAAAAAGTACAAAATGGCTCAAGAGATGATTGATATGTCGCGGCAAGCATCCAATTTTTATCAAAAGATATTAGATGCTGCAAAGGCTGCATTTTTACCATGGGTACGTAGTTTTGTGATATACCTTTTTGTACAAATTATGTATTATAATTTTTATATTATATTTACAGTGCCTCATCGATGTCCGCATAGACGGATTTGTAAATGTACGGCATCGACAGAGAGTGCGTATGTTGCGGCGGATTGCACGAAAAGATCTTGCAGAATTATGGGGTGACACCCGAGAGGCCCGCGAGTGGGCGGAAATATTTCCGCTTAACGATATCTTTTGCCTTCGACAGCTTTTTGAGCTCGAACCTTACGATGATTACAGCGATTATTTCGGTGATGAAGATTGGGAACTGGAAGAGCTAAAAGAACCTCCGAACAAGAAGCATAGAACTAACTGTAAATATCTTCTTTATTAATAAATTTATTATTTATTAAATTTATTACGTTCAAACTAGATTAATATACTAATAAGATTTCTTTCTGTTTCAGAAGGAGCCTACATATTATATTATTTTTATTATTATTTTATTATTATTTTGATTATTAGTTTATTCTTTTTTAACCATACACACACACACACACACACACACACACACACACACACACACATACATTTTGTATTACACATAAATTATGAATAAATATTATTATTATTATATTTAAAAAAAATGTCGATTGTTTCTGCGCCTCCTTCTCCCACGTTAATGCCTCGCATTATCTCTCTCTCTCTCCCGCGAACGTTATCCTTTTCCCACGCCAATGCGGACTCTATCCTTTTCCATTCACGCGTGCATGCCTCGCGCTATCCTTCTCGCACCGCCTTACGAACGTCGTATCATCCGCGTGCATGCTTCGCGCTATCTCTCTCTTTTACATGCATATTTAAATACTTTAAATAGTTGTCTGTGGAAACATGCTAACTTTTGTTTTCTTATCAAGAGCTGAGAGCAAGCGTTCTTCGTAAGTGATACATCTCCTACTCTAAAATGTTTAATCGAGACAATGTCTGCCCTGTCGTGGTTGTCATAACGTTTCGAGCCGTGAGTGACGAAAAGTTTAAGTGAAATTTGAAAAATGCCGTCGTTGATTGAATTGGTGCTGCAAGGGGGTCGGCCGAACGCGTCGTGGTGGGCAAAGGATCTCGCAATGGGGCTATTGCGGGTTTTGCTGAATCTGGTGTGTTTCCAAAGAGTAAGTAATATTTGTTTTATATTAATTATTTATAATATATTAATTATTTATAATAAATATTCTAATTCGATTTAATTTAATTTATAGTATCAATATACGAGCGAGATCCAGATCCCTGGATTTGTCAACATTAAACGCCGGCAACTTGTACGAGCGCTGCGCCGGCACGAGCGCGAGTTCCTCGAGGACGTATGGGAGGATAATGGCCCGGACGGTCTTCATTTAGACCTAAGACGTCTCTTCGGGCTCGAACCCTATGAGGAACCCTATGTGATGGAAGAATCGTGGGACGAGCCTCCGAGCAAGAGGTCAAAGAATTAATTGTAAGTATCTTCTTTTTAAAATTTATATTAGATTTATAAACATTAAATTAATATACTAATAAGATTTCTTTCTGTTTCAGATGGAGCCTACATATTATATTATTTTTATTATTATTTTATTATTTTTTCTATTATTATTTTTATTTTTATATTTTATATATATATTTTTTTAAACACACACACACACACACACATATTTTGTATTACACATAAATTATGAATAAATATTATTATTATTATTATATTTAAAAATGTTTGTTGATTATTTCTGCGCCTCCTTCTCCCACGTCCATGCATGCCTCGCGCTGTCTCTCTCTCTCCCGCGAACGTTATCCTTTTCCCACGCCAATGCGGACTCTATTCTTTTCCTTCACGCATGCATGCCTCGCGCTATCTCTCTCACTCCGCCTTGCGAACGCCGTATCATCCGCGTGCATGCTTCGCGCTATCTCTCTCTCTCTCTCCCAAGTGCATCCTTCGCGCTATCCCTCTCCCAAGTGCATGCCTCGCGCTATCTCTCTCTTTCTCCCAAGTGCATGCTTCGCGCTATCTCTCTCACTCCGCCTTGCGAACGCCGTATCATCCGCGTGCATGCTTCGCGCTATCTCTCTCTCTCCCAAGTGCATCCTTCGCGCTATCCCTCTCCCAAGTGCATGCCTCGCGCTATCTCTCTCTTTCTCCCAAGTGCATGCTTCGCGCTATCCCTCTCTTACACCTACTCGCGCGGGTCCCTCGCCTATCGGTTAGGACGCGGTCCCCCTCCCCCTCTCCGCGGACCCTTCGCCTACCGGTTAGGACGTGCGGACTTCTCGCTTATCGGTTAGGACGCGGTCCCTCTCCCCGCGGACCCCTCGCCCACCAGTTAGGACGCGCGGACTTCTCGCCTATCGGTTAGGATCCGCGGACCGCTCGCCTATCGGTTAGGACGCGATTCGCTCGCGTGACGTCATACCCCCCCCCCGCGTAACGTCCCCCCCCCGCGTGACGTCACCCCCCCCCCCGTGACGTCACTCCCCTTGCCCTGATTTCCCCCCTCGCCCCTCACCCCCCCTCAGAGCCCCCGGCTTAGAATCCGCATAGTATCACTACTCAAATTAACAATTTTTTTTTTCAGTGATACATGTATATTACTTTCACACGCATGAAAAAGACAAAGATAGTACGATTATGTCTGTCCTTGTCATGTAAGATTGCAGCTCTGTCTATCGCGACATCACACAACTAATCTACTGCTTCGTTTTACTCTTCAGCCTCGATCTCGCACACACACATATGCACAAAAGTTTTGCATCGTAAAATCTTTTTTATAAAGCTTCTAAACTTCTAAAGTTATGTAAAATCACATAACTCGGTAAATCATTTTCGTTAAATATCTCAAAAACTATACGAGACCGCCAAATAAAACAAAATGAATATTAATCAGCAACCTCACCTTTACAACATATGTAAAGATCAAGGTCATTGGCGCAATATTTGCTAATGTAAATAATTATCACAATTATTATACTTTTTACCATTTTCTCTTAAAAAATGACTTTCTCGTAGGAGTCGCCAAAATTCCTTTTAGGGGCTTTCACTTTAACCTGAAAGGAAGCTTTTCACAAAGTTTCATCGAAATCGGAGACGGGCCCTTTTCGGAACTTTATCCAAATAAAGTAATTACGAGCAATAATTTCACTGATTTTCTGCAATTTCTTTAAAACTATGTTGTAAATCGTTTAAAATCTTGTTGCCATATTTTTATTTGTTGATAATCTACTTGTGTGTAAAATATCATTATATTGGTAGCATTTTTTTTAACTTTTCTCTATAACGCCATAAGGTTACGTGTTAAAACTCGGATATTCAAAAATTGATAATTTTTTATCTAAATTGTGAATTGATCTGATATTTGGCCCCGAACTTTGAAAGGGAATACAAAATATGACATTAAATTTTCATCAACTTCGTAGCATTTTGACCATCCAGAACATTCTTAATAATGATAATCCTTACAAATTTAAATAATGAATACATAGCTATTTTACTTTCATTTTATTTTCATCTTCTATAGGTATCGGGCAAACATCTCGCACTGATCGCTTATATTGTCCATTACTAGTCTTAATAGTAACTACTCGAACTTCACCATCAGCTCCCGAATGAACATCAATAACCTTTCCAATTGCCCATTGTAGAGGTGGCAAGTGATCTTCTTTTAAAATGGACTTTCTGCATGTTTTTATCTGCTTTAGTCCATTTGTGTCGGCGTTGTAATTCTGCTAAATATTCCTTTTGCCAACGAAGCCAAAAGTTTTGACGCAGCTTTTGTAAGTGTTGCCATCTGCTAAGTTTATTATCAGGTACTTCGAGATAGCATTTCTGAACTGGCTGAATTATATTGTCTCCGATTAGAAAATGAAATGGCGTTAAGGGGATCCAAAAGTGACGGCCGAACTCCGACGGGTTAGCGCCCTCATCTAAGCGTAACTAAAATTATCGATAATACCGACCGAAATTATCGATAATTTCAATAATTTTAGTTCCGCTGTTACCGATATTAATATTTCTGCATGTTTTATGCATATTTGAAAGAGAATTGTGTTCAATATGTTGAAATCGGACAACATCGTGTATTTCTACTGCTCTATTGCCTCGCACGCATATCTATGCGTATAGATAATAGTATAATATAGACGTGTCTGCCTTTATCACATATTTGAACATAATTTCACATTGTTCATAGGAGCTATGTGTCTTCCCATATATCTTCCAAGAGGAATAACATTTGGTTAGGTGTTATATATATAATTGTGTATATATATATGTATATGTATAATATGTACATAGACGTATACAGATGTATGTGTATGATATATATACATATATTCTGAATATTATCATGTAACTTTCTATAAGTTGCGATCTATGCAATGCAGCTAATTTTTTTCAATCGATATAATCAATGGATATATAACAACAATGTATTATTTATACAAATATATATTATATTGTCTTTTTTTTGTTCGTATACATAAATGTTTTCATATTTGTAATAAAGATTTATAATACATTATTTGTCTCGATCGCAACAGAATAATATATTTTTACAATATTCTGAATATTGAAAATATAAAATGGGCCCTTCCATCGCCCATTTTCGTGAGAACGCAACCAATACGTTTTTCGTCTCTCCGATTATAATTTGCAATCGAGATTGAGGCATCTTTTTTTTCAATATTCGTACAAATATTACGATACACTTTTTGGATAATGTTATCCCACTAAAAAAAACCTCATAAAGGTAAAAAAATATACTTGGCGTCGCGACGCTATCGCGTCGCTTGATCATTGTGGAAAATGCAGCAGTTTATTGCCTTCTATAATTTTAAAAAAGTATTCTCTCATGCATTTTACATCCTTGGAATATTTCTGTTCACAAACCGCATCTGGTATGAAATATTTACAACCAGCTCACGAATAGATCGCTTCTGGGATCAAATATTTCGGCAATATCTAGAGCGTACATGCAAACCGCATCTGGTATGAAATATTTACAACCAGCTCACGAATAGATCGCTTCTGGGATCAAATATTTCGGCAATATCTAGAGCGTACATGCAAACCGCATCTGGTATGAAATATTTACAACCAGCTCACGAATAGATCGCTTCTGGGATCAAATATTTCGGCAATACCTAGAGCGTACATGCAAATCGCATCTGGTATGAAATATTTACAACCAATTCACGAATAGATCGCTTCTGAGATCAAATATTTCGGCAATATCTAGAGCGTACATGCAAATCGCATCTGGTATGAAATATTTACAACCAATTCACGAATAGATCGCTTCTGGGATCAAATATTTCGGCAATATCTAGAGCGTACATGCAAACCGCATCTGGTATGAAATATTTACAACCAGCTCACGAATAGATCGCTTCTGGGATCAAATATTTCGGCAATATCTAGAGCGTACATGCAAACCGCATCTGGTATGAAATATTTACAACCAGCTCACGAATAGATCGCTTCTGGGATCAAATATTTCGGCAATATCTAGAGCGTACATGCAAACCGCATCTGGTATGAAATATTTACAACCAGCTCACGAATAGATCGCTTCTGGGATCAAATATTTCGGCAATACCTAGAGCGTACATGCAAATCGCATCTGGTATGAAATATTTACAACCAATTCACGAATAGATCGCTTCTGAGATCAAATATTTCGGCAATATCTAGAGCGTACATGCAAATCGCATCTGGTATGAAATATTTACAACCAATTCACGAATAGATCGCTTCTGGGATCAAATATTTCGGCAATATCTAGAGCGTACATGCAAACCGCATCTGGTATGAAATATTTACAACCAGCTCACGAATAGATCGCTTCTGGGATCAAATATTTCGGCAATATCTAGAGCGTACATGCAAACCGCATCTGGTATGAAATATTTACAACCAGCTCACGAATAGATCGCTTCTGGGATCAAATATTTCGGCAATATCTAGAGCGCACATGCAAATCGCATCTAGTATGAAATATTTACAACCAGCTCACGAATAGATCGCTTCTGGGATTAAATATTTCGGCAATACCTAGAGCGTACATGCAAATCGCATCTGGTATGAAATATTTACAACCAATTCACGAATAGATCGCTTCTGGGATCAAATATTTCGGCAATATCTAGAGCGCACATGCAAATCGCATCTGGTATGAAATATTTACAACCAATTCACGAATAGATCGCTTCTGGGATCAAATATTTCGGCAATATCTAGAGCGCACATGCAAATCGCATCTGGTATGAAATATTTACAACCAATTCACGAATAGATCGCTTCTGGGATCAAATATTTCGGCAATATCTAGAGCGTACATGCAAACCGCATCTGGTATGAAATATTTACAACCAGTTCACGAATAGATCGCGTTAGCACTAACTACTATCAAAAAGTACATATTATTTTTTAGTTACATATATAAAAATAAGCTAAAGACTGCGAATTATCTTTCAGAAATATATATTTTTTCAAGGTTAGTTATATATAAAATAAACAATAAATCAAATCAAGGCCTCAACGAGCAGGATTAAGCATATCAATTTTAATGTATTGTTAATAAACAAAAGTCTGACAAAAATTGTGGGACGTTTCGACACTCAACTTGTGTCTCTTCAGCCACCGAAACTTTACATTAGAGATTTAAAATTACGCAAGTCGATTCTAACCATAATTACAAAAAGCGCAAGTCGATTCCAATCCATTGTAATTATGGTTAGAATCGACTTGCGTAATTTTAAATCTCTAATGTAAAGTTTCGGTGGCTGAAGAGACACAAGTTGAGTGTCGAAACGTCCCACAATTTTTGTCAGACTTTTGTTTATTAACAATACATTAAAATTGATATGCTTAATCCTGCTCGTTGAGGCCTTGATTTGATTTATTGTTTATTTTAATTATAACGAGCTTATATTTGTTTTAACTATTTAATTTTTTTATACTTATATATATATATATATATATATATATATATGATTTATATTTTAAATAAAAATATTTTAAATTGATTTTTCGCAAAAAAAAGTTTTATTGAAAAATTTTAATAATAATAAAGAAATTAATAAATTAAATATTAGCATAATTGTTACATTTTTAAAAAAATACTCAATTAATATTTTTGAAATTTATTTCCGGATTTTAAAGTAAAATTAATTTCATTAGAATTATATTTTAGAATTAATAAATAAAAACAAATATAATTGATTATTTAAAAATAGATAAATCCTTTTTATGATTATAATTGATTGCAAACTTTCAAGTAGATAATTCTTTGTTGATATAAATTATTACAATGCAAAAAATAGTTTCTAAAAATATTACTTTCAGATTTTAAAAAAGTATAGTTTAAAATTATTATTTTGATGGAGATGAGTCAGATAAGATTACACAGGCGAACAAAAAAATTTTTATCAAGTAACTGTAATCAGAGTTGGTGTTTCTTATATATTTTAGGCCATAAAAAACAATGCCATTGTCCTAATTGCTCCATTACGTCAGATTTTAAAGTTATTTTGAATTTTAAGAGGAGAAATCAGCGATTTCTTATTTTAAAATTCAAAATGACTTTAAAATCTGACGTAATGGAGCAATTAGGACAATGGCATTGTTTTTTATGGCCTGAAATATATAAGAAACACCAATTCTGATTACAGTTACTTGACAAACACTTTTCTTGTCGACCTGTGTTATAAAAGGAATAGATTTCATTTTACATTAGATAGATATATTAGATAAATATATAGATATATATGACAAAGACAAATAAAATTATGATAACAATATTGTTATCATGTATAATGAAAAAAGGATGCATTGATGTAGGGGAGAGAGAGAGAGAGAGAGAGAGAGAGAGAGAGAGAGAGAGACAGACAGACAGAGAAAAAGCACATGAATGTACAGAGAGACAGACATATGGGCAGACAGAGAGAGAGAGAGACAGACAGAGAAAAAGCACATGAATGTACAGAGAGACAGATACACGGGCAGATAGAGAGAAAGAGAGAGAGAGCGAAAAAGCACATGAATGTACAGAGAGACAGATACACGGGCAGATAGAATGAAAGAGAGAGAGAGACAGAGAGAGAGAGAGAATTAAAATTCAGAAACATTATAAATGTAAATATACTAATCTTTTCATGCAGCCTTTCTTCAAGGAAACTCTGCGCCGATTCAGAGGCAAACGTATATTATCGTATTTTCGTCCCATGATTTATACTATATTTATTATAATATATTAAAAATATATATTATATACACTAAAATGTTCTTCACTTATCAACACGTTATAACATGTTATAACGGTCGACTTCTTTTGCGCGGTTTTCTTGTTACGCGTACAGCACCGCGCGACTGCGAGTATCTATGTACACGCAATTACCGCATGCGTATTGTATGCGGGACTAGACATTTCGGCGCCCGAGGCAAAAGAAGAAATTTATATTATCATTTTTGCGAAGCGAGTGAAGCGAGGGGGGATTTAAGGTGGGAGGAGGCACGAACCAAGCATCCATCTCTTCCGTGGCAGCGGCACTGTCGTGTCTGTGTAGGGCGTTTACACACTTCCTCAGCCCGACAAATAATTGTTAGAAAACAACATTTGCGGGTCTGAAAAAATATGCGAGGTACAAGTGGCTGAATCGGGAATCGAACCCGAGTCTTTCGCTTTCCGGGCAACTGCTCTTACCACTGAGCTATTCAGACCTCGCACCTTTACGTCACTCTAACACAGTACATACGACTCCAGAGCGATGTTGGAATGTCGCTCAATGGATGCAGTGCCGATTGCCACGGAGAGACGACATCCCCAGCACGTCTCCAGAGCGGTCCAATCATATCAAACGATTGAAAATTGGCACAGTGATGCCAGAAACGGGTCCCGCGGCTCACGGCTCAGCAATGGAAGGGGTAACGCACACAAGCGCGAACCGCGTACATGTGCCACATGTACGCGGCTCGCGCTTGTGTGCGTTACCCCTTCCATTGCTGAGCCGTGAGCCGCGGGACCCGTTTCTGGCATCACTGAATTGGCACCCGTAGCCGCTCAGTGATGAGTCTTGACTCGTCACCAGTATGAATGGAAGCCTCCTTGAGTAGTCCATCCTAAACCACTACGCCTAAGCAGCCCCCTCTTCTGCTCCCAATTAATAATACGATCTTCCACCGTCACCACATGGTGGATCTAGTGGACAGATTACCAGCCCTTACGCTGGCACAGATGTACACCCCTTTTTATTTTTTACATGAGGCTAGTGCCTCGTTTGCCACACTCTAATCCCGGCTCTGATTGTATGAGTTAGCTTACTTCGCGATACATGATACTGCATAAATATAAAAAATTTATGCACATTTTTATAAAGATAATAAATGGAAATATTCTATAACCGAATAAAATAATTATTCTTATATTGCTAAATTAATTCGATATGTAAATATACATTCTTAATAAATATTTTATGGAAAAAAATTATGAGAAAGAAATTTATCATTATATTAATCCGGAACTGTATAATCAATAATAATTGTATGTTCTTATCTTCTTGTATTATATATTATATAATGTTATGTAGATGTCTTTAAAAATTTGCAAATAATATTATCAATTATAACCGAGCACTTAAAGTTTTATTGAACCCTAAAAACAAAATTATATGTTTGTGTTTTCTGCATGAAGATGGCCCCAAAAAAGGGCCGAAACGTCCGCGATTAGTGTATATTTAGTAATTAATAAAGCAGTGTTTGCGCTCTTTATACCGCGCTTGGCTCGGTATTGCCAGTTTAAACCGACGTTTGAGAATATTTCCAGTTATTATGTTTATAAAAATGTGCATAAATTTTTTATATTTATGCAGTATCATGTATCGCGGAGTAAGCTAACTCATACAATCAGAGTCGGTATTACAGTGTGGCGAACGAGGCACTAGCCTCATGTAAATCTTTTATACAAACCATAAAGTTTGTGTGATATGATTTATATACATATTTAATGCATATTTATGTACATATGTAAGTGTAACGTAAATGACAGTAATGATACAATAAATATCGGTACGATCAGTAACCGCACGTGCTAAGTGCACGCTTTTTACCGCATAGACTTGGGTTCAAACCCGAGTAAGAAACGCCGTTTTTAAAAAAGGCGTTCCCCCCCCCATGTTCAGTCACGATATGTGCCCGCACCCCCTGCAGCATCTGGATATGTGCCTGCGCTGTATGCGCAGGCATACTTTTGCAATTTTTTTTTATTTTAAAAAGAGGATGTAAAAAAGTTAATTATCAAATACCGAACTAGTTTTGTTAGTAACAATATGCTAACAAAATGTATATATATATTTATATATATATTTATATATATATATATACAGGGTATCTCACAACCTCCGTACAATACTTTATTAGCGTGTTCTAGAGATAAAATAGAGTCAAAAATTCTAATACAAAAATTTTGAGGTTGCAATAGTTTTTGAGTTATAAGCGGTCAAAGTTTGCCAATGATATCGCGTAAAACTCACGCGCTCAGGCTCGTAATTACAGTTACACGCATACCGATCTGTCATCTGTTATTGATTTTTTCAAATCAGGTGATATTGATTTTTACTGCACAGCTGATTTTATTTCCTCGTTTTCTATGTATTACATCGTGTGTATTACGCCTACATCGTACATTATAGCGATAGGCTAATATTAACAAATTATAAATCTTATACGGACAACATTTAATTCTTGAATAATTTAATTTAAATTAATTAAATATTCACATAATTAAATAATAATCAATTATTAATAATAAATATTAATAAAAATAAATAAAATTATTAATAATAATATTAATATTATATTATCAATATAAATATTAATAAAAATAATTATAAATATTTTACTAATTAATAACATAAATAATAATAATAATATTACTAATATTATTAATTATTAATGTTATAATGTTTAATTTAATTATTATTATTATTATTATTTAATTATTTGAATATTTAATTAAATTATTCAAGAATTAAATGTTTTCCGTATAAGATTTATAATCTGTTAATATTAGCCTATCGCCATAATGTGCGACGTAGGCGTAATATACACAGCGTAATACATAGAAAATGAGAACATAAAATCAGCTGTGCAGTAAAAATCAATATCACCTGACTTGAAAAAATCAATAACAGATGACAGATCGGTCCGCGTGTAAGTGTAATTACGGCCTTTTTTTTTTTTTTTTTTTTGTAACGGAGGGGAAATGCCTTTACGCATACCCCGCCTCGATGGGGTTCGAGGCGGGGTTATGTGGGACTACCCCCGGCC
This sequence comes from Formica selysi, assembly GCA_009859135.1. Lineage (NCBI taxonomy): Eukaryota > Metazoa > Arthropoda > Insecta > Hymenoptera > Formicidae > Formica > Formica selysi. Next base: position 293,549 of record WHNR01000028.1, on the reverse strand, counting down.
TAAACAAGCGGCCGGGGACTACCCACTAAAACCCCTCCGGGTGGCCTATCTCGGGCGTTTCAGAGGGCCTCTCTGGAAACTGGCATATGCACTACATCAGAGAGGCCCTCCGCCCACGGGCCGTGCCCGCTGGGGGAGCGGTTTATGTCTCCCCCAGTGTCCCCGTTGTTATGGGGACATCAGCCTAACTTGGCGAGAGGGGGACCACCGCCCCTCTCGCCTCCCTCCCGGTATTATCCCCGGGGAGGGCGTGGCCGGGCCCAGGTACCCCACCTAGGCTCCGACCACCGGGCCCGGCTCGGGGTGAGACGCCCGCGACGAGTTAGCGGGCGTCCCCCCGAATTGCCGGGGCCCTGCGCAATCGCTGGGGGAGTTCGATGGGGCCGGGTCCGATCGTGACCGCGCCCCCTCCCCCTGCGTGCGCCCCCCCTCTGCTGGGGCGGGTCTCTGGAATGGCCAGGGGCTGATGTCGCCCCGGCCCCCATCAACCCACCCCTGGGGATCCGTGGGGCGCGGCTGGATGCCGCGCCACCGCTACCAGAGGTCGTGGGGGGTCGGCGGGTCCTACCGTAAAACGGCCCTTCCCGCCTTTCCCCCCCGGCTCCTCCGGTCGCCCCTTCTCGAGCGCGGCCTCTCCGGCGTCCGCCGGGGAGTCGTTCCCGCTCTCGTTCGGCCTCCTCCTTCTGGAGCATAACCGCTTCACAGAAGGAGGAGACCGCCCTCCAGGACTCCTCGCTCTCGAGCATAGCCGCTACGATGCTCGAGAGCGAGAAGTCATTATCACCTATTATTTCGACGAGGGCACGGCGCTCGTTTGCCCACGCTGGGCACACCTCCAGCGTGTGCTGCGCCGTGTCCTCGTCACCCCCCGTACAGTGATGGCAGCGTGCGCTGTCCTCTTTACCGATGCGACACAGGTATGAGCCGAAACACCCATGGCCCGTAAACACCTGTGTCGCACGGTACGACATCTCGCCACCCGCCCGATTGACCCACTTGATCAAATGGGGGCGGATGGCCTCGACGACGCGCCTCCCCGATGTATCTCGGGGGTTGGAGAGGTGCTCGTCCCACCTCTCCAGAGCGCGCCGTCTAGCTTGAAGCCTCACGGCGGCCTTGACCCTTGGGTTCAAAACCATGCCTAGCTCGCCGAGCTCACGCGTACGCGCATATACGTGCGCGTACATGTCTGCGTAGAGCTCGACGGGCGGCATCCCTGCCAATAAAGAGGCCGCCGTGTGCGACACCGTCCTGTAACCTCGGACTACCCTGATGGCCACCCTCCTAAAGACGCGGCGCAGCAACATGCTGCCCCGCTTATTGGCCACCAGGGCGTCCGCCCACACCGATGACCCATAGAGGGTCACCGCCCGGACGGTGCTCGCATAGAGGCGGCGCACCCGGCCATCCGGGCCCCCAAAATTGGGCAAGAGTCGGCTGAGGCTAAGTGCCACCGACTCTGCCCTGGGGGCCAGAAGCTCAAAGTGCCCGCCAAAACTCCAAGCCGCGTCCAGGTAGAGACCGAGGTATTTTAATCGGTCCCCCACCCGGACGGAGATGTCACCCACCGTGACATAGGCCTCGGCGGGGGGAGCTCCATGCTTCCCCCTCCTTTTTTTATGCATAAATAGCGCCTCGGTCTTTTGAGGCGCTACCTGCAGGCCCATGCCACGGATTGCGCGGACAACACACGCTACCCCGTCGTTGGCGGCAGAAACCGCGTCCCCCCAGCTCTTTCCCCCGGCCAACAGCAAAGTGTCGTCCGCATAGCAGACGACACTGCAGCCGGGGGGGAGGGCAATACCCAGCACCCTATTATACGCGAGGTTCCACAGGGTGGGGCCCAACACGGACCCCTGTGGAACCCCACAGTATACGCCCCTTCTGCTTAGGAGTACCCGGTGGTCGGGGTACTCCAGCCACCTGTCCCGGAAATAACTCCGCAGGACCTCCACCATGTAGGGGGGAAGGCCAAAGGTGTTCGCGGCCTCCCCCACCATACTCCAGGACAGGGTGTTAAATGCGTTGCGAATGTCTAACGACACCGCAAGTACCACCCTGCCCTCCTCCATAATGGACCCCGCGAGGGACCGGACGCGCAAGATCGCGTCAACGGTCGATCGGCCCCCGCGGAATCCATATTGGTCACGGTGGAGGTCCATTCCTTCCCGGGACAGGTGTTGGACGAGGCGGTTCGCCAACACTCTCTCCAAGAGTTTACCCGCCTCGTCCAACAGGCAAATCGGCCTGTATGCAGAAAGGGCGTTGCTGGGCTTGCCCCCCTTTGGGATGAGGACTAATCTAGCCCTCACCCATGCTGGGGGGTATATGCCCTCCCTGAGGCAGCTATTGAATAGCCGCCTCAGGCGCCCGGACAGTTGGGCCAAAGCCAGGACCCAGACCCGGCCGGGGATCCCGTCGGGACCCGGGGCCTTGTTGCCCCGGAGTCTCAGTCGACGGATCACACCGGCCATTTCCTCCTCCGAAACCTCCAAGTCCTCTGACCACGGGATGGTCGCCTCTTGGTGACCACCCGCGTCAAAAGGGGGGCCCTCGGATGGGAAGAGGGCCCCCAGAACCTCTTCGAGGACCTGGGGTTCCAGAGTTTCCGTCACGGGGGGCGCCCAAGCTTTCAGCTTGTTCATCACAAGCTTATAAGGGCGCCCCCATGGGTCTGCGTCCAAGGAGCGTAGGAGCTCGTCCCACGCTCGGGCCTTGGCCCGCCTAATCGCGGCGCTGAGGGCGTTCCTAGCGGCGCGGAACCCCTCATACGCCTCAGCCGTCCTCTCGGCGTCAGGTCGACGCCGGGCCCGGGTGAAGCGGCGCCTGGCTGCGACGGAGATCCGCCTAAGTTCGGCGATCTCCTCGCACCACCAGTACGCCGCCCTTCGCGGGCGGGGGCTGGCTCGGGGTATCGCAAAGTCGCATGCATCGCGCAATGCGCCCCGAAACCAGTTCACCTCCTCGGTGATCCCCCGCCCTTCCCCCCCGGGACACGGCCAGTCGGCCGCAAGGACGGCTGCGATCAGCCTGTCCGGGCTCATCTTCTTGAGGGCCCATCTCCTCGGCCGGGCATCTCCCCGGTCTTGGGAGCGGCTGAGCACCCCGTGGCAGGTGGCGTTTAGGACCACCTCTATGTAGAGGTGGTCCGAGAGCGTCTCGCACTCCGCCACCCGCCAACTAACTATCATCCGTGCGGCGGAGGGAGTGGCCCACGTAAGGTCCAGGACCGACTCCCACCGCACTAGGGTGCTCCTCGACCCCGTGTTAATTAAACACAGGCCGAGTGCCGCCGCCCAATCCTGTAGGGCCTCGCCCCTGGCGTTCGTGTACCGGGAACCCCAACGCGTTGATTTCGCGTTGAAGTCCCCGGCCACGATGGTTGGACGGGGCATCTGTCGGCGAAAACATGCCGACACCCCGTCCAAAAACGCCTCAAACTGGGCGAGGCCCACACTCGGGGAGATATATACCCCCAGCACCGAGATGGGCCCCCACTTGACCACCACCACTCCCGCCCCGGCCTCGACCGGTGTGCAAGGCGGGAGCGTGGGGTCGTTCCGCCACGTGATCGCGACGGAGCCCGTCCGGTCGCCAATCCAACATGGACTGGCTTCCGGAACGTAATATGGCTCCGCCGCGATCCCCAACCCAAAACCACGCTCAGCCAGGCTATGCAGAAATAAATCCTGCGCCCGGCGAGCGTGGTTTAGGTTGGCCTGCAAAATGCCTAGGGGCATTATTTACCGCCCCCAGGCTCCGCCATCGTCACCTCCGTCAGGGTGACGGGGAGTGTGGCGGCTGCAGGCCTGGCCCTTGGGGGCCTCTTCTCCTTTGGGGCCTCTTTCGAGACCCCATCGTCCTCTGCCCCGCGTTTGCGGGTGTCAGAGGACGCCGCGGTGATCTCGGCCAGTTTAACCGGCCGAGACACCTTCGCGGCATTTGCCACCGGGAGTATCTCCCGTCGTCGGTTCGGCCGCCTTTTGGGTGGGGTGCATCTCGCACTTCCCACCCTGTGGTCGGCCGGACGACCCAATCCCGAGCAAACCGGGCACCTGACTTTATCTGCGCAATCGCGCGCCAGGTGTCCCAGTTTGCCACATCTATAGCAGCAGCCCCGTCTATCTACAGGGCTGCTGCAATGCTGCTGGACATGCCCCCTTTCCAAGCAACGGAAACATTGCAGGGGGCGCTTGTCCAGCAGCTCAACCTGGGCACGGGACCATCCTACCTGGATGGCCCGTGCCGCCGCCACTCTATTGGCGGCCCTTAGTGGGCACTGCACCCACGCAGTGCCCAGGCCACGGGTGGGGAACTTAATGTCCCCCACCCGTATATCCTCCGCCGCGCAGCCTCCGTCCCTGGCCATGGCCGCCGCTATGTCAGCGGCCACCAGGGACCGGTCCAGGCCGCGGAGCCGTAGCTCCGCCTTCCTAATGGGCCGGGCGAGCCGAACCTCCTCCTTGCCGGCGAATACCCGGCGGAGGTCGGCGTAGAGGGCGTCGGCCCTCTGTGTCGCCGTCGGCCCGTCTTTCTCGCCCGACCCGGTGAGCTCGACGACCATGGCCCCCGTGGCGGCCTCACGGACGCGGAGGGAGTCTATCCCTAATTTGGGGAGGTCGGTCTCCCTCCGGGCCATGGCCATCGTCTCCTGGTATGCCCCGTCGGCGCAGGTTATTGTTACCGCTGCCGAACGGGGCACTCTACGTCTGGAGGCGTCTCCTCCAGGACGCCTTTTGGGTTGCTGCCGCGGCTGTTGCCGTCCCCCAGCGCGCTGGGTGGGCGGCACCGACCTTGCGGCACCCTTCCCGGCCACGGGTTAGGCCGCTTGCGCGGCTTTCGCCTTGGCCGTCCTCTCCCTCCGCCCCACCACCTTAGACCAGGGCTTGCCCTGGTCGGGTGCGCGCGGGGGGGAGGGCTGGATCCCCCGCAACGGCCTCGCCGGCCGGGAGTCGCTGGGGGGGTTTCCCCCCCCCCCACCGCTCCCCCGCTCTCGCCGGTGGCCCTCGCGGAGCAGAGGGCTGGGGAGGGAGGGGCAATGCGCCCCCATCCCCCCCCGTGCCAGACCCTCCTCTCCTCTTTCTCCTCTTCCTCCCCTGCCCCGGTGCAGCGGCACCAGCAGGGGGGAGAGGTGGGAAAGCCCCTCCAAGCGGGCGGCTGGCCGCTGCGGTGGGCCCATAGGGCCCACCCCGGCCTATTGCCGCCCGGAGGTCGATGAGGGCGGCGATCTGGTCGGTATACCACCGATACCACGCACGCTCGCCCTCACCGACCACTCCCGGCGGGTAGCCCTCGGGGAGCGGCGCAGAGGTACCCCTCAAAGGGGGCCTCACCGCCGCATTACCCCGGCCACCCGCCAACGTTGGGGACTGAAGTCCCCCTCCCCCCCCCCCCCCGGGGGACGTTGGGGACCGAAGTCCCTTCCCCCCCCCGAAGACGTTGGGGACCCAGGTCCCAAACCCCCCCTACCTAATGTTGGGGACCTCTGCCCCTTCACCCCAGCCGGATGTCCCGTCCTCACCGGAACATCCAGCACCTCGATCGACTTCACCCGGGGGACCCCCCCTTTTTGCGGGGGGATCCCTCGGGCGAGTCGGGGAGGGCCAACCGGAGGGAGGGCTTGGCGCGTCGAACCGCGTCGAGCTCCCCCCTGAGCTCGCGGACCTCTTTCTGGAGGTCCGCATTGCGGTCTCCGAGGGACTTTATGTCCCTTCGGAGAGCCGCGAGCTCGCCCCCTTCCTCGGTGCGCTGGGCCCTCTCCGCCAAGGCGCTAGCCGCTACCCTAACCATGGCAGCGGCCTCCCTTAGCCTTCTCTGAAGAGAGCCCTGCAAATTCCCAGAGCAGGCGGCAACGCGGTCGATTGCCGCCGCCTGCTCCATGCTGCGCGCCGCAATGTCGGGGGTCGGAGCCTGTCCGACCTCCTCCGCGCATGACGCCTCGTAGGCCCTAAGGGCCTTACTCGGCGGCGGGAGGGGAGCGTCCTCCGACAAGGCCTTCCTGGCCCTACGCTCCCTCTCCTTCTCCCTCCTGAGGGCGGCCTCCTCTTCTCGCCGCTCACGAAGGCCCACAAACTCACCCGTAGGGGGCGGCCTTCCCCTCCCCCGTTTTTTGGGGAGATCGTCCTCCCCCATTGCGTCGTCCCCTTCGGGAGACGCGTACCCCTCGGTATCCTCACTTGCCAGTGAGGCCCTCGAGGAGGATGCGGGAGTGGGGGGCTTGCTGCCCCCCCGAGACTTGTCCTCCGCCCTCTCTTCTGGGCGGGTGAGGCTCTTGCCCCGACCCGCCTCATCCCGGTTATACGGGTGAGCCCGTGCAGCGGAGGCCGAACGCGACCGGTGTTTCGGCTTCGAAGAAGCCGGACCCGGCCGGTTGATCCTCTCCACCGTCACCCTCGCCTCTCTGTTCTCGGCGATAGCCAGCTCGCCAGGGGCGCTCGTCGGCAACGCCCCTGGTGGCCCGTCATTGGATGACGACGAGGGGGGAACCGGGACAATATCCCCCCCACGCCGGTCGCTGCGGGATCCGAAGCCCGCTGCGGCAGTAATCGTTTTATCCTTGGTTGTACTCATCATCGTATCAAGAAAGGATGGTTTAATTTCGGTGTTTTCCTTCACCTAGGTCGGTTGGCTTCACCACGCCTGACGAGCCCGACCTGCCCGGGATTTTTTACTGAGGTTACCTACCTCACCTTCCCCACTCGATCCTCCATCCCGCAAAAAACACACCCCATCCCCCCCACCCACCAAACCCCAATACCCACCCCACCCATCCCCAACACCCACACCCATAACCCATACACCCCCCTCAAACTCACACAACCCCTCATAAAACCCCAGTAACCCCCCAATAACCCCCCACTATACCCCAATCCACTCCACAACATTCACCCAAAATAAATATAAACAATACACATTCATACGACGATCGAGCTAAGTGGCACACTCTTAGACCCCTTCTAAACAAGCGAAGGGGAGCCCCTCCACCACGTCAAGGTGGTGTGCCATCGGATGGGTGTAATTACGGGCCTGAGCGCGCGAGTTTTACGCGATATCATTGGCAAACTTTGATCGCTTATAACTCAAAAACTATTGCAGCCTCAAAATTTTTGTATGAGAATTTTTGTCTCTATTTTACCTCTAGAACACGCTAATAAAGTATTGTACGGAGGTTGTGAGACACCCTGTATATATATATATATATATATATATATATATATATATATATATACAGGGTGATTCAAAACAACCTTCTGTCCTTACAATGTCATATACTTGACTCAATTTTAAGACGATTTTTCCTTTGCCAAAATTTTTTCCGAGGCTTAGTTTTCAAATTATAAGCCAAAATAGTTAACGAATTACGGGCCGCGTACGCGAGGCAGGCAGGGGCGGCGCAACTCACCGGCCGATGCTGGTGATTACGTGAAGCGCTCGCTGCGATCAACTGTTTGCTATATGCGATGGGTATAAAAGAGAAAGACAGAGAGAAAGAGAGAGAGAGCGTGTGTGCGATCAGCTGTTTGCTACACGCGATGGGTGTAAGAGAGAGAAAGGGAGAGAGAGAGAGAGAGAATGTGTATGTGTGTGTATACGCGTATACGCGCGCGCGCGCGCGTTCTCTCTCACACATACACCCCATCGTATGTAGCAAACAGTTGATCGCAGCGAGCGATATCACCACGTAATCACCAGCATCGGACGGTGAGTTGCGCCGCCCCTGCCTGCCTCGCGTACGCGGCCCGTAATTCGTTAACTATTTTGGCTTATAATTTGAAAACTAAGCCTCGGAAAAAATTTTGGCAAAGGAAAAGTCGTCTTAGAATTGAGTCAAGTATATGACATTGTAAGGACAGAAGGTTGTTTTGAATCACCCTGTATATATATATATATATATATATATACTGGATGTCCTAAAACTACCGTATTTCCTCTTAATAACAGATTCCTTAGAAAATTTCAAGACGAAAATCCTAATACAAAAATGTCGAGACTGTAATAGTTTTTAAATGGGAAGCGATTATATTTTACGAATGACAGGGCTGAGATTTTGCGCGCTCAGGTACGGCGAAATAGTACACACCTTCATGGTAACATTGATCGACCACTTTGACAGCTGTAGTTGAAACATGTCACAAATTTTTACTTGAATCATTTTTGAGATGTCTTTAGTTCTTGCATCCTTTATTCGTAAAAAGAATATACTAATGCAATGCGTGAAAACAGAAAAGCGGGAAAACATAATGACAATGCTATTGTAAATTTATACGATAACCATAATATCATAAAAAGGGCGCCCCATTCATAGAGCACTATTTTCACTTGTTATTTCGCCATGCCTGAGCGCACGAAATTTCAGCCCTGTCAATCGTAAAATTTAATCGCTTCCCGTTTGAAAACTATTATAGTCACGGCATTTTTGTATTTGGAATTTTGTCTTGAAATGTTCTAAGGTATCTGCCATTAAGAGGAAATACGTAGTTTTAGGACACCCTGTATATACATATTTTGTAAAATGTAAAATTTTTTATATGAGTTTCTGACTCAACACTATACTTCAATATTTATTTTTATATATTAAATAACAAGAGAAATGTGCTTTAATATTTATCTTTATATTTAACTATTATTATTAATAATAATAATTTTATCAATAACGTTTCATTATCAAGATGAATAAAATAATATTTTAATTAATCAACAATCATGATACGTAATTATTCAGAGATAAAGCATGCGTCTCAAATATACCCCGATATATTTATGTGTCAAGGCATTCCTCTATTCTCGATCGTATAACAATTACTAAAACTTTAAAGGTTATTATAAATATATTAAAGGTTATTGTAAATATAATAAATATTAAGACATTTAATAGAATTCGATAAAATTGAGTAATGTAACTAAATTTAATGCGAAATATTACGTTAACCTTAGATATTTTCTGTAATAAATAAATATAAAATTGTAGAATAAATTAGAAATACAAATTACCTTAATCTCTTCACGCCAATCACCAATATTTAAAACTATTACACTGCACAAACTATAACACAGTGAATCGCGTTGAAACAACGAAATCGAGAATCACTCTGCGCTACAGTCTGCATAGAAGTGTATATATATAAATGTATATATGTAATAAAACTATTTCTTTTCTTCTTAAATATTCAATGTTTTTGCTTCATTCGCTCCTCATCAGCGGCTTTGTATTTGTAATGTTTATTTTGTGAAAGTATGTCCAAACGATTTTTCCGTAAGATATGTTAACATATCATGCATTTAATAACAAAAAAGACGAAACCATAGAATATGTCAACAAATTATGTATCTATTGTAACAAGACGAAAGATATACTTATATTACATTTATTATATATATTTTTATATATAACGAGAAAGACGAAAGATATACTTATATTACATTTATTATATATAATTATTATATATTAACGAGAGACGCTATCGCGTTTCTTGATTTTGCTATACAGGATATTTCATAATCCACCTTCACGAATTATTCCATACTGCATAGAAAGAATGCGGTACATTACATAAATTATGAAAAATTATTATTTAATATATTATTAATTTTATTTTAATATTTATATTTATGAGATATATGCGTGCGTGAATATTTATGCGTGCATGTGTGCGCGCGTACGTATGTGTGCGTATATGCGTATATGCGTTACGTGTGTGCGCGAATTGTGTGGCGCGCGTATGTATGTATGTGTGCGTGCGTATACATATCAATGAATCTGGAACAATATGGCGTCTTGCGAACAAAGCGACATACGTCTAGCGGCGTATCAGTGAACCTGGAAAACGGACTAGCAGCATAGCCTAGCGGCGTATCAGTGAACCTGGAAAACGGACTAGCAGCATAATCTAGCGGCGTATCAGTGAACCTGGAAAACGGACTAGCAGCATAGCCTAGCGGCGTATCAGTGAACCTGGACAAACATGGCGTCTCGAAAAGTGACACCTTTTTGGCCGAAAAATTCATATGAAATATCGAGATCTGTACATCAAGTGCAAGTACCAGTGTCATTTTGATATTATTATATTCGGAAAAATCCATGTTCTCGATTGATATGTTCATCTCTCGAAAGGATGGTCCGACGTACGAGATATTTTGAATTCATTTTCTAAAATTTTCAAAAAACGTCCTCACTCCGGTAAATGATACACGGTAGCGTCTGTTTACAGTAAATAAAAAAACGACGAAAGATATATTTAGCGAGACGCTACCGCGTCTCTTGATTGTTATCTGGCATCGGATGTCCATGTGCAAGTGCGACTGTGCTTAGAGTAGATAATATGAGTTCGATAAACCTAGTCATGAACCCAGAATACCACAAGCGCACTAAGCATATAGACACTCGCTACCATTATATAAGAGAAAAAGTAGTTTCTAAGGAAATAAAAGTAGAGTATGTTCCGACCGAAATTCAAAAGGCGGACATATTCACAAAATCTTTGCCAAAAGAAAAATTTAAAATGTTGTGTAAACAAATAAACATAAAGTAACAAGTGTTTAAACGGCGGAAGTGTCAGAACAGTTAGACGCACTTGTTAGTAAACTCTAGCCATTCATAGATAGGGTAGGTCACACTTGAAAGGATCTACCTTATCTTAGTTTAAGTTAGTTACTAAGAGCTCCGTCCACAGAGACTGCGCATCTCAGCCTCTTTAGTCTAAGAAGAACTTCTGTAGAGTGAAGACGCGCGCGAAGAAGCCATCTTAAATAAAGCAATTAATTTCTGTTAGAAATTTCGATTACCAATCTTTCTCCTGTTACTAACACTGACGCAACAACATGTTTAATTCTATGTCTTTTATATAGTTGTTTATTTGCGTGCGTGTGTTTTGTCAGATGTGCGATCCTTTTTTTTCTTTTTTTTTACGGATGCTTTGTTTTCGGCGATTTACATATATGTGTCTATACGGGTTACGCTTGTATATTAAAGTGTATACATATACAGATACTGACATTGCTTCCCGATGTCTCGTCTAAAATTACAAGTTATTGTTTTCCGACATGTTATCGAGACAAGTTTAATCTAGAGACATATTTAAGTAGTGCTTGACATAGAGAGCATTCCATTGCAAAGCTACTTTATTGCTGGTTGCATCGCAAAATCTTTTTTACTTCCCGGCCTTCCAACTGTGGAGGGTTACTGATCAAGGATGCTTATCGCACAACGGAAGCTAAGCCGCATAACTTATTTGATATGAGGGACTGCAATTTTATTATTTTTTATTATTTTTTAATTATTTATTTTTTATTTTTTATTCCACCGCTTTTATTTTACTGACCGCCTTTAACCGAATTATGTATTTATTCTCACGACTCTATTTTATTGACCGCCGTTGACTTAATTATATATTTATTTGCTTACTGTATGTATTAGTTTTATCTAAATTGCGCTGAAGATGGCCCGAAGAATGGGACCGAAACGTACGTTAATTTTGTGATTAACACATGATAATAAACTATTTTTGCGCCCCAATTACTGCGCTTGGCTCATATTGCTCTTTTGCTATTTTTATTGTTATGTACAGTATTAATATATAATAATAACATCCCTAACAGCACATGTAGGTTCTGAGAATGTTCGGAGGATATCGCAAAAGTATATTGCGTACATTCTCAAAACATTCGATATACGTACTACGATATACTGAGTACATACTGAGAAAGTTCCTATGTCCCACTTATTATAGTTCGCAGAATATTTTGTGAATATCTTTCAGTATATTTTTAGTATATCTTTAGTATATCTATAGAATGTTACTCAGTATGTTACTGGTATATCTGTAGAACGTCGCCCAGTATATTATTGGTATATCTATAGAACTTAGCTCAGTATGTTATTAGTATATCGCATTGATTAGGATTACGTTAGGTGATGTCATATTAATTTTTACTCTATTTACATTTGAAAAATATATATATTTATATAAATTTTACATTTTTTAATATTTTATTTTAATCTATATATATATATATATTGCGGCGACTTTTCCTACCGTCTCGCGGCTGAGCGATAAACGCGGCTGCTGACTCGTTCTCTCCGTCGCGCGGGTGTAAATTGCGCCGACGAACAGGAGCTAATTCGCCGAACGGGAGATGCGGAATGGTCGTTGACAAAAACGGGAAAACGGAGAAAAAGATCCACGCGCCAGGTAGGAACAGGATGTTAGGAGTTCCGCGCGTACCGTGACGAGATCCGAGGGATAATCGCGAGAATCGAACTTGGGCGCCAGATACGATCTTTCACGTATCAATTCGCGAAACACGCGAAAGAAATTGCCGGAATTCCACGGGCTGACTAGCTCGCCTAACAGTAGAGGGGCAGGGCGAGTGTTGTCCTAACGCGATAATTTATGCAAGAGGCGACAATTACGGAAACGACAAACACAACTGAAAAGAAAATCGCCAATTAAACAAAGAAATTAACAGATTTATTATAATAGCGGGAGCCGCAGCTCCTTGAGAATAGTAATGGTAAACCGCGCGGATATACGGCGGCGGTAAAAGAAACGCGGCTGCGAGACTGGGTGTTAGACGCGGGGCGCGAAACCCCGGAGTGCGTACGCCGAGACCGACCCGTTAGATTGGCCGGAATGTTCGCTCGGCTTGAATTACGCCTCGCACTGCGAAGAAATTAATTATTGCGTTCTTCTATAATTCGGGCGCAAGCCCGCCTTATCGCCCGCTATTACCGGTAAATTGTCAATACGCAACTTAAGATTAACAGGCAATTAATACAACGCGGACATGCTTCGATCTCGGACGGACATATTACGCAGAATCGAATGCTCGGCACACACATGCACGCAATTCATGCAAGAATCGCGAGGAAACACTCACAAAACGCGCTCACAATTTCGAGACGCGGTGCTTTACAACCGACACAATACGTCGAATTTACACGATTCACACTCTCACGCAACCCGTACAATAATCGTGAAGGAAAGTTGCACCGGACGTGCACACAGAGTTTAGACGCGAAGATTCACAAACGAAAGACAAAAGTAATATAACAAATTGACGCGAATCACACTCACACTCACACGACCGACATACAGCACGAACGAGACTTAAACGCTAGACGTGCGAGAACCAACGCAAATATAATCTACGGAATCCGAATCTCCAGAGAGACGACACACGGTTTATTAAAAACGCGAGGTAATGTCTCGATCCGCGGAAACCGATACTTTCGAGGCTCCAGGGCTCGAATCGCTTGACGACATGGCCGAGACGCGAAAATCTACACTAAAGAATCGGGCTTAGCCCGTACACTAAAGTACGAATTCACGGCCACGACGACAGAACGAAATGATTCCGGGCGCGATCGCGAGTGGCGAATATGGCGGAGGGTAACCTCACCGGCTCGATAACTCTCCTGCGAGGGCCCGTGGGGTGACGTCGTCCGCTCGGGCCCGATCCTCCTCGTCTCGAATCGCCGGGATCCTCTCCGCTCGTGGTCACAATCGCTCTCGCTCGCTCTAGTCTTTCCAGATCGCCTCTATAATCAACACCTCTATCTCGCACGCGAGCTCACGCCAGTCTGATGCTGGATCGTCGCGATCCAGAATCGATACCTGTGGGCCAGCCGGGGCTGCGCACACGGGGTGCGTATTATCGCGGCCAATCACGCGTTATCACGCGCTGTCGCCGGTGGGCGGCGCGCTTACGATCGTAACGGGGGTGCGCGCGCCCCCGGTAATTCGAACAATAATTCGCTGGGGCCCTTTCCGCGAGGCCGTCGCGAGGTCTAGGGCGAACGGCTTGGCCGGAAACATCGCTGAAATCCTTTCGATCGTCTTTTCCTGGGGCCGTGTCACGCCATCGGGAGCGTGATTGCAGTCCCTCCGCGGGGATCGGATCCGCACGGGCCTGAGTCCTTGCGTGAGGATTTTCTCGCTGTCCCGTGCGTCGCGCATCACATGTGCGGGTCCTGATCCCGTCGTGACATAGCCAGACGTTAGATGCTTTGAATTCCCGGATTGCTGGCTCCTTGCCCCTCTAAGGTCGTCCTGGATTGCCGATTGTATTTTCCGTGATGTTTCAGCGACTTTCCGCCCGGTCTTCCGATGAGGCTCCCAAATCAATTATTCATACGAAAAGAAAATAACAAACGAAATTAATATTAAGCTCGGAATCTCAATTAATGACGCCTCTCTGGAGGTAACGGTACGGTTCTTGCAATTCTTCGACTGGCGCGGCCCTTTAGCCCGCGCTTTTCGATCGGAGAGGGACTCAGCGGACGCGCGCGAGACGGCAACGTCACAATATATATATATAATATATCTTATTATATTATCTTATATTATTATTGCAATAATAATAAATGGATGGCGATGTTAATTGTTGTTGCTGCTTTGCACACTCGGGAAATTTTGGGCTCGTTACTTCGGGAGCCAAGAGAAATAAATAAAATCCATAAAATTCATTCTTTTTGTATATTATTTCGGGGACGCTCCATGCTATAAATATTTACGAATATGTCTTTCAATTTGTAAAGGAATTATAAAATTCATTAATAAAAAAATAGATTTCTTTTAAAAATATTTTACTTACTCATAATTATTTTGTATATATTGAGTTTGGAAAAATTTTGTTTCTTTTTTGCTCCGTACCAACTGTATCACGTTTTACACAATTATTACGGTTTTATTAGCCAAGTTTTTATAAAACAAAGAGAACAAACCAAATAATATAGAGCACACTGAAAAGAGGAATGCGACTATATATGGCCGATCAGGTCTTTGTCGTCCAATGCCACGTGCTACCGAAAATGTAATCGTGATGCCAGCGCCATCAGACTTTTTGATGTCTCACTATATATTAAATTCTGCGTAACTCAAAAGTACATTCTGAGAATATACGAGAATATACGAGGAATAATATACTATAAGGGATATTACAAGTATATTCTGAGAATATACGAGAAAATATACGAGAAATAATATACTGTAAGATATATTATAAGTATATTCTGAGAATATACGAGAAATAATATACTGTAAGATATATTATAAGTATATTCTGGGAATATACGAGAAATAATATACTACAAAAAATGTTATAGGGATGTTCTCAGTATATTATACCCAGATAGCACAGGACATTTTATGGACGTTCATTTTATGTCCATTTTATATCCGCACGTCCATGGACATGAAATGAACGTCCATCGTATATCCGATTTGAGACATCCATTAGTGGCCAATATTTGAACGTCCATTGGACGTCTAGTCTTGGACGTCAAAGTTTCACGCGATTTTTCTTTTTATGTTTTTCAATTCCCGGTCAGTGTTGTTAGATGGATGAAGTTTTTGGTGCATGCGATGATGTTTACAGTCACGCGTACATGTGATGGGCATCTCACAGGATCTCGCAGAAGACAAGTTAAGTACAGATACATAATATAAATTAATTAATTAATATAATTTATGCACATTATTATTTTATTATTTCTTTTTCATTGCTTTATGCGGACTTTGTTTCACCTCGTCTTGTCTACTGTACGCTCGTTTGTAATAAAAGATTAATTGATGATTCTTTTCTCTACAATCAGTGAATAAAATTAAGCAAAACATTGACAAACTGGAAATAACAAATCAGCACAAAATTTGATTAATAAACTAGATAATGAACTAGTAACGCGCGCACGCACGCTTGTCAAGTTCGTATTTGGCGCCAAAAAACTTGTCAAAGAATATACGATCAGTGATGTTCATTTGTCTATGCACGGGAGACACGGCCGCGCCGAAACATAGATGGAAGTATAAAGAAGAGACACATACATGTGCATTTTGAAACGCTGAGGACTTTTGCAGTTGCGGAAAGATATTTTTGAAGAGCGATTGATGTGATTACATGAAAAAATGTAAGTACATTTTCTTTCTTACTTTTAAGGTTAAATTATAGAATCGCAATTTATTTATGTATTTATTATACAATATTTCCACTCCTTCGTAATTCCAATAGAGACGTTGACAAAGTTATTTGAGATATGTTTTATGTGTCTACATATTAGCATCATCACATAAACCTCATTTCTATGTCAAAAAGAATAATCGTTAATTACGTTGTTAGATAACCCGTTCGCATTGCCATGTTACGGTGATAAACGTTATATATGAGGTTAAAAATCTGTGCTTATATTTTCTAATTATTTTTCAGCAGTTTTGACAATCGATAGGCCGCAGAGATTACGAATAAACAAGTAAGAACATACATATCAATAACTTTTAAAAATGCCAAAAATAAAAAGACATTATTATCGACGAGCTAAAAGGATGTCAGATTCAGTAATTAACATTACGCAGAGTATTTGTAATTCATTAGAAAGCACATCATCCTCAATTTCAGGTAATAATATTCCATTACATAAAAGTGCCAATTCTGTACAAGTATCAAATCATTTCTCATCATTGCAGAATATTCATAGAAATAATTATCAACTAAATGAAGATTTGGATAACACTGAACTAAATAACAATTGTAATAATTTTGAAGAACGCGATGTTTTAGAAAATGAGCCGATAAATCACAGCAATTCTGATATTAACAAAGTAATCAACAATATTGTTAACGTTCCTGCATCTGATAACCTCGTCGATGATAATGGTTTTGTATCGTGGTTTCAAAAATGGGCTATTAAAAATCGCATATCCCATGTTGCATTAAATGAATTAATGACAGGTATAAAATCTAAATATCCGGAATTGCCTTCAGATGGTCGTAACTTATTGAAAACTCCCAGAAAAATAAATGTACAAGATATAAAACCAGGATAGTATTATCATTTCGGTTTAACTAATTGTGTTAAGCAACTTATGTCGCGATATTCTGTTCAACATTTGCAATTTATACAAGTTAATATTAATATTGATGGTCTCCCTTTATTTAAAAGTTCAAATAGTCAAGTATATCCTATTTTGTGCAATTTGGTTGAAAATTACAATGAAGTAAATATTGTTGGAATTTATTGCGGGAATGAAAAGCCTGCAGATGCAAACGTATATTTGAGAGATTTCATAGAAGAAGTAATAACTTTGACTACTCATGGCATAACAATTAATGGTCACATCTATCCATTTAAAATTAATGCTTTCATATGCGACATACCTGTTAAATCTTTTATTACATTTACGAAGGGTCATTCTGGTTATTACTCGTGCACCAAATGTACAGCGAAAGGAGAGTATATTCATGATCGAGTGAGCTATCCATATTCAAATAATTTTCCTTTAAGAACAAACGAAACTTTTAGACTAAAATTACAACCAAGTCATCATACAGGTACATCTATCCTGGAATTAATTCCTAATCTGAATATGGTAAAAGATTTTCCGTCGGATCCGATGCATATGCTTTACCTGGGAATTATTAAGAAATTGCTTGTTAAATTATGGTGCTTTGGAAGACCTCGATCTAAACTATCATTTAATGAAATGTCTGAGTTATCAAAATTATTAGAAGTTCAAAAAGATAATATACCATGTGAAATTAACCGGAAATCACGATCAGTATTTGAATGTAAAAGGTGGAAAGTAACTGAATTCAGGACATTTTTGTTGTATACAGGACCTGTTGTTTTAAAATCAGTTCTTAATTATGATAAATATATTAATTTTTTAACTTTGCACACAGCTATTACAATTTTGTCAAATTCAAAGCATATGGATCGTTATTCAAATTATGCAAAATTATTATTAAAATATTTTGTTAATACCTTTATCATTCTATATGGTAAAGAAAATGCGTCGATTAACATTCACAATTTATTACATCTTCATGATGATGCAGTAAAATTTGGAACTCTACAGAAATTTAGTGCTTTTCCATTTGAAAATTATCTGCAGTCAATATTAAAAATGATTCGTAAAAATGATAAAGTATTGGAACAAATTGTTTACCGAATAAGTGAACAAAATTCTTGTGTTAATAGTAATGAACAATTAAATGTAGTTAATACTGAACTTCACAATTTGCATTTTAATGGTCCACTCGTCAATGATATAAATTCACATTCAAATTTCCACACATGTAATCAATTCAGTAAAGTTACATTTAAAAATTATACATTAAAAACGGTAGAACCTGATAATTGTTGTTCTTTAATTGATGGAACTATTGTAGTTATTAGAAATTTTGTTTCGGATAATAAAGGTACTTTTGTAATTGGACATAAATATAAGTCACTCATTAATTTTTATTCTGAACCTTGCAAGTCGTCTAAATTGGGCATTTATTTAGTTAATGATCTCGGAAACTTACAAATGTGGAATTTAGAGCAAATTGCATATAAATGTTTAAAATTGAAATATAAAAATCAGTATGTTGTATTGCCCCTTTTACACTCAAAATAGTTTATTTACGATAAATCGCATGCAGTAGTCAAAACCTTCGTAAGTTACTGCAATGTTTTTGGTATTATCTATACAAAGGCCTGTAATATGATTTTTGACGGAAGTCAATTTTTTAATAAACAAAAATGCAAACCTTATAATTTAAAAATAAAAAGTAAGGTTTTTTTATTTTTTGTATAACGCGACTATTTCTTTCTGTCGCAGTCCTTTTTCCTCTCCTTTTCTCTTCTGTTATATCCCACACTTTTTCCTC
Organism: Formica selysi; assembly: GCA_009859135.1. Lineage (NCBI taxonomy): Eukaryota > Metazoa > Arthropoda > Insecta > Hymenoptera > Formicidae > Formica > Formica selysi. The sequence continues at coordinate 274,904 of WHNR01000028.1, read as the reverse complement.
TCTTTTTCTTTCTCAATAGATTTCAATACTGCTTTGAATCTTATTATACAGATAACAATGCCGGGATCATCGTGGACTGTAGTGCAATTTAACAATGAAAATTCAGTTGAAGCTGTACCAACCTCGTGGATTTTTAATAAACGTTGTTACTGGCCACCTTTTCAGCACGATAAGGTGATAACAGCTATTCGAAAAAATGAAGAACCAAATACACATTGGCCTTCATATGAAGTAACTATTTTTCGAAATAGTACTTATGGTAAATATATAATATATCATTTCTTGTTTTTTATGTAGAAAAAAGTTTTTAGAATTAAATCTATTTTGTATTGCAATTGTAATGTTAGTTTAACATCCAAACTATTTCTATGTAAAAATGAAAACTTGTTATTGAGGATTTTTAATTAACAAAAAACATATATTATGTTTATAGATACGAACCGATTCAAACCTAATTGTTATATATACTGATTATAAACTGGATATTTATACTGATTATAAATAGAATATATGTTTCTACATGTTTTAGAGAATTACATGACGGCGAGAGAAAAATGCAAAAAAGCTGAAAACACATCAGATTTGAACTCCGAATTTTCAGCTGGCGAAGAGAAGAAAAAAAGGAAAATTAAAAAAAGGCAGCTTTCTTCTTCAGAAGAAGATGAAGAATGCAATTACAGATCTCTGCAAACGCCTCCTCTTTTAAAAGGTTGATTCGAAAATTATTAATTTTATAAGAAACAAATTTATTTATTTTTATTTTATTAGTTATTTCCATTTTTTTAATAATAAAAAACCGTATATTATGTATTTAAATTTTCGGGAATAGTTATTAGGTAGTTACGGTTGCAAGATTAATCAATGTAAAAATACTATTCTTCTTTTCGGATTATCAAAGCCAGTTATTATATTATTCGCGATAAAAAAGTATTTTATCAAAATCTACACTTGTGTATAACATCTCACTTTTTGGAAAATGCTTATTACTTTGAAACTATCCTATTTCCAAAAAGAGTCAAATAAAAGTTTATAGAAACATTACAAAAATAATCGTAATTTTTTTTAAAGAATAGAGGTTGCATATATTAGTACTTTCTTTTGTTATTTTGGTGCAATAATTTTTCATTGACATGCAAGGCTTTAGAGTAACAAGAAAAGGATATAAATACTTTTTTTTAATATCTTGCAAAAATAAATTTAAAACATATCAATAAAAGATAGCTTTTCTCTACTCTAAACGGTTTTTAACTCTTAATGTCTATGTTTTTAACAATTGCAATACAATTTTTGTATGTGCATATGCGTGTGTGTGTGTGATATAATATGAACATGTGCATATTCTTTTCTGCAAATATTTTTCATTACTTCTAAATAAGTATTTTACGTAATAATATAAATATTTATTTAAATGTTCACAGACAATTACGAGGTAGGAGAAGATGAAATTGACGAAGAAGTCACACAAACGTATGATACCAGAAATAAGATTGCAGAAACAGTTTCTCAACAGTCTTCTCAGTACAATCAGTTTTTAGGAAAGCCCCATCGTATGGAAGGTATGTCCAATTATTAACAAGAGTAAATAGTAGTAATAGTAAAAAGTGATTATAATGTTGTTATATACATATATTACAATATTCCTCAAGAAGAGTTAAGAGAGAGTATGGAAAAATGCATATTGGTAATCCGATTACATAATATAATATTCTGGACATACCATTACATCTAAATACGGAATATTACGAAGGATGAAAGTTTAAGTGATTGCATTCCATGAAAAAAGGGTGACACTTATTATTGCTATTATTGTTGTTGTTATTTTATTATATAACAGAAAACTTATATGTTTTATATATCTAATTTATTAAATTGATTTTATTATTTTACAGAAACGTTGAAAATTGCAGGCAAACAAATCGCTGCGCAGGACAATTCTAACAACAATTTTGTCAATCCAAATGAAAACAATTCCATGGAATGCACATGTCAACTTTGTCCAACACACTCTCAGATGCAAAATAAAAATGGTATATATTTTATTTTTAACTCATCGCACGTATAATGTATTTATACAAAATTATTAATATTAGTATAATTGCTTTTTCAGAGATGTATTTCAAAGAAATAATACGTCAACAAAATTATTTCAAGGCTCAATTGTGGCAAACATCTGAGGACATACGAGACCTAAAAAATGCTGGGATAAAAGCTCTTAATAATGAAGTTGAAAGACAGGAATCAGTTTTCTGTTCTTTTACGCTTCCAATAGAAACGGAACAACAACTAGAAGAAGTTGAGCAATTTTTGAAAAATCAGGCCAATTTTAATACCTCGGTAATATTTTGTTATTATGTTTTTATATTAAATATTATAACCTTTTAGATACAAATATTTTATTTATTTCGCTATAATAGAAATGATATTCATGTAAATATTATTAATAATTGTTTATTATACGTATAATAAACAAATTTCAATATTATATTATATTGATATCTTTTTAATATATTAATATCTTCTTTTTAGTATATATCTTTATACAAATTTAAAATATAATTAGAAATTAAAGTTATAAAATATAAAATAATAAAAAAAGTAAATATGAAATTTTATGACTAAAAGCTAATTAAATATTATTATAAAATTTGGTTTTATTTTTAAATAATAACAAGTTTATATATCATAATATTTTTGGTGCATTCATGTTATAAAAATTCCTTTAAAATATTTAAACGTATAATTTATCTATTTTATTATTATCCATGCGATTTTCATAAATATAACAATTCAGTCAATTCTACAATCAATTTTAGAAATTGTTTTCTTAATCAATATTTTCTACATAAATTAAAGTTTGTGAAGTATGGTAAAGTATTATATAAAATACAAATATTCAATTAATAAATGTTGCAGGTTACACAAGCATCACGTATTGGTGGAAAACACTGTTACGAATTTATGAGACGAAGTTTAAGCCAACTCTTAAATAATAAAATGGCAGAAAAGTACAGCTGGCTAGGGAAGAAACACAAACAAAAATGTTGTGAACTGAAATTAAGCGAAATGTTAATTGGTAATATATTATCTAAATAATTAATTTTTAAATTAAATGCTTTTATTGTTTTCTTGCTTATATTTCTAGTTTTCTGATCGTCGTCAGTTTTTCAGTTGCTTATTTATTTGCCGAAATCTTTAAAAGTTAAAGCTTGTTTCACTAGTCTGGTAGATCAACAAGTAAACAACACGAAACACGACGATAACTCGGAAATATGTAAAAATAAATAATTATTTGACTTAAAAACATATTTTTATTTTTTGCATATATTTTATATTTCAGCTGCAGGAGAAGCATACAATAATGCATTCACAAAAAAAGATATAGAAGAAGCCATAAAAAAATAGCTAAGAAGAGCAAAAGAAAGGTCAGATATGCAAGAAAAAAAACTTGCACGTGAAGAACGTGATAATGCGAATAACCTTCATATCTAACACTTTGATATTATTAATTTTATTATAAATTTTATTTTTATGATCAGTTTATTTAAAAAGAATGATACTATTGTATGTTTTGATTACTAAAAGGCCATTTTCAGTTATGTATATTCTGTTATGTAATTTTAATGTTAATACTAAAGAATTATATTATTTTTATGAACTCGTCAATATTTAGCAATACAATTTAGCACTTAACAAAACAAACAGGGTATAATGTTTAATATATAATATTGTAAAAAATATGTGAAAAAGTTATATTGTATTAAAAAAATAATAATCAAAAATAATATAGCATTATTGTTAAGCGGTCATATGAATTAATTTATGTAATTGAAGAAGTCATGATGTCTATTACAAAACAAAATTCACAAACAAAAATAAACCAGTTTAAATAAAATTTGTGTTGTTTTTTGAATAGTTTTAATTAAAATTCTAAATTGTAAAAGATTTCCAAAATAGATCCAAAATTAGTCCATAATAAGTCGAAAATTGGATATGTTTTGAACATTCTATGGACGTTCAAAGTTGTGACAAATGTACCCAGTAAGCAAAATGCGCGCAATATGCCAGCAGATTGGCAACAGATTTCCTCAGCTCTTGCTAGCAATTTGGCATCTGTTATGTCCGCATTAGGCTAATGATCTGCCAGCAGAGCCTGCTCACAGAATCTGAGAGCAGATTGGCAGCAGAAACTGAGCAGGATCTGCTAACATGATTTGACGTCAGATTGATGGCAGAAACCGAGCAGGATCTGCGCGCGCGCAAACTGACGGCAGATTGGTAGCAGAAACCGAGCAGAATCTGCAACTTTTGGCCATTCATATAAAATGGTGCATTTAAATGAATTTAAAGAATCTCAAACCCAAGTGGTAAAATGACGGTGAATTTTGGTCACAAAATGATCAATTAGATGGCCTAAGCTAGATCTCATAAAACCCGAAAATGGCGTCAATAGTTGATATATCACATTCACAAGACGTCATTTTCTGACATTTGTATTAATAATATATAAATATATAATATTAATAACATATATTAATGTAATATATATATAAAAATTTAAATAATTTATAAAATTAAAGATTTATATATGGAATTTAATTTCTATTTTATATCTAAGTAGATAATAACGATTTTCATTTATTCGGACAATTTCTGACCAAATAAGTGAAAATCGGACATTTACTTGTGCGATTTTCCAAAAATTAGTTTAATATCTGAATTCCCCTGTATGGGAATCGTATCAGAAATTAAACTGATAAAAATAATTAAAATGTCATTACTCGCATTTTGCAGGCTTTATATACGCTCATGACAAGAACTTGAACACGGGTATAGAAAGTAAATAGTGCGCCGCATAGCGGTAAGCGAATAAACTATACTATTTCAATAAATTATATAAATGGCTAAAAGCTGCAAATTCTGCTGTTTCTGCTGCCAATTTGCCATCAGATTGCGTGTGCGCAGATCTTGCTCGGTTTCTGCCGACAATCTGACGTCAAGTCAAGTTAGCAGATCCTGCTCGATTTCTGCTACCAATTTGTCGTCAAATTGCACGCGCGCAGATCCTGCTCGATTTTTGTTATCAATCTGCCATCAGATTGCGCGCGCGCAGATCTTGCTCGGTTTTTGCAACCAATCTGACGTCAAGTCATGTTAGCAAATCTTGCTCGTTTTCTGCTATCAGATTCTGTGAGCATACTCTGCTTTGTTTTTGGCACCAATCTGTCGATTTAATCTGAAATAACAACTTCTGTACCAAATTTGTGTCCTTTTTGCTAACAATAATTGATAGCAGGCACTTGGCATGATTTGCTTTCGACAGACTTGGCTATCTGGGTACATCCTATGGACGTCCATCGAACCTCCGACGGATCTTATATGGATTTTCTATGGACGTCCCATTGTCCAGAAACGGATGGCCAATGGACATACAATGGACGTCCATGTGCTATCTGGGTATATAGTACGTATATTCACAGTATCAATATAGAATATTCGAATGATATCATGTGCTGTTAGGGATATATTAATATGTTAAAACATATAGGTAAATTTAAATAATTTAATTTACTATATTAAAAATTTTTTCGGACAGAAATTGTCCGAATAAGTGAAAATCGAACAATTATCTGTCCGATTTTCCAAAAATCAGTTCAATATCCGAATTCTCTGTATGGGAATCATGTCAAAAATTGAACTGATAAAAATAGATATATTATAATATTATTAGCCGCCTTTTGCAGACTTTATATACACTCATGACAAAAACTTGAATACAGGTATATTTTAGATAGTGAATAAGGGCCTCCGGTGGCTCAGTGCGTAGCGCGCGTGACTAACATCCCGGAGATCTCGGGTTCGATTCCCGACTCGACCCTGGCCTGCGCTTTCCCATTTTTACTTTCCTATCACCTCCCAAAAATTCCTTCCTTCTCTCTTTCCCTAAGAAAATTTACTCATACATTATCCTATATAGTACCTATAACCAGTTTATGGCCGTATGGCGAGTATTCGTCGGAGCCAACTCTATACCTAAGCAAGATAGTTAATAACGAGCCGCATAGTGGTAAGCGATTGAGCTATATACTATTTTAAATAACCCAGTGAGCAATATGTTATCAAAAGAAATTCATAAAGTACTCAAGTTTAAGAGTCGGACTTCCGAAAACACCATCAAAATGATAATATTATGATATCAATAAGTCCTCCAATGCATCGATTTTAGAGGAAAGAAAGACATCATATAATTGACATCTAAAAGAATTCCACAATCTGACTTCTTTTAAATATCAAAAAAATGTCACCGTTAAGAACCGTTCTATTTGTAGTATTATATTTTTGGGCGAGTTTTTTAATTCATCGATTGATCAATCGCATATGATGCGCAAGTACAGCAAAGTCCTGTATTTGCTACATTTGTGCATCATGCGATTGATCAATCGATGAATTAAAAAACGCCCTTAACATTTTTTGAAGACATAACCCAACTTCTTAGGTTGAATATAGAAATAACAAAAATATATATGAAAATATTAATATATTTTATGCTCAAATACATATTTAATAATATTTATAATTTGAGAAAGAAAGATTATCTTAAAAACGTTAATATTGAAGAAATGCTATCTCTTTGAAATCCAGAACATGCAGTGGCACGCAGTTCACACTAGAACACAGGGTCTCTAGTTCACATGTACGTTGCTTGCGCATGTGTGCGGCTTTCGTAAAATATCTTAAATGGCACGCTTGCTAGAGACTTTAGAGATCTCTATGAAGAGATATCATAAAGAGCTCTTGTGAAAGATATCTTACAAAAAGATAACTTACTGATATCATTTCTAAGAAAATTTAATTAAGTCTTTAAAAAGTCCTCTTAAAGAGCTCATCCTCTCAATAATGCTCACTGGGAAGAGTTAATTTGCAGATTCTGTTCGGTTTTTGCTGCCAATCTGCCGTCAGATTCTGCACGCCAGGGGCCATATTCTTGAAAAATATCGCATACAATATTTGTCATTGCGCAGCTAAAACATATCGGAAAATAACTGCGCAATGATAAATATCGTATGCGACATTTTTCAAGAATATGGCCCCAGATCTTGCTCAATTTCTGCCGACAATCTAATGTCAGTCATATCAGCAAGCTTTGCTCGGTTTTTGACTTCAATTTGCTATCAGACTTTGTTACGCAGACCTTGCTTGATTTTTGGTACCAATTTGCTATCAGACTACGTTACACAGACCTTGCTCAGTTTTTGGCGTCAATTTGCTCTCAAGTTATATTAGTAGGTTTACTCGTATTCTGCCGCCGATTTGCTATCAAATTATGTCAGCAGATTTTGTTACATTTCTGCTGACATTGTGGTGACATCATCGCGCGGATAAAACAAATCTTGTATCAAGTTTGCATTCGTCTTGTCAACAAAATCTGTAGCAAGTTTTAATCAAATTTGTTTTTGGCAGACTTGACTATCTGGAAAGACTTAAGACTTAAGAATTTCATCCGGAATTCATACGGAATTTTTAGCGTTGCTTACGTTTCAATATGGCTGCCTTACTGTTCGACCGTGATTGGTCAATTCGCTTACTGCTTATGTTTTTCTATGTGCCACGACCCTAAGTCATAATCCTGGGACACCCATAATGCAATGCAAAGAATCGATGTGTGCGCAGTCGCTATTAAAAAGAAATGCTAAATAAGATATATTGTTATTGACTCTCGCGGCCTTTTGCAATGCATCATGGATTGCTCATTGGTATACATAGTATTAATAGTATGACTTAACCTTCTTTTATATAACCTTAGGTATAGATAGTGAATAACGCACCGCATAGCGGTAAGCAACTAAACTATACTATTTTATATAATAGTTAAGGCCTAACACCACTTTGAACCATGAGAAAAAGGCCTATTTTTTGAGAGAACGATAACAGAAATTAAAAATCTGTAAAAAGGTATTTATTCTAAATATTTTAAAATACATAAAATGAATTTTTATTTAGATTCTTCGAATAAAAAGACGTCATTATGGCGGATCTTCGGAGACGATTTTTTGGCGAGGGTCAAATCGGCGTGCAAAATTTCTCCGTCACAGTCGGACCTAGAACAAAAAATTTTTATTTTCTATATGGTATTTACTGAGGTTATGTAAAAGAAGGTTAAGTCAGGAGCATCCCGAAACCCATAATGCATTGCAAAGAATCGACGTGTGCGCAGTCGCTATTGAAAAGAGATGCTAAATATTGAAAAGAGATGCCAAATAAGGTAGACTTGTTATTGGCTCTCGCGGCCATTCGCAATGCATCATGGATTCTTGGATGACATACACAGTTTCAATATATGACTTAACCTTCTTCTATATAACCTTAGTATTTACTAAAGAAATATGTAGAGATTTTACGAAATATTAATTTTTATGAAAATGGTGAACGTTTGAAAAAAAGTGTCATTTTTCACCTAAAAATTTGCTATAAAAATAGCCAAAAAAAAAACAATTTTTGTTATTTTGCAAAACTCCTACATATTTCTTTAGATAATTGATTTACAAAGATCCTTTCAAAATTTCAAGTCAATCGGATAAAAATTGTGGAAGTTATGCTGCATGCCAATTTCAAAAAAGTCATTTTGAGAAAAACGCGTTTAAAGTTTTACATAGTGATATTTCGTATATAAAATTGCAAAATTGCAAAATTACCTTTAATCTGCAATTCCTGCACCATACAGCTGTCCTTCCAAGTCCATGTCATCTTTCATATGCACCAATAGAAATCGTTTGCTCCCTTTTCAAAGGGTCCTTTCTTACCTGATGAGTCCCCTGCTCCGAACCGCTCGGAGCCTATCTGCGGCGCGCCGATTGTAAGCGACTGTACAGTCATAAAAAATTCAAATTTCGCATTCCAACCAAGTGCACCTTATTCTTATGACTATAAACTGTCATTTAAGCCAAAAAAATTTCGATTTTTTCAAAGTTTCAAAGTGGTGTTAGACCTTAATTTGCAGATTCTGTTCGGTTTTTGCTGCTAATCTGCCATCAGATTGCGCACGCCAGATCTTGTTCAGTTTTTGTCGACAATCTGATATCAGTCACATCTGCAAGGTTTGCTCGGTTTTTGCCGGCTATCTGCCAGCTTAATCGGTCATAACAACTCTTGTACCAAATTTGTAGCCTTTCTGCTGACAATTATTTATAGCAGGCACTTGGCAATATTTGTTAAAACAGACGTGGCTGACGTAGTTAAAAAAAAGAATTAACATACCCAACTCTGGTTTTAAGTAATTTATTTTTACTTTCATTATTATTACATATAATGATCATAGTAAAATATACAGATTTATACTGTTGAATATATATGTTTATAACTATTTATAGTTTTCTCACATGTTCTAATAATTTGCTATCAAATTGCTATCTGGGTACATTTTTAATGCAGATTGTATTAGAATTTACAATATTGCATTTGCAATATATTGCAGTTTTATAGAGTGTGTGTATACAAAACGCAGAAAGTTATTACATATATAGAATAATCTATGATGCGATGTTGTACATACACAGATATAACTTCAAAAATTATTTACATTTACATTTTGCATCATTATAATAATAGTTGGTAAAGGTTTAGAAAAAGGGCAACCTCACCAATGACCTTGACCTTGACATATGTTCCCAGTAAGCAAAATGCGCGCAATATGCCAGCAGATTGGCAACAGATTTCCTCAGTTCTTGCTAGCAATTTGGCATCTGTTATGTCCGCATTAGGCTAATGATCTGCCAGCAGAGCCTGCTCACAGAATCTGAGAGCAGATTGGCAGCAGAAACCGAGCAGGATCTGTTAACATGATTTGACGTCAGATTGATGGCAGAAACCGAGCAGGATCTGAGCGCGCGCAAACTGACGGCAGATTGGTAGCAGAAACCGAGCAGAATCTGCAACTTTTGGCCATTCATATAAAATGGTGCATTTAAATGAATTTAAAGGATCTCAAACCCAAGTGGCAAAATGACGGTGAATTTTGGTCACAAAATGATCAATTAGATGTCCTAAGCTAGGTCTCATAAAACCCGAAAATGGCGTCAATAGTTGGTATATCACATTCACAAGACGTCATTTTCTGACATTTGTATTAATAACATATAAATATATAATATTAATAACATATATTAATGTAATATATATAGAAAAATTTAAATAATTTATAAAATTAAAGATTCATATATGGAATTTAATTTCTATTTTATATCTAAGTAGATAATAACGATTTTCATTTATTCGGACAATTTCTGTCCAAATAAGTGAAAATCGGACATTTACTTGTCCGATTTTCCAAAAATTAGTTTAATATCTGAATTCCCCTGTATGGGAATCGTATCAGAAATTAAACTGATAAAAATAATTAAAATGTCATTAATCGCATTTTGCAGGCTTTATATACGCTCATGACAAGAACTTGAATACGGGTATAGAAAGTAAATAGTGCGCCGCATAGCGGTAAGCGAATAAACTATACTATTTCAATAAATTATATAAATGGCTAAAAGCTGCAAATTCTGCTCGGTTTCTGCTGCCAATTTGCCATCAGATTGCGCGCGCGCAGATCTTGCTCGGTTTCTGCCGACAATCTGACGTCAAGTGAAGTTAGCAGATCCTGCTCGATTTCTGCTACCAATTTGTCGTCAAATTGCACGCGTGCAGATCCTGCTCAGTTTTTGCTATCAATCTGCCATCAGATTGTGCGCGCGCAGATCTTGCTCGGTATTTGCAACCAATCTGACGTCAAGTCATGTTAGCAAATCTTGCTCGTTTTCTGCTATCAGATTCTGTGAGCATACTCTGCTTTGTTTTTGGCACCAATCTGTCGATTTAATCTGAAATAACAACTTCTGTACCAAATTTGTATCTTTTTTGCTAACAATAATTGATAGCAGGCACTTGGCATGATTTGCTTTCGACAGACTTGGCTATCTGGGTTGTCAAGGTCAATGTCCTGAGTAACCTTCGGAATGTTTTAGCCGGCGGTCGTTGTTCCTTAAAAAGTTATCAACAAATTAAGTTGACAATATAAACATGTGTTTAACTGCATACTTCAAACATAGATTTATTTATATAATTATTATTTTAGGATTTCTAACTGTAAACCTCAGAATCTTCACGTTGTAAAATATATGCGTGAACACAGTGGATTCTACTGTATGGCCCACCCACACAACAATTGATTTGGGTTAGTTTATATCTTTCGGAAGTGGAGCCCCCGCAGGGAGGGGGGGGGGCGAAACCCATTGTGTCCACGCATATACTTTACAACGCAAAGCGAGGTCCACCCTACAACTGTATGGATGGGAAAGTGTATGGGTGGATGCAGTGGGTTCTTCCCCCCTGCGGGGGGGCTCCATTATCAAGAAACTAGACACATAGGTTTGGATTGAATCTCGCTTCGTGTGGAAAGTTGTAAACCCATGTGGAACCTTGCTTCGCATTAAAAAGTGTATGCCTGGATTCTTAAATGTACACAATTTTTTTGATCGACTTGCATAAGTGCAAATTCATGGAAAACCATTGAACTTATTTCATACATAACTTTTTAAGGAACAACGACCGCCGGCTAAAACATTCCGAAGGTTACTCAGGACATTGACCTTGACAACATATGTCAAGGTCAAGGTCATTGGTGAGGTTGCCCTTTTTCTAGACCTTTACCTAATAGTTTAATACATGACTATTTGTATATCATTAGTGATTGTAGATACAGTTTATAAATGATTTAAAATACGAGCTATGATATACTTTTAAGTCCACTTTAAATCTATAATTTGACGAAATATGGGATAACATTTTATTTTTAAATTGTACGTGTTGTATAATATAAAGAAAAAGAAAACACTTGAGAACACATATAAAATATATTAAATTATAATATAAATCAAAACATATATCAGGCTATATGTATACATTAAAAAACGTATCACATATAAAATTAAAATTATAAATACAGTTCTATCTTGAATTTAGAAAAGAAATTGTTTAAATTCGAAATAAATAGAAATAAATATATAAATATGTAAATATATATATATATATATATATATTTACATATTTATATATTTATTTCTATTTATTTCGAATAATTAATAATTGAAATAAATAAATAAATAAATATATATATATTTATTTATTTATTTCAATTATTAATCAAATATATATCTATTTATAATCGAATATATAATTTATTTATATCTATTTATTAATCGAAAATATCTTATACATTTTATATGTATATTCGATTTATATTTAAGAATAAATAGAATTCTGTATCTTGAATTTAAAGCTATATAAAAACAAATGATTTATTTGATTAAGTTCTATTCCACAGGTACTACTTATATTACATAGTAAAGAAAATATTTCTATGCTATTACACACATATAAACATAAATAAATATATGTTCGCGCGCATACGTAAATAAATATACACGCATACATACTCGCGCGCGTTTGTACACACAAATACACAATATATAGATTTTCTATATTGTACTAAACGTGTATATATATATTCAATAAACTCTTATACAGGGTGTTCCAGGAGGAAAGGTCAATATTCTGGGAAATGATCATGTGGGGAATAGGACATATATTCATATGAACATTTTTGCTTGAAATGACCGATACGATCACCTCCCAGGATATTGACCTTTCCTCCTGGAACACCCTGTATATAAAATTATTCTATTCTAACTCTTCTTCTTGCTTCCCCATTTATTCTTTTTTTTTGCTTTTTTATTTTTTCTTTATTTTCCTATTCTTTTTCGTATCCTCTCCCTTCCCCTCTCTTCCTCCCTCTCTCTATCTTTCTCCCCCTTTCCGTTTTCCTCGAGTACTCTTTTCTTTTGCTTCCTCATAGAGGAAGCTTTGTTTTCGTGACAAAATTTTTTTTCGAGTTTTTTATGCCAATGTGTTCAGAATGTTCGAAAACCTCGAAAAATCATATTCCTAAAAAATGTATGTATGTGTGTATGTATGTATGTATGTATGTATGTATGTACGTACGCGATATGTTGTGCAACCTCTAACTTCCGCAATTTTTGAGATATCTAGTTAAATTTTTTTATATGGGTAGAATATTATTAAAAGATGGTTGATATTGAATTTGATGAGAATCGGTGAAAAGGTTCATTTTTTATAAAATTTTTAATTTTTGAAAAATGTTTGTACACGTTGTAACTTTCGCAAATTTTGAGATATCGGGTTAATTTTTTTTACATTAATAGATTACTATTAAAGGATGGTTGGTATTGAATTTGGTGAGAATCGGTGAAAAGGTTCATTTTTTATAAAATTTTGAATTTTTATTTTTTAAGAAATGTCTGTACACGTTGTAACTTTCGCAAATTTTGAGATATCGGGTTAATTTTGTTTACATAAATAGAGTATCATTAAAGGATGATTGGTATTGAATTTGGTGAAGATTGATGAAAGAGTTCACTTTATATAAAATTTTGAATTTTTTGAGAAATGTCTGTACACGCTTTAATTTTCGCAAATTTTGAGGTATCGGGTTAAATTTTTTTACATGAATGGAGTATTATTAAAGGATGGTTGGTATTGAATTTAGTGAGAATCAGTGAAAGAATTCATTTTTTATAAAATTTTGAATTTTTTGAGAAATATCTGTACACGTCTTAACTTTCGCAAATTTTGATATATCTTCCTCTATGAGGAAGCCAAAATTTTAAAACCTGCTTGCTTTAAGGAGCTTAAGCTTTATGAGCGAAATAAAATGATGAGGAAGCAATGTGCAAGTTTCTACTTTGTTTATTTAGTTTTTGTTAACATATTGTGCCAACCCGTAATACTTAAAATCTACTGTTTTTTGGCAAGAATTGCTGTTTAAATTTTATAAGATTTTTGTAGCATCTCATTATGCAGAGACTGTTTGTTTTCTCTTGCATTAGCTGAGAGAACAGATCATGCGCGGCTGCTGCTGGAATTCTGTCGACATAATATGTAGCGCATAATTTGCAATATATGATCTGGGCAGAGTTGGCTATCCAGGTTTCTAACAACGAGCGACGACTACAACTTTTTGAAGGTAATTCACGATAATAATCTTGACAACATATGCAAGTTTCTAATTTGCACAATTTTCAGCTTGTTTTTATCACTTTTTATATTTTCCTTTTTTCTTTTTTACCATCTTTCCTCTCTTTCCGCCTTTCTCTCTTCTTTTTTCCTCCTTTTCACTTTTTCTTCTTATCGTCTCTTTCTTTTTCTTATTCTTTCCTACTTCTCTTTCTCTGGTTATATCTTTTTGGCACATGAATTCACTTTTTGTTACATTCGAAAAATTGTTTGATAGTTATTCTATCCATTATTTTAATCAAAAAACATTAGAAACAATAAATATTTTTTAATGTATATCTATTATAAACTATACACACACCACACAATATTGCCTACTATATACGCGATATTTATACATATTTTATATTGTAAATAATATTTTGTACATGTTTGTACACATTTAGTTCAAAAAATAAAGATTTTACATCAAACAAAAAAATATATGTATTACACATAAAAATCGTACATAGAAAAAATTAATAGAAATTGTACGAAAACTATAACTAATATTACTTACTAACTAATATTACTTAATATATCTCTTTACTATTATAAAATTTACACAGCTAAAAATATTTTATCAATATGTTTATATCAATATTTATCAGGAACTTGTTGCAGTAAAAATTAATAGATTTTCCAAAATGTTGCTATTGTATGATAAGAAGGTTTCTACGCTCTTTTGTATGATAAGAAAGTTTCTATAAGAAATTTATATAGCATATATCTTTTACAAATATATAGACACATTTCAATGAAATACAATTACATAAAAAAATAGGGAACGCTTTATTCTCGCCGAAAATTGTTTAATTTGAAAAGGTTATATATTATATAACTTGATAAAAAATTATTAGTGAATAATGTTAAAAATAATTTTGAAGATCAAAAGTTATTCACTTTTAAAAAATAAATGCCCTTTTAAAGAATTTTTAAAATACAATTTAATTATATATGAAATTACGCTCGGTTAATAAACAAGTTGTTCTGTACCTTAAAAGTGTTCAATTTTAACATAATGTCTCTTGTAATATATTGAAAAAATTCCTTTCGCCAAATTCACTATAACCATAAGTACGATATACGAGTATACTGCCGGCATTAACATTGTTATACCTAATGTGTATAACATATGTGAGAGTTGCGCTTCATGTCGGATTTCGCATATGGTGCATGTTTGTGTGCTTTCAACATGATACGTTATGTTAAAATTGGAGATTTTCAAGGAACACAATATTTTATTCATTATTCGAGTATAGTGTTATAAACAAATTGCATTTTCAGAATTTTGTCAAAAAGAATAACAGAGAAAGAGAGAGAGAGTGAGAGGGGGAAATAGAGGGGAGAGAGGAGAGGAGAGAGGGGAGAGGGAGAGGAGGGAGAAGGGAGGGGTGGGATGGGAGGGAGGGGTGGGAGGGAGAGGAAGAGAGCAAGAGAGAGGGAGGGAAGGAGAGGAAGTGGGAGGGAGAGAGGGAGAGAGGGAGAGAGGGAGAGAGAGAGGGAGAGGGAGGGAGAGAGAGAGGGGCAGAGAGAGAGAGAGAGAGAGAGAGAGAGAGAGAGAGAGAGACTTTGCTTTTTAAAGCATTATTTTATTATTTTACTTTATTTGATTAAATAACACATATATTTCCCCATAAAGTTTTATTAAGTTATATAGTATTTTCAAGTTGAACAATGTTTGGCGGGAAAAATCATTTCTTATTTTTTCTTGAATAATGTATGTATACTCCTGTTAAAAATATAATTTTCTTTTCACATAAAACTTTAATATTTTAGTTACTTCGTATTTAAAGATGTGTGATATTTACATCTTGTAAGAAGAATATATGATTAATTTGCAATAAGAGATGAATTCCGAACATTACATAATTTCGATAATAATTCAAATACAAATCCGATTTTTGAAAATAAAGATTAAAATAAGTAACAAAAATATTATTTGTATATCGGTATTTTTCAATTTTGCAAATAGATTTTTAATACCAAACTGTATATGTTCCCATTTTTTCACTGTACACTACTATTATATTTTTAAAGTTCTACGATATATGTATATCAAGACATAAAAATGTAAAATAATTGAAACAATTGTATGTCACGAGTTACGATTACATTAAAATTATGATATTGCACAAAATTCTCGTAATAATGTGCTTTTCTTTTCATTTTTACGATTTTATATACAATGTTATCACAGAGATAAAGAGCTAAGATTCTTCAATGAATTTTATAAATTAAGATATAATATCTTTCGACTAACTATGTTTAGCTCGAAAAGTGCGGTTTTTCCAGCGCCAATACCACCCAATCTCAATCTGATTAAAACTTGTACTGAGAATTGACAGTCCGATGAAAAACGTTGCGTGAATCAAAGCCCACAATTGAAAGATCGGAGAAATAATGAGTAACAATATTGTCATACCTGACAAAAAAAATTATTTTTACAAAATTAATAAATAATTTATCTTTAATAAAAAAAATTAATATTTACATTAGATCAACCCTTTCAAAAGTCAATGATCTTGACATATGTTGTCGAAGTCATGATCCTGAGTAATATCCAAACAATTTTAATCGTCGCTCGTTGTTTGTTAAAAAGTTATTAATAAAAAACATAATCACATAAACGAATGATGAAAACCAATATTTTTCTTATTTATTATTTGTAATATTATCAGGGTTGGATAGTAACTAGTTAAAAAGTTAAAAGTTAAGTTAAAAAGTTGAAAAGATAATAACTTTTAATTTAATTTAGTTAATTTTAAATGTGTTAACTTTTAACTTAAACTAGTTACTTTTAAATGTATTAACATTAACTTATTAACTTCTTTTATACAAGTTAAAATTTTGTATCTTTGATACTTGAAAATAATCTGTTTACTAATAATTATAATAACATAAGACAGTATCCAGTACCATTAAAACATGCATTCATAAAATACAACACAACGGTACCATCCTCGGCGCACGTAGAGCGTATGTTTAGTACAAGTGATTTAGTATATGATGACTTAAGAAGAAAAATGACGAACTATAATTTTGAGATGACACTTTTATTAAAATTCAATAAATATTTTTGAATTGTTTCAATTTATTGTTAGAATATCTAACAATTAAACATAAAGATAAAACGCACGTGTGCAGGAGGAACAATGTCATTTTTTAAAAATTTGTAATATGTCACGATTCTCATATGAGAGATATTCTTTTAAAATCAAGGTCATACATCTTGTATCACAATCGTGACAAATTTTTCAAAGGTGATTGTTGAGCTATCCAATGAACTTTTGAAATAAGTATAGTATTTTTTAAATGAATTATAACATTAAACATAAGAATATAAGAGATGACTACAAAAAAATAAGACGTAAGAACAAAAATAGTTAAGAGAATAATCTTAAGATATTATAAGGAAATAATTTACAGAGATGAATAAAAAACAAAAGTTTTAATAACTTTAAGGAGAAATAATAAAAACTATCATAACTCTTAATATTCTTTATAATCTGTAATGTTAGAAATATCAATTGTGTCGCGCGGTGCAAAAAGCCGCAAGCGCTGCGACACATATAGTGATTTTTTCGCTTATTTCTCAAAGATTAAATTTAAAAAAAATAATTTTATTATAAGTGAATAAATTTGGAATAAAATTGTCTTTAATCTTTATTCATAGAAGAAATTAAATGTCAAAGATATAATAATAGAGCTGGAGGTATTTTAATAATTATTACATTTTTAGAAAATCTAATTATATGTACATATATATACAGGGTGTCCGGTAATTTTTGACACACCCGAAGTGTGAAGGTAGATTGGGTCAAACGAAAAGAAAAGTCCTGTACCATCTTTTTTATAACGCTTAATAAAGGAGTTATTATTGAGTAAAGTCTGGCCAATCAGCGCCGACTTTTAGCCGGGCGCACGTCGGTGAGCCGCGCGCCTGGTAGTATGCAGCGGCGCACACTTCACGGCGCACACTTCACGGCGCGCGGCTCACCGACGTGCGCCCGGTTAAATGTTGGTGCTGATTGGCCAGACTTTATTCAATAATAATTCCTTTATTAAGCGTTATCAAATAAAATGGTTCAGGACTTTCCGAATTAGTTTGAGCCAATCTACCTTCACACTTCGTGTCAAAAATTACCGGACACCCTGTATATATATATACAGTTATAAAGTATATATGTAGAAAATTATAAAAATTTTACTTAAAACATTTTTTTATATATCTTCTATTGTTTTGACAATAAATTACTTACGCACGGATGAGCATGGATAGCGTATACATACGGAGACGTTTATAATTAATTCTTGAAAATGATATTTCGTAACGTAACTTTATTACACATGGTTGAATTTGGAAAAAAATAAACCATTAATTCGGTGAAAAAAAGTTATAAAACTTTGAAAAAAGATTTTAAGTGGTGGGGGTTTCTTGAAAAAAAATAAAAATAAAAAAATATTTTTCTTTTAACTTTAAAATAGTCTTCAAGCCGTTAAACTTTTGTTTAATAATTTTTTTTTTATCTCTTATCGTCTCGACGATATTCGATCCCAAAAGGAAACACCGTTTTTTTTTTAAAGGAGTGTTTCACTCCCTAAACATGAAAGTCCGCACATATAAAAAAATACGTGTCTCTTAGATTTTTGTGTTTAACAACATATTTCAAGAGGAACCAAATCGGTTCCGGACAGTTGTGGTATATCTCTTGTTAGTTAATTCTGGGGCCATTAACTTTAAACTTAACTTAGTTAAAAAAAAGAATTAACATACCCAATTCTGAATATTATATATAAATAACCAATAACACACACACATCCGTGATAAACATTAGTATTAAATTATTGTCTGTATATAGTCATTGCAAAGTGAATGTGTGGATGAGGGAGGGGCTCTGCCCCTTCCTGCCCAAGCATTTACATAAATATTTAAATATACAGGGTGTTCCCGGGTTAAATGGCCAAACTTGAAATATGAATTTAGGATTTTAAAACAAGAAAAAATTTTCCTCTGGAAGTATGCTCGCAAACGCTTCGTTCAAGAGATATTGACTTCTGAAGTTATGAACTATAGGAACGAATAATTTCGAAATGTTCCTTTTTATTTTTGTTTTGAAGATCGAAGGTCATTGACAGGCTTGTGTTTGCACTGTAAACAAAACTCCATACATTTGTACCAAATAATTGTTAGTTCGTTGAATGCTTTAGTGGAATAAACTAGTACAATCATGCCTCATACGTATTCGATTAGTGAATATGCCGATATGGTGTACTTATATGGGTTTTGTGACGGAAATGCTAACGCAAAGCTTTGTTTACAGTGCAAACACAAGCCTGTCAATGACCTTCGATCTTCAAAACAAAAATAAAAAGAAACATTTCGAAATTATTCATTCCTATAGTTCATAACTTCAGAAGTCAATCTCTTAAACGAAGCGTTTGCGAGCATACTTCCAGAGGAAAATTTTTTCGTTTTAAGGTCCTAAATTCATATTTCAAGTTTGGCTATTTAACCCGGAAACAGCCTGTATAATTAATATAAAATTCATGCTCGGAGAAGTTCCGATTATCGCATTTAATACTTGTTCTTATCGTACAATTTAATTGTTAATAACTTTTTAACAAACAACGAATGACGGCTAAAACTTCTTAGACAGTTACTCAGCGTCATGATCTTGACAATATATGTCAAGGTTACTATCTTTTGAAGGGGTTCATCTAATGTAAATATTTATCAAAAAAAATTATTTTTTATTATTTTTTTCTGACAGTAAAAGATCCAGATATGCATATCAAGAGAACGTACCTGTTAATATACTCCAGAATCCAAATGCGGCTTGTAACGGTAGCGTTTTCTTTATCGGCCATATTTCGGCGGAGAATGCTTTCTGTTCGTAAAATCGTTTCAATATCCCTTCCTTATCAGACCATCTGTTTTCCAGCCATTTCCTTAAAGTCAAATCGTGCATCGGTATATCTGCGGACGATATTCGTCTTATATGAAAGTGCACCTCATCCGGGAATTTACCCCTGATCAGATCGATCTCAGACTGTGGTATGTAGTCCGGATACGCTATTGTTAAATCGTAAACAGCATCGAGATAATTCGCGCGCTGAAGATGTTGGGCCAGATAAGTGAAACCTGTCGTTTTCGGATGCAGAGTATATGTATATCGTGGTAAATGATGCTGCACGGCATACTTGTCCGACTTCTCCTTACTGCTCTTTGTCAAATCAGTGCCCTCGGGAAATATCAACAACTGTGTGCGACTATCTAATGCGATCAAATAATCGAGAGTACGCGACAATCGCCCTTGATCCTCTTCCCAGCGTCGCGTTATGTAAAGGAAACCATTCATTTGCATTATCCATCCTGTTATAGATGCATAGAAAGCGATTATATGTATATATATCTTCATACTATAAAGCTTGATGTATATACAGGGTGTAGCTGCTCGTTGCAAATTTATATTTTTTTTAAAAAACGATGATGTGTTTTCTCTTTACTCCACTTATTATTATGTATATAAAAATATTAAGGCAAGATAATCGAAAAATAAATATTTTATGAGATATTTCATAGTTTATGTAAAATTATGTCAAATTAAAGTATAAAATATTTCGTAAACTATTTTTGGCCATCTTACCTTTATAATATTTTACACCGAATTTTGCGAGGAACCGATTTGTATAAAAAAATTAGGATGGTTCCATTTAAAAAAACCTAGGTTCACCTATACATGATCTTAAAAGATAGCCTTATTAATTAAAATTCAATATTACCAACATTTTTTTCTTTCAAAACTCTATAAATTTTGTCTAAAACATTTTTTTTTCTACGACGTCAAGTTTCGGAGAAAACACTTTGTAATACGTACTTTATGTGAAACACCCTATATATACATATGCGTGTGTGTACAGAATGTCTGGTACAATTGACAAAAATTTATCTGAATACTTTAGTTACACAATTTTTTTAGTGTTATAACTTAAATTATTTTACATTGTTATATATATATATTTTAACTTTTTCTGTTTATGCATATATGTATATATATATATATATACAGGGTGAGTTTTTTAACTTGAAACTGTAAAATATCTCGGAAAGTAAGCTTTATCGAAAAAAATGTTTCAAACAAAAGTTATAGGGTTCGGAGGGGGCCAGATGATAAAAATATGGATTTGACCTTGAGTGACCTTTTCAAGGTGAGATCAATGTGATCGACGTTTTCTTTAATGGAACCCCCCTTTTTTATTACATATTCTTGTAGCTTATCTCGAGAGCTTTTCAAAACACTATAATAAAGTGTTTTTTCATTAAGTACTTTTTGAGTTATTTTATATCTTAATCTGACATATTTTGATATAAAAGATAAAATATCTCGTAAAATATTTAGTTTTCGATAATCTTACCTTAATACTTTTATGTACAAAATAATAAGACAAATCAATTAGCAAAAAAAAATTGTTTTTAAGAAAAAGTATGTAATTATTTACAATATATTTTTTAAACAATTATTTGTTTTTTTATACCAATTTATTTGTCTTATTATTCTGTACATAAAAGTATTACGGTAAGATTATCGAAAACTAAATATTTTACGAGATATTTTATTTTTTATATCAAAATATGTTAGATTAAGATATAAAATAACTCAAAAAGTACTTAATGAAAAAAAACTTTATTATAGTGTTTTGAAAAGCTCTCGAGATAAGCTACAAGAATATATAATAAAAAAAGGGGGTTCCATTTAAGAAAACGTCGATCACATTGATCTCACCTTGAAAAGGTCACTCAAGGTCAAATCCATATTTTTATCATCTGGCCCCCTCCGAACCCTATAACTTTTGTTTGAAACATTTTTTTCGATAAAGCTTACTTTCCGAGATATTTTACAGTTTCAAGTTAAAAAACTCACCCTGTATACAGGGTGTTTCCAGGAGGAAAGGTCAATATTCTGGGAGGTGATCGTATCGGTCATTTTAAGCAAAAATGTTCATATGAATATATGTCCTATTACCCACGGTTTCCGAGATAGAGCGACTTGAATGTACAGTTGCAAAATTACTGACAAGAAAGAAATACTACGTACTATTTCTAATATTTATTGTTCAAGTGATACATTTTTTACAGCTTATAATAAATTTTCAAAAATTCCACCGTTAAAATCAATGCATTTTTCAACTGTTGTGTGAACATGGCGTGTTGCTCGTCTGAGTACATCGTGACGTTCCTTTATGCGGGCACTAGGATCCATTATTTGAGCGAGCAGTTCGTCTCGTGTATTCACTTTTCTTCTGTACACTTCACTGTACAGGTTCACGGATGAAGGTTGAAGTGTACAGAAGAAAAGTGAATACACGAGACGTACATTCAAGTCGCTCTATCTCGGAAACCGCGGGGAATAGAACATATATTCATATGAACATTTTTGCTTAAAATGACCGATACCTCCCAGAATATTGACCTTTCCTCCTGGAACACCCTGTATGTGCAGCTGAATATCTCTTAAAGTAAAAGAGATTGGAAAACATGTTTCAGACGATAGTTGCATGGTTTCGAAGGAGCCATATGATAAAAATTAGGATTTGACCTTGAGTGACCTTTTCAAGGTGAGGTCAATGTGATCGATGTTTTATTAAATGGAACTCCCCATTTTTTATTGCATATTCTTGTAACTTATCTCGAGAGCTTTTCAAAACACTATAATAAAATATTTTTTCATTATGTACTTTTTGAGTTATTTTTTATATCTTAATCTGATCTTAGTCTCATTATTCTGTACATAAAAATATTACGGTAAAATTATCGCAAACTAAATATTTTACAAGATATTTTAATTTTTTTATCAAAATATGTCAGATTAAAATATAAAATAACTCAAGAAGTACCTAATAAAAAAATACTTTATTATAGTGTTTTGAAAAATTTTCGAGATAAGCTACAAGAATATGCAATAAAAAATGGGGAGTTCCATTTAATAAAACATTGATCACATTGACCTCACCTTGAAAAGGTCACTCAAGGTCAAGTCCATATTTTTATCATGTGGCCCCCTCGAAATCATGCAACTTTTGTCTGAAACATTTTTTTCAATCTCTTTTACTTTAAGAGATATTCAGCTGCATCACTTAAAATGATACCCTGTATATATACACATACATACGTGTGTGTGTGTGGGTGGGTGGGTGAATGAGTGTGCGTGTGTGTGTGTGCATACATATGTATGTATGTATATACAGGGTGTCCGACAAGTAAGTGACCAAACGAAAGGTGGAGGTAGATTGGGTCAAACTGAGTCAAAAAGTCCTGAACCATTTTTTTATAACGCTTAATAAAGGAGTTATTAGTGAGTAAAATCTGACCAATCAGCGCCAACCTTTAGCCGGGCGCACGTCGGTGAACCGCGCGCCTGGTAGCATGTGGCAGCGCACACTTCACGGCGCGCGGCACCGACGTATGCCCGGCTAAAGATCGGAGCTGATTGGTCAGATTTTACTCAGTAATAATTCCTTTATTAAGCATTATAAAAAAAATGATTCAGGACTTTTCGACTCAGTTTGACCCAATCTACCTCCACCTTTCGTTTGGTCACTTACTTATCGAACACCCTGTATATACATTTATATATATACAGGGTGTCCCACCAAAAGTGGCCACCTCCTTTTATCTTTTAAACTAAAAAAGATAGACCCTAACAAATATATATGAAATTAAATGGTTCAAACTGAACTCTATTGTGAGCATAGTGGTTGCTTACAAAAGCTATCTGTGTTAACGAACGGAGAGGTATGCATAATTTTTTTATAATAATGTGGATATTTCGATATGATAAAAATTGTAGCGCTACGAATATAACAATGTATGATATAATGTAAATATTTTACATATTATACGAGTTTTATCGACTTGAAATATTGCCGGCGACGTCTACCTTTTCACTTTCTATCCTGCGTTATGGACAACTTCTGACTCGTGCATTAGAGATTGACATATATCATGTTGTCATTTGATCATAATACTTAATCCGAAGTTGGCCATACCGCAGGGCCGAAAATGAAAAGATAGATGTCGCCCGCGATATTTTAAGTTGATAAAACTCGTATAATATGTAAAATATTTACATTATATCATACGTCGTTGTATTCGTTTCAAATAGCGCTACGACTTTCTTCATGTCGAAAAATTCACATTATTATAAAAAAATTATGCATACTTCTCCGTTCGTTAACACAGATAGCTTTTAGAAGCAAACTGCTCACATATATGCTCACAATAAAGTTTAGTTTGAACCATTTAATTTGATATATATTTGTTACGGTCTATCTCTTTTAGTTTGAAAGATAAAAGGGTGTGGCCACTTTTGGTGGGACACCCTGTTTATATATACATACATATATATGTATGTATGTATGTATATGTTCGTACGTACGCGCATATGTATATGTGTATTTTAAAAGTCACTGTCGAGAAAAGCTTATTAGAAGTCACTTAAATTTAAAAAACGTAGATATGTTCTGAATTTTTCTAATTTTAGAATTAATTTTGTTTCTCGGAAACAAAGCCTTATATAAAATAATATTATTTTATATTTTCGACTTATTTTTTTATGTAAAATCATCACTTTCCCAGCAATTGTATCAGCAATTACGAGAATCTAACATCATATATACGAGAAGAAATGAAAATGCCTTACCAGGACCAGGAATATGACGTATAGGGTCCTTTAAAATAAATTTCAATCTATGACAAGCTACATTGGGCATACATGCTTGATACATTGCCGCCCATAAGAAGTTCCAGTCTACTCTTGTTCTGTGATTCATCACGAGCACAGCCGACTCATGAGGGGATATATGATCACCGGACACATAGATTTTTACGCCGAACACATTCAATAGAGCCTATAAAAAGATATTTAAGTTTCTATAAATTTCAGATTTTCATAATCGAGAACGATCGAAGCTCGATTATAACTCTGTGTAATACGATTTGTAATATTACTAATTATAATAGATCTGCTTACGGTAGGATAAAGTTCCCAACACGAAAATAAGAGGTCCCCACATTTTCGAAATCTTGGCGGACTAAATAACAATAATGGTAGAAGCGGACAGGCAATGAATAAGAAGCCTGCTACTATACTACCGTAACACAAAGCACAGTATAATGTACCACGTAAAATACCGCGCATTACAGTCTCGAAATGGAGATCCTGAAAATAATATGCTATATATATATACCTGAGTATAAAATATTCGGCTGATTTCATACACAATTCACGATCTTCGCCACGTGCATTTGTGCTTAGAATATTCATTCGTCGAGGATGACAGCGATATTATTAACAACGATAACAGCAATAGGCTCAGGGTACAAACAATTAAGTGGGAATACTGGATACTGGCAGATAAGAGCCAAGGCGCGGGTATTGGTGCGCGAAGTTATTATTGTTAAATTTTGTTAACAGATTAGTGTATTAAAAATGTACACGTTTCGGACCGTTTTTTGGTCCATCTTCAGCATGAATATAAATATATAAAAATTAAATTGGAATTTTAAAACTTGACATGCACAATATTTATTGTTGCAGTAAAATTTCAAATTAAAATTAATAATTAGAAAGAAAGGCTCACTGAAACCCGCGTAGAATCTATACAAACTAATGGACAAAATTTCAATTTAATTTTTATATATTTATATCCATGCTGAAGATGGACCAAAAAACGGTCTAAAACGTACATTTTTAATACACATTTGTTAATAAAAATTAACTATAATAAGTTCGCGCACCAATACTCGCGCCTTGATTTTTATATCTGCCAGTATTTCCACTTAATTATTAACAACAACATTTACACAAGAACTCCAAAAAATGATATCTCATATTTAATCCGTATAAAGAAATACGAAAATTTAAATCGATTTTTCACGTTCTTCTGAAATAGAGACAGCAAAAAAGGATGCATTAAAATGCAATATTTCAAAACTCACTTTCACATGTGCACTGTGCAATGGAAGCACCTTTTATGAACATTGGATCTCTACTGTTTCCTTAGAAAATACTGTGTCTTTACTGGCTTCCTCCTGATTTTATTACAGAGGCTTCTCCCTGCTCAACCCCTTTCGCCCTCACTCTCGGTCTGGTCTCTATCAGGTTGAGTTGGTAGATGCTGTGTTGGACCATTATTGATCTGTTGAGTATAGGAGGACTGTATCATTTCAATAAAAGGATTGGAGAGTTCTGCATCTGACACAATAAACTATATTCTTCATACATGATCTATCATACTATTGACATTTTTATTCTGCGCTAGTTTTTTTAATATTCGATTTTAACACAATATTTATCAAGAGATACAATAATGTCTCGCGTTAAGTGCAGCAAAAAAGCTACGCGTAACAACAGCAAGACGGAAGCGCGTATATCTATATACAATCGATTCAGTTGCGAGTATTTTAGATTATCGGATTTTACGTTAGTAACAGTTGAACTGATAAAGTTTTTAATAAGTTTAATCGATAGCTTGGGTTCGTCATACATATATAACAAAAGAATTTTTATTTTTACTCTACGTGGCCTATAAGGGGAGATATTACTATCATCTATTAATAAGAAACCTGGGGTTATCGCGTGTTCTTATTATCATTAAAAAAATTATCTTTTCAAAAAAAGCTAAAAAACAAAAATTAATTAAATCTACTTTTTCTACAAATATGATATCAGAAAATTGTGATCATTGAAAATAAAAAACTCTTATATACACTATATAATTTAATTTATATATATTGATAGCAATATATATTATTTTATAATGACGTAATGTAAGTATATATTTAAAAATATATACTATTTTATAATGGAAAGACAATACGCTTGATAAAGACAATATAATTTAAAGTATATCAAAAGTTAAAAATTTAATGCAAAAAACTTGGCGCCGTCGGAATTAAAAATAATATTTTGATCGCTGTAAAGAAAAAAAAATTATTATTATACATATTATAGTGGAATCTCGCACAAAAATAGCACATTTCGAAATGTAGCGCGCAAAATCCCTTCCTTACGTGTGACGCACGTTACGTTACGCATGTGAGTGGGTAATAATCCAACCACATAACTCAAGGTGTCGTCATTATAACGTCATTTTAAGGTCATTTCTCGTCATATGATGTCAGTCGACTAAATAATGACGTAACACAAACGTGATATTTTTGACGACATATTATCGTCACAGAAATGACGTCATTTAATCGTTTTTTTAAGGTTATTTACTGATCAATTAACTAATGTTGTTAAAATACGTCAATATTAAAATTATCGTATTTACATAAGGAAAATAATAAATATTTTATGATATTTATAAAGTTTATATGACTTTTTGTTCAAAACCCTTGAAAATACGGTATTATTATATTACAAAACTATGAAATATTATTTAATATTAATAATTGAATTTGATGTGCATGTTTATATCTATATCGAAAATTATTATTTATTTAATATTTCATGAAAAATGTTACTGCGCGCAACATTTCAAAACTTTACAAAAAGATAGTTCATACTTCAGCCGCTAGTTCGTTTATTTACCGCTACGCGATGCACATTATCTCGCATTTGAGTTTCAGTCATGAAAATTATATAAAGCTTCGAGCAACTGGCAGGAGATTAAAAATGTATTTATTTCTATCAGTTTAATTTCTGATACAATCCCAATATAGGGAATTCAGATATTAGACTGATAATTTTAAAAGTCGATCAGATAAATGTCCGAAAAAGTTAAAATCATCCGTTTATATATATATATATATATATATATATATATATATATATATATAAACGGATGATTTTAACTTTTTCGGACATTTATCTGATCGACTTTTAAAATTATCAGTCTAATATCTGAATTCCCTATATTGGGATTGTATCAGAAATTAAACTGATAGAAATAAATACATTTTTATATATATATTTATATATATATATATATATATATATATATATATATATATATTTATATATATATATATATATATACATATATATATATATATTATATATATATATATTTATTATATATATATATATATATAATCATATTTATTACATTTGTAATTCCATTAATATATTCTATAATAATTCTATGTTTATTATTATATGTTAAATATTATTATTTTATGTTTATTATTTAATAAAGAGTTAAAAATCCAATGGATTTGTACAATTGAAAGAACGGTAAATTTTGAGAAGTAGCCAAAGTTCACCAATTTTAAACGTCATCTTATATTAGAGAAATGTCGTCATTTTATCGTCATAGATATGACGTCAACGGTCTGTGACTTATTAGGACCGTCATTCTAACGTCACTTTTACGTCGTTTCAAAAGTGAATTTGACGTAACCAGTGACTAAAAAATGACGTTATAATGACGACACCTTGCTACCTGGGTATCTCCCGGTGGTCTACTGGAAAATAATGTGTGGACGAAACGATATATATTATTACGGCCCTGAAAATTTTATGATTTGGAAGTGAAACGGGGTAACCTCGCTATTGCATTCAAATCCCGAACCGCACACTATTAAGAGGTAATATACAGGATAGGCCATTTTAATGTTTCCACTAAAATATCTTAAAATCTATAAGTTTAAGACAAAAATAATTTAGACAAAAGTTGTATGGTTCGGAGGGGGACACATGATGAAAATATGGACCTGACCTTGAGTGATCTTTTCAAGGCCAAGTCAATGTGATCGATGTTTTCTTAAATGGAACCACTCATTTTTATTGCATATTCTTGTAGCTTATCTCGAGAGCTTTTCAAAACACTATAATAAAGTATTTTTTTCATTAAGTACTTTTTGAGTTATTTTATATTTTGATCTGACATATTTTGATATAAAAATTAAAATATCTTGTAAAATATTTAGTTTTCGATAATTTTACCGTAATATTTTTATGTACAGAATAATGAGACTAAGATCAGATTAAGATATAAAAAATAACTCAAAAAGTACGTAATGAAAAAATATTTTATTATAGTGTTTTGAAAAGCTCTCGAGATAAGCTACAAGAATATGCAATAAAAAATTGGGAGTTCCATTTAATAAAACATCGATCACATTGACCTCACCTTGAAAAGGTCACTCAAGGTCAAATCCTAATTTTTATCATATGGCCCCCTCGAAATCATGCAACTTTTGTCTGAAACATTTTTTCCAATCTCTTTTACTTTAAAAGATATTCAGCTGCATCACTTAAAATGATATACCCTGTATATATACTAGCTGGTGTTTTTTCCTTGCGCGCTCGATACTTCACGCACGTTCTTCTTTACTGCTCGGCTCCTAGACGTTGCAGCGCGATGATATTGTATAGCCTATGTTATTCATGAAGATCTAAGCTATCCATCAGTGAAAGATTTTTTCAAATCGATTCAGTAGTTTCTGAGATTACCCCGAACAATGGAACAAACTTTACCTCTTTATAATATAGTGTAGATCTACAGGTGTATTTATATATTTATATAACATCTCCTATACACAACATATAAAATTTTGTCTTTTTTGAATATAAATTGGTCTTTTTATCATTCTTGCGAATTAAAATATATCGCAAATATTTATAATTATATAGGAGAGAAGAGTGAGAGAGAAAGCGAAAGAGTGAAAAGGAGGATGAGGGAGATTGAAGATTCATTGATGAATATATTAAACGACTTGCTCAATTATTTATATACTATATTGCATTGTTTTTAGAAAATAGATAATAAAAAGATAAAATCATAACTGTAATATAATATAATAGTAAATTTAGTTTTTTTTAAATATAAAAAATACATAATATAAAGCACAATATGCCCAACATATTTATATGACAAAATTGCCAAAAATAAAATGAGCAAATTTTAAAATATTTTCTTAATATTTCGTTAGAGATTTGTTTCCTAAAACACATTTCATGCTATTTAATACTTTTTATCAATAAAGATATGTAATAACCATTTTAGAGTTTTATATATAAAAGTTTATCGGTAATAAAATTGTTATATATTTCTCCATATAATTTTAAAATTGCTTGTACATTTCCTTTCCCTTCCTTCTATCCCTTTCTTATATTCTATAAATTATTTACGTATATTACGTGATTAATATATTTAAAACATATGAATATATCCAGATCTATTAAAACTCCCATGCTACTGATGATATCTCGAATATTTGGTAAGAAGTTGACGAGCATCGTTTTGTATCTTTTCATCGTCTTTGCTCACAACTGAAAAGTCGCAAATTTTCTCCAGCCAATCGCAAGCCAATTCATACTTGCTCAATGCTATATAACATTTACTTAGAAATAATCGATTTTGCAGATTTACTTCGACTGAAAAGTTCTCCGCTTTCTGGAAGCTATCAATTGCATCTTCATATGAGGCACTTGGTGGCTCCGAGAATAATGTTGCGGCGACCTTATTACCACAACAAAAATGATCAGAAAAAGATTAGTGTTATACATGTATATCATAAGTATCTTACATTTTCTTTTAGCATGAATATTGAGAGATTATATTTTTACAGAGATTATATATTCTCGTGTATAAATAAGATTGAAATTAAAAACTTCAAAATGTAAGATCTACTCTTAAAATTAATCGAATATGATTGCATATCTATTTTTTTTTTTCTCTCTTAATTTTAAGAAAGCTCTGTGTATTTTCAGTATTATATTAATTTAATATAATTATACTTTAAAAGCTATGGACATCTTGTAAAGGAAATTGATATTTTTGTAAAGGGAAAATCGATTCGAATTTAGCTGTAATCCAAAGAAAATGCATTTAGTGAAGGATATTTTGTATATTCAACATTATGTGAGCTTTTAAATCATAATCAAAATATATACCTTTCTTTCTATCCAACTTAAGTTAGCCACCTCATATTTGAATCTGCCAAGTAGATGATGTAAATCAGCATCATTTGGATTTATTTTTAAGGCTTTCATTACATGTTCCTTGAAACGGTAACCGTTCTTTATTTTCTCTGTTATTGGCAAAAATTCACCATATACACCTACGAGTATAGCATACCATTTATGCAGATCCGCATTTGATATATTAAGAAGCTTCTCACAAGCGTTAATTCCTGGGAAGATGATTATTATAATTAAACATTGCAGAGATTCAATTGGTGTATAAATTAAATTATGCACCTGCACAAATTGTAACTTTTTTTGCATTTGGATCAGTAATACAATTCGAATATTTGTAACAACTTCTGGCATATCTCCATACTACATCTACATTATTTGGATAACTATCTGTGAAACTTCGTAGTTTGAGATAATCATCTTCTTCGTATCCCTCATGATGGTAACGTACATCAAAGATGCAAAAGTTTAATCCAAAGTAGGTGGTTTCAATTGTCCTGCATCACTAAGCATATAATGTAATCTTTTCTTTTTGAGTTTTGAAAATTTGTGACTTTTGTAACAAAGAAAAGAAAGTTAAGACTTCTACCGTACTAACATAGGATTTTTTTTAGAAGACTTATAAATTAATCTTATGTCCTTATGTTATCTAAACAAAATAACTTTCAATCTAAAGCAATCTATTTGAATATATACAAAAATGCTCTTCATAAATCGAATTTATAATTATAGATCTAAACAAAGCGAATAATAAATGTATTAATAAACTGACCTATTTTCAATGTCGCTTATATTATTTTCACTATCTGAACAATCAAAAAATTCATCATCAATATCTGTGGCTGCTGTTGAAAAGCCATCAGTATCATTATCCGTTACAGTAAATGTATTATCATTATCATGTTTACGACTAAGCTTCTTCTTTCTCTGTTGATCTTGTTGTATTCTAAAATAAGACAAAGAATATATTATCTTATAATAGATTCTCAATCAAAAATAGTAGAATATTCTTAAAATATTTGATTTTCCCAAAATTTTACTAATGTATCATTAATCATTCTGATGAAAAAATGTTATCTAAATATAAATCCCCAAATATTTTTATCAAAACACACATATACAGACATTGAAAATTATAATTTGTATAAAATAGTAGAAAAAGTCTAATATCTATTTAGATTTATAAACTATCTCAACATCTAATTAATCAATTATAATTAATACAATATTTGACTGAATATTTTAGATATATATCCTCTCTTCCCATATATAATCTAAAACATTAATTAAAAAAGAGATAATTGCATTTATTGTTACCTTAATCTTTCCAATTCTGTTTGTAACTCTGTAAGACGACGGTCGACTTCGTCTAAGTGAGCGTTTTTCATAGCATGTTGTTGTTTCTCCAAAACTTTCTGATAAATGAAGATACTAGCTGCACTTATAACACCAATAGTTGCTCCGATAGCAGCAGCAATTAAATGAGTCTGCAATTGACTCATTTTCTGATTATTGGAGAATTTTTATTTAAAAATAGCTGTTCGTGTTCTGCAAACAAAGATATATGTAAATGTAATAGTTACCCAGTAAACACTCAAATCAGCAATATTACACAACAATTACAAGTTACAAGCAATTATAAATCAGCAATATTACACAGCAATTACGAATTACTAGCATTACAAGTTATACTACTTTTACTCACAACAGCAATATTACATCAACATAACTGTGTTTTTCGGGTATAAATTAATTATCTTACAGCGAATTCAGTCATTTGCACTGCGCCGCACTGGTGCATATTAAAGACTACTATACATATGAAGTTATCTAATAAAAAAGAATAATATAAACATTTTAGGTAATTAAAATCCAATCATGATAAATTGTCATTTTATTTAACAGAACATACATTATTTTTTCATCTTCAAAATGTTTATATATTATATCATTGCATTCATATACTTCATAAATAGCAGCCTTTAATGTGCACTGGTGTGATGTAGTGTAAGTGACCGAATTCGCTATTACTTGAAAATCGTTTTGAAAGATTCGAATGTGTCCTAGAGATTCTAATATGCGTACTCACGAGCATGTGTTTGCGAAATGTGACCTGGATGGCACGAATTTGCCGCGTTTATCGACTGACATCACAATCTGTCAGAATAGCATATCATTTTGATAATCTTATCGTGCGTTATGGAATTAAAATATCCTATTTGTGCTAAGTGTTTCTTCACCAAACGCTATCTATTAGATGAATCCTGCAAGATCAATTAATTGCTGTGTACTCTTATATCATACATCAATCCTGAGAGATGCCACGTGTTATTTTTCTTCCACAGAAATGCAATAGTGGCGCGCGTATCGTGTATATCGTCTGTCATGGTTAAGGGTCGGCAGGAGAGACAGTAGAGACCTCTCGCGGGAAGCCGTGAACTACGGATACGTTTTTTTCGTATTACGGCCAAAATACAAAGAAAATTAAATTCTAACAGCAATATTCGTAATCATCGATCAATAATCAATAGGATCGTAAGATTGGCTCTACAGAGCGATTTTTTGGAAAAAAGAGTTAAAATAATATTTCATAAATTGATAAATAAGGTACAGCTCTGGTACAACTCATGGCGGATTAGGTGCAGTTGGCCATGAGCTGTATTTTATTAATTATAAATTTTTTGAGAGCCAAAATGCAAAATCCGGCTCTGTAGCGCCAATCTAAGCTTTGCAAAGAATATAGCAAAAAAAGTTAGAGGAAGAAATATGACTTCTTCGAGGCTACATACGAAAAAAACGGATATCACTAGAGCGATATGCAAGGAGCAGCTAATGGGGACATTTTTCTAGTAGTACACTGATCGGTAGACAAAGAGAGATGATTGCGCCATCTTTGTTTCTCTTTCATCGTGTATGTGTGTAGTCACAGATTAATAGACAGATAGCCAAAGGCCCGGCTGAAGGCGAGACCAGCATTTCTCACTGGTTTCAGCGCCATACCGTAGTAGTGGCCAAAGCAGTAATTACGTTCCCAAGGTAAAGTCGCGTCGTTAATACGACGGTAATAAATTGACTATTTAATCAAAAACATTAAAAATTATTTACATTAAAATTTCTGTCTTTCTTCAATATCCATGTGTAAGTGGAAAGCAACGAGGAATATGAGTTTTATGTTTTAGAAAAGTTTGGAAACCTGCTTTTCTAATAATTAATTATTTTATTTATAATTTAATAATAAACAAATATAATATAATTATGCAATATAATTATGCAGAAAAAAACATGATTTGAAATATTTATCGTGCAAAATCTGTTCCATAATCAAATATTAATTTTTATTTTATATATTATTTTTTAAAGTTTATTTTACACAAAAAAGTAAAAATTAATATCTAATTATATATATATATATATATATATATATATATATATAATTAGATATAATAATATGATAATTATATATATATATAATTAGATATTAATTTTTACTTTTTTGTGTAAAATAAACTTTAAAAAATAATATATAAAATAAAAATTAATATTTGATTATGGAACAGATTTTGCACGATAAATATTTCAAATCATGTTTTTTTCTGCATAATTATATTGCGTAATTATATTATATTTGTTTATTATTAAATTATAAATAAAATAATTAATTATTAGAAAAGCAGTTTTCCAAACTTTTCTAAAACATAAAACTCATATTCCTCGTTGCTTTCCACTTACACATGGATATTGAAGAAAGACAGAAATTTTAATGTAAATAATTTTTAATGTTTTTGATTAAATAGTCAATTTATTACCGTCGTATTAATGACGCGACTTTACCTTGAGAACGTAATTACTGCTTTGGCCAGTAATTACGTTCCAGTAATATATATATATATATATATATATATATATATATATATATACAGGGTGTCCGACATGTAAGTAGCCAAACGAAAGGTGGAAGTAGATTGGATCAAACTGAGTCGAAAAGTCTTGAACCATTTTTTTTTATAACACTTAATAAAGGAGTTATTATTGAATAAAGTCTGGTCAATCAGCGCCGACTTTTAGCCGGACGCACGTCAGTGAGCCGCACGTCTGTTAGTGTGCGTCGCCGTAGCGACGGAGCGCTCACGCACACTATTAGGCGCGCGGCTAAAGGTCGACGCTGATTGGCCAGACGTTACTTAATAATAACTCCTTTATTAAGTGTTATAGAAAAAAATGTTACAGGACTTTTCTGTTCAGTTTGCTGTGCTCTACTTGCTCACGAGCGTTGTCAAGGATGCTTTGGGACATCCTGTATATACAAACATATGAAATAATTTATACATATACACAATATATACAGTATGTCGGATTTAAGTAAATACACTTAATTATTTCCTAGAAAATTAAAAATACAAAAAAATTATTTAGAAAAATGTTGTTCAACTCCACTTTTGTCTAAACAATTTTTTTATTTCCTTAATTTTCGAAGAAATAATTAAGCGTTTTCACTTAAATCAGACAAACTATATATATATATATATATATGTGTGTGTGTAATTTCTTTTATATGTGAAAATATATCACTTAAAAATAATAAAAATAATAATACTTTTATTGTTTAATAATATATATATCTCTCTTTTACAAATTTTCATAGTTTCTCATCGGCCGCTTGTCGGCAACAAGCTTGTAGCGAACGAGATGAGCATTGAAAGTGAGCAAAACGAATATATGAATGCAAGTAAGACAATATAGGAATGAAACAATCACAGAAGCAAGCAAGAGGAAAATAGCAACATTCAAAGAAGACTCGAAGATCGTGCCTTTGCCGTCCTTTTTCTTACTTGCTCTTATTAATGTCTCGCTCGCTTCTGATAATAAGACAATAATAAGAGTGAGCGAGACAATCACAGGAGTGAGTGAAAGAGGAATAGCAGCATTCATAAAAGCTCGATCTTGATCCTCGAATCTTCTTTGCACATTGCTATTCTCCTCTCGCTCACTCTTGTTATTGTCTCGCTCACTCTTATCATTATCTCAGGAGCGAGCGAGACAATAAGAGGCAAGCCTCTCACATTTCATTCGTCTCATGATGAATTAGCCTGGATTCGCACTAGGGGCAAAGTCTGTTGATAAAATCAAAGGAATTTAGCCTGGACTCGAACCAGGGGCAAAGTTTTTTGGTAAAGTCAACGGAGTTTAGCCCAGACTCAAACCAGGGGCAAAGTTTTTTGGTAAAGTCAACGGAGTTTAGCCCAGACTCAAACCAGGGGCAAAGTGAGTCGGTAAGGGGCAAAGTGTGTTGCACGGAAATGCCGGTCTCGCCTTCATCCGGGCCTTTGGCTATCTGTCTATTAATCTGTGGTGTAGTATCCGTGAAGGCACAAACACCGATACGTTGAGCACACAGATGCGATCGTTGAGAGATAAATCTAGACAAGGAGC
This sequence comes from Formica selysi, assembly GCA_009859135.1. NCBI lineage: Eukaryota > Metazoa > Arthropoda > Insecta > Hymenoptera > Formicidae > Formica > Formica selysi. The sequence goes on along the minus strand of WHNR01000028.1, from coordinate 238,431 downwards.
GACAATCGCGTGCTGTCCTTGTTCTTCTAACGTATCGCTTTACGGTCGAGATACAACCTGAAAATACTTTCTGCCCTCTCGTGGCAGAAAGCAGTAATGCAACATGACTAACGGGCGCCCATTCTTTGAGAATTTTATATTTACGTATATACATACCCACACAGAGCTACATATCTAATCGATATCTACTGGATATCGACATATCCATATAATGTCCATATCTACTATGGATAATCAATAGATATCTATTAGATATCAAAAATATCTATATCTCCCGTATAACCAGCTGGGATATCTAGTGGATATCCACATATTATCCACACATCCATGTTAACTAAAAATTGATTTAAAAATATCCAGTAGATATCCATTAGATATCATATAATATCCACATTCACGTCCACTAAATATCTAACAAAGATATCTAGTGGATATCCGATTATTGTCCACATATCCACGTCCACTGAATATCTGACAAGAATATCTAGTGGATATCCACATATTCTCCACATATCCATGTCCACTAAAAATCTAACAAGGATATCTAGTGGATATCCGATTATTGTCCACATATCCACGTCCACTGAATATCTGACAAGGATATTTAGTGGATGTCCGATTATTGTCCACATATCCACGTCCACTGAATATCTGACCAGGATATTTAGTGGATATCCGATTATTGTCCACATATCCACGTCCACTGAATATCTGACAAGGATATTTAGTGGATATCCGATTATTGTCCACATATCCACGTCCACTGAATATCTGACAAGGATATTCATTAGATATTTACATGTTATCTACATAATATCAATGTCCACCAAATAGCTACGAAAGATATTTATTAGAGATTCACGTGTTATCTACATATTCATTTCTTATTCGTAAAAATGTTTGCCAGAAATATTTAATAAGCATATATCCATTATTAATTAGAAATTAAAATCTAAATAGTTATATTTGATTTTTTTTATATACGTATAGTTAATATTATTATTAACTATTCAATATTTTACATTTTGTATTATGTGCGTAATACGCATACGTTTATCTTCTTGATGCCTATATTATAATTATGGTTCTTTATTGGGTGAGTTTACTCACGAGGTGAAAATTAAAATGTGAGCGATTCACTAATAGATTATCTACGATTTCATTCGTCGAAACCCATACAGAACACAACATCCAATAGATAGATATCTAGTGAATATCTACATATCTATCTGATGTCCATATCTACCATGGATAACTAATAGATATCTAATAGATGAACAAAATATCTATATCTCTCGAATGACTACCGAAAATATCCACTAGATATCCACGTGAAATCCACATATCCATGTCCACCAAACAGCTACCGAAGATATCCACTAGATATCCACGTGAAATCCACATATTCATGTCCACCACATAGCTACCGAAGATATCCACTAGATATCCACGTGAAATCCACATATCCATGTCCACCACACAGCTACCGAAGATATCCACTAGATATCCACGTGAAATCCACATATCCATGTCCACCACACAGCTACCGAAGATATCCACTACATATCCACGTGAAATCCACATATCCATGTCCACCACACAGCTATCAAAGATATTTATTAGAGATTTACGTGTTCATTTACTTACCGCTATGCGGCGCACTATACACTTTCTATATCCGTATTCAAGTTCTTGTCATGAACGTATATAAAGTCTGCACAATGCGGTTAATAACATTGTAATTATTTCTATCAGTTTAACTTCTGATACGATTCCCGTACCGGGGAATTCAGATATTGAACTGATTTTTGGAAAATCGGACAGATAAATAATGTTCGATTTTCACTTATTCGGACAATTTATGTCCGAATAAGCAAAAATCGTTCGTTATTATCTTATTTAAATTATTGAAAATATAAAATAGAAATTAACTTCCATACAAATAAAATTTTTAATTTTATATATTAAATTTATTGTATAGATATCTAGTGGATATTTATGTAGATATTCATTGGATATTGTATGGATACCTAGTGGATATTTTTGTAGATATTCACTGGATATTGTATAGATACCTAGTGGATATTTATGTAGATATTCATTGGATATTGTATGGATACCTAGTGGATATTTTTGTAGATATTCACTGGATATTGTATAGATACCTAGTGGATATTTATGTAGATATTCATTGGATATTGTATGGATACCTAGTGGATATTTATGTAGATATCCTATAGATATTTATGAGATCTCGAATGGCGGACATTTGGATATCCGTAGCATGTCTAATAGCTGTTTCTGTATATCCTGTGGATATCCCTGGTAGACATTGAAGATATCTAGCAGATATCTAATACATATCATTTTTCTGTGTGGGTATATGCATATATATGTTTAAATTATAGTTAAAATTATACGTGCAATTAAACATTGTATGATGATCAATAATAATATAGATAACAGAGTGAATAAATATACAATATGTAAGACACGGGTGCCTGTTAGACTTTGTGAGATTTGTTGCTTTGTTACTATCGATATTTCGTTTATCATATTAGCGGGATAGAGAAATAGCATGATTGTCAATTCTTGTTTGACATTACATTATCTTTTAACAGTCTTAATCGTAGACAATTATATTATATATTCATAGACAATTATATTATCTTTCTTCGATTGTACCGATATCGCGTAAGCACATACGAGTACTGGTATATGAAAGCATATATATAAATAATACATGTAATGACGAAGTGCAAAATATTCAGTCTATCATGCAGTACACTCAAGTTCAATTCCACAGATATCTCAAAAAAATTTTTATATGTGTTTTGTTATTACATTTTATGTTTTGAGAATTATATTGAAAACAAAATTTGAAAATTTTGAAAATATCTTAATATTAATATATATTAATATATTAATAATATATTAATAATAATTAAATAAAATAATAATAGCTTTTCTCTCCTAGCTATTATTGGTTTATTACAAGATATATTAAATACATAAAATAAATTTTTTATACACATGTACAATTACAAAATGGTCAACATATTTTCAAAATTTTAATAATTATTCTAAATATAATTCTCACACAAAATGTAATAACGTTTATATAACAAAAAATATAAAAAAATTTTGTTAAGATGTCTGTGGAATTGAACTTGAGTTTACTGCGTGATAGATTGAACACTCTTGCACTGAGCCATCACATATTTCTTGTAAATGCTTTCATATTATCAGTATTTATGTAGCTGATATTTTTACACGATAATATCGATATAATCGAAAAGAAATCAAGATAGCATACTTGTCGGTCTATAAATTTGCAATTACTTAAAGATAATGTAAGCCAAGAATTAACAATCGTTCTCTCCTTGTCGCTCCATCATGCTGACAATACATAAAGTATCGATGAAAAAGCAACAAGTAAAAAAGCAATAAATTGCCAAGTCTAAGAAGTGCCCGTATCTCTTACACGTTGTATATTAGTTCACTCTATTAGCTATTATTCTACTAATATTAATTATCATTGTGCAATTTTGAAGAAATAGTGTCGCTTACGCGATATCGGTACAATCGAAGAAAGATAATATAATTGTCTATGAATATATAATATAATTGTCTACGATTAAGACTGTTAAAAGATAATGTAATGTCAAACAAGAATTGACAATCATGCTATTTCTCTATCCCGCTAATATGATAAACGAAATATCGATAGTAACAAAGCAACAAATCTCACAAAGTCTAACAGGCACCCGTGTCTTACATATTGTATATTTATTCACTCTGTTATCTATATTATTATTGATCATCATACAATATTTAATTGCACGTGTAATTTTAACTATAATTTAAACATATATATGCATATATGTATATACGTAAATATAAAATTCTCAAAGAATGGGCGCCCGTTAGTCATGTTGCATTACTGCTTTCTGCCACGAGAGGCCAGAAAGCATTTTCAGGTTGTATCTCGACCGTAAAGCGATACGTTAACAAGGACAAGGACAGCACGCGATTGTCGCTCCTTGTCTAGATTTATCTCTCAACGATCGCATCCGTGTGCTCAACGTATCGGCGTTTGTGCCTTCACGGATACTACACACATACACGATGAAAGAGAGACAAAGACGGCGCAATCATCTCTCTTTGTCAAGCAGTCAGTATGTTACCACGGAAATTTCCCCATGAGCTGCTCCTTAGATACACATCTAGTGAGATCCGCTTATTCCGTATTTCACATCGAAGAAGTCATATTACTTCATGAAACTTTTTTTAATAAATTCTTTATATAATTATGCAGTCCTGTACAGAGCCGAATTTTGCATTCTGGCTCTTAAAAATTTATAATAAATGAAATACAGCTCATGGCCAACTGCACCTAATCCGCCATGAGCTGTACCTAGTATGTACCTTTCTTGTCAACTTATAAAATATTATTTTAACTCCTTTTTTCAAAAAAATAGCTCTGTACAGGACTGCGGATGATCCTACTGATTACAAATATCACAGGTTTAACATGATTCTCTTTATTTTTTGGCCGTAATACGGGATAAGCGAATTCGTAATTCACGGTTTCCCGCGAGAGGTCTCTACTATCTCTCCTGCCGACCCTTAAAGGGCAATCGTGACACAAACCACAAACCGTCACAGGTATACAATATTAATTATCATTTTCTGTCTTCCTTTCTTTTATTCTTCTTTTTTTTCTCCTTTCTGTCACTTTGATTTTCGGGGTCGAATCCTTGGAATTTTTACTTACTGATACATAGGGCCAATTTCACCAACCTCGGTTAGATTAACCGACGGTTAAAATTAGCAGGGTTCCAACTGAAATGATAAGAATGCTTGGTTTTCCTTCACCTCTATTTTCTGTTGGCCACCCTGCTAATTTTAACCGTCGGTTAATCTAACCGAGGTTGGTGAAATTGGCCCTAAAAAGTTTATCGTACGACGAATGTAATATTACTATAAAGCTATTGGCGTAGCGATTGGCTATCGAGTAAAGAATTTCTAGAGTCTCTGTATATGATAATAGTCTAGTATACACCGATATACTTTAAGCCATTTCATTCTCTAGAGGAGTGCCGCTTGATTCTTTTCTTCTACCCGTATATATTATTTATGGGACGTATGTGTTATGTATTTAAGCGAAGAGCACACACTTTTGCATAAACGCATAATCATAAAGCCCGTATCAGACTACGTATTCTCCATCCATGCATGTACTTTGATATATTTCAAACTTTTAAGTTTTACCTTTTCCTCTTCCCCCGGCCCATGCGTTCGATTTACTACACATAAATAAATGAATCTGCTAAAAATACATTTTCAAGACATATATTTTCAACTTTCACGTGTACATACACATTGATGTTAGCAGGTCGCGGAAATATTGCTTTGTGTTTACATTTGAATACCTTCCTTCAATGTTTATACTATTTCATGTTCATTTTATATTATGTTATAAAAAAAACTTATTTTGCATGTAATTAAAAAATTTATCAATTCACAAACGTAACATTGGTATAGCAACGCGCTCTCCGTGGGCAGGAGCCCTGAGTATACTTTGCGCATGCGCACTACAATTATAAAAAAAACTTATTTTGTATGTAATTAAAAAATTTATCAATTTACAAACGTAACATTATATTTGCAAATCACAAACGATTTCCTATCAATTACAGTTATCAGTTATCACAAAATCTGTTTGTTACTAAAAAGTTCTGGTTAACATCATGACCAAACTAAAATTGCTAATTACAAAAAACCTAATTTGTCACAAACGTTAAAAACAGACTCACAATCAATCACAAACGAAATACATTCAGAAAAATTAAAAATAATCATATTTAATAATTTCTTCCGGCTAGCTTCATGTAGGTCAGGCGGGCGGCTCACCGACATGCGTTCGGCTAAAAATCGGCGCTGATTGGCCAGACTTTACTCAATAATAACTCCTTTATTACGCGTTATAGAAAAAAATGGTACAGGACTTTTCTGTTCACTTTACTGTGCTCTACCTGCTCACGAGCGTTGTCAAGGGTGCTTTGGGACACCCTGTATATATAGGAAGGAGACGGATAGAAAATATTCTCAAAATATAAAACAAATTAGAAAATGTAGGATATAAGTTATGTTAAAAAAGAAAGATTGAATATTGATTGAATATGGGAATAAACATGTTATTATATTATATATTTTATTATACAGCTTTTTTTTGCATGTATCTGTATTAGAAACTTATATATTTATAGAGAATGTTCGCTATAGAAGCAATTATAAAATTCAAGCGTATAAAATATAAAGCTCAATTATTCAACAAAAATTGTATGTAAACAATTGAGACATTTGTTTTAAATTTATACTTATATTAAGTATACACAAGCATTTGAGCACTTAGTTAGTGCTACTCTTTTAAAGCTAATGTTCAGTATAAAGCCAATTCTTTTTACATTTTTTGTACATTATTTAACTATAATATTTAACTAAAATATCTTAGTTAATATTATTTTTAAGTGTCGACTTATTCACGTCGCAAATTCTCGAGTCGAGCTTGTAAATCCGCGTCAGCGTCCGCAAGATTGCCTCCTTCCTCATTGCCTGCTGCAGTAGCAACTGGCTGCTTCGAACCAGCTACACTTAGTGATCCAGATGCTTGCGGTAGTCCAGAGAGTTGATCTGTCAACTGTAGACCTAATTCGTCCAATACCTGAGCAACTATGGCATCACTGTAAAAATAAGATTAATAGATATATCACTTTTTAATAATATAATAAATATTACCTATAAATAACTCTTAATCTACAATTAATTGATAAATGTTCAATAATTCTTTATTATGTGACAATTTAGACACAAGGAATATTTATGTATAATAAAATCTGTGATTAATAACCTTTCTTCTTCATCTCCTTCATCCTCCATTGCATCATCTATTGCATCATTCATTATTTCTTCCTTCATATCCATAATCTCCGATTGCTTTTCAAATTCTTGTAATATTTTTTGTATTTGAGGTAAGTTTAATTGTCTGTAAAAATAAAATAAAAATTGCAGATCAGATTATATGTAATAATATTGGGAATATAAAAATAGTGTATGTGTATGTGTAATAAATACTTTAATAATGTTATATAAATATAAACAAATTATATAAGTGATACAAAATAAATAATGTAATAAAAATATATGACACACATGTTGATAAATTGGTATTTGGTAAATGATATACTCACTTATTCATATTTTGCATCGCTTTAGTCACCCCTTTCATAGCTTGTGCCATTGTATTTTGGGAACGTAAGGTTTGTATTTTTAGGGACACTGCTTGAATATTTGCTTTCATCAGCATAAACTTTTTTACATAACGCCTTGTCCTAACTAGATCTTTAGCCATAATTTTCACAGCATCCTACAATTTGAAAAAAAATCAAAATGATATTAAATAATTATATAACAAAATAAAAGTTAGATTACCATTTGTCCATCCTTTGCGAGTTTCTTTATATCAGCTATAATTTTTTTTTCCTGTTGTTCCATTCTTACTTTTTCTCTGTCTAAATCTCGCATTGCTTTGTTCAACGCTCTTTGGTTCTTTCTGAGCATTTCCTCAGGAGTGATACGCTTGCCAAATAACCACTCCATGATCATGAAATGCTATAACAAATTGTTCATTTTAAATCAATATAATAAAAATGTAAATACACTAAATCATATACATTAAAAGAAAAATACAAAATTAATAATAGAAGATAGATATATACATGAAGAAATAAAATGTCTTAGAAGATGCACTTTAATTTATACTAAAATTACAACACATATAGTTGTAAATGTATTACTATATGCTGATTATTCGCACTGTATCCTATAGCCTTTTTATTATTTGATGATTTTTATTATCACTTGATTCATATATAATATAGCACATATATTTTCTAATTTCTTAAGAATTTCGAATTTTTTTTTGGTGTAATGTTTCCAATCTAAAATATTATCCCGCACAAAATAACTTCAAATATTTGAAATTAGGTTATATGTAATTTATGAGTTACTTTAAAATTATATATGAAGATATTTGAGATTACATTCTTTGCAGTTTTTCGTCAAAAAAATTTATCAATATTTTTTTCGCTTTATTTAATATATGTATTACATATTGTTAAATAATTATTTAGTCAAGGATGCGCATGTAAATGTCAAATCCATAAAACAACAAAACCTGTGTAATTTTACCAGGTATTTCGTTAATGTATAGATCTTCACAGGATATCGGGATGATATCAAATGATATTTGATGATATTATAAGCACACAACCAGTTTTCTTTCGACAGATCGTGCAAGATAACTATAAACATAGGGTCTGTTCCATAAACATAGTATATCTAGACCGAGTCTTGAGGAGTGGGGGCCGATGCCCACGTAGAAAAGGACATACTCTGTTTCGTGCCCCTTGCGTTCTCTCTCGCTTGCACGTAGCATGACGAAAGAGAGCGCTATGCTCTGTGCGAACGAGAGAGAACGCAAGGGGCACGAAACAGAGTATGTCCTTTTCTACGTGGGCATCGGGCCCCACTCATTAAATAAAGGCAAACGCTCGGTCTAGATATACTATGTCTATGGTCTGTTCTTTATAACTGGGGTACAGTATAATACAGTAGCGCAACTCCGCTTATTTTGTGAAGCCAAGCTATCCACGGTCATGCGCGAGTTTGGGCAAGTGACGATAGCGCCCTCTGCCCCATTTTTAATGGGTCATCATAAATATTAATATTGATATAATCTTTAATTTAATAGAAATAATATAATATTTATACACAATAATAATAGGAAATGATAATAAAAATATTCTTATATCGGAACAAAATTTCAATAATTAATCCTTTCAATAATTAATCATGTAATGCAAAGAAAATATTCTAAGAAATAAAATAGCATGTATAAAAAAAAAATATATTCGATACATAGATACATTAAAATGAACACCTAAAATTAATAAGATAATTACAGATCTGTCTTAAATTTTTTTTGGTGAATAATAAATAGTTTAAAACAAACTGATACATTTATAAAAAGTTTCCCGGGAAGAAAAGTCCATATGTATAATCATTTATAAATATATAGAATTATATATGAAATATATTCATATATATAATATATGTTTTCTTTCTCTTGTATAATTTTTATTTGTATATATATAGGAAAAATGATAAGAAAAAGAAGTGAAAAATAAAAAAATTAAGAAAATAATTTTTATATTGTTTGTAAGTAAGATTTTGAAAAATGTTATAATATAAATTATATATATATATATGTATATATATATATATATATATATATATATATATATATATATATAATTTATATTAAAATATTTTTCAAAATCTTACTTACACACAATATAAAAATTATTTTCTTAATTTTAATACGGAATTGTATATATTTATACATGATTATCATATACATATATGGACTTTCTTTCCCGGGAAATTTTTTATAAATATTTCAGTTTGTTTTAAATTATTATTCACAAAACAAAATTTAAGACAGATCTATTAATTATCTTATAATTGTAGGTGTTCATTGTATCTAATATGTATTTTTTTTATACACGTATATATATATATATATATATATATATATATATATATATATACAGGGTGGTCCTCGTAACGGTCGCCACGATTTTTAAGGCACTTACAATAATCTGACATAAAAAAGTCATAAACAGAAATTTATCAGTTTCTAACCGGCAACAAATTGCAATAATAAAAATTGACCAAACATTTTTTTTCCGTAAAAAAGCAAGGTCACCTTCAATTTTTTAAATGGAACTGCCTACTTTTTATTGCATATTCTTGTAGCTTATCTCGAGAGCTTTTCAAAACACTATAATAAAGAATTTTTTCATTAAGTACTTTTTGAGTTATTTTATATTTTAATTTGACATATTTTGATATAAAAATTAAAATATCTCGTAAAATATTTAGTTTTCGATAATCTTACCGTAACACTTTTATGTACAGAATAATGAGACAAATCAATTAGCTTAAAAAAAAACGAATAATTGTTTAAAAAAATACATTAAAAATAATTACATACTTTTTCTTAAAAACAATTATTTTTTTTTACTAATTGATTTGTCTCATTATTCTGTACATAAAAGTATTACAGTAAGATTATCGAAAACTAAATATTTTACGAGATATTTTAATTTTTATATCAAAATATGTCAAATTAAAATATAAAATAACTCAAAAAGTACTTAATGAAAAAATTCTTTATTATAGTGTTTTGAAAAGCTCTCGAGATAAGCTACAAGAATATGCAATAAAAAGTAGGCAGTTCCATTTAAAAAATTGAAAGTGACCTTGCTTTTTTACGGACAAAAAATGTTTGGTCAATTTTTATTATTGCAATTTGTTGCCGGTTAGAAACTGATAAATTTCTGTTTATGACTTTTTTATGTCAGATTATCGTAAGTGCCTTAAAAATTGTGGCGACCGTTACGAGGACCACCCTGTATATATAATTGTACATATAATTATATATGTATATATATATACAGGGTGATTCAAAACAACCTTCTGTCCTTACAATGTCATATACTTGACTCAATTCTAAGACGACTTTTCCTTCGCCAAAATTTTTTCCGAGGCTTAGTTTTCAAATTATAAGCCAAAATAGTTAACGAATTACGGGCCGCGTACGCGAGGCAGGCAGGGGCGGCGCAACTCACCGTCCGATGCTGGTGATTACGTGAAGCGCTCGCTGCGATCAACTGTTTGCTACATGCGATGGGGTGTATGTGTGAGAGAGAACGCGTATACGCGTATACACACACATACACATTCTCTCTCTCTCTCTCTCTCCCTTTCTCTCTCTTACACCCATCGCGTGTAGCAAACAGCTGATCGCACACACGCTCTCTCTCTCTTTCTCTCTGTCTTTCTCTTTTATATCCATCGCATATAGCAAACAGTTGATCGCAGCGAGCGCTTCATGTAATCACCAGCATCGGCCGGTGAGTTGCGCCGCCCCTGCCTGCCTCGCGTACGCGGCCCGTAATTCGTTAACTATTTTGGCTTATAATTTGAAAACTAAGCCTCGGAAAAAATTTTGGCAAAGGAAAAATCGTCTTAAAATTGAGTCAAGTATATGACATTATAAGGACAGAAGGTTGTTTTGAATCACCCTGTATATATATATATATATATATATATATATATATATATATATATATATATACATATATAAATATATGTACAATTTTTTCCCATTTCTTTAAATCTCTCTTTTTCTAAAAAAAACAGTTGAAAAATTTTTCTTATTATTTTTCCTGTATATATGGACAGAGATTATACAAAAGAAAGAATATATATATATATGAACATATTTTATATATAATTCTATATAATTATATATGATTATATAAGCTTCTTTTTTTCGAGTTATTATTGTAGATGGTCATTTGTTTAGTGCCTCAGAAATTGGCGGCAAACATTACGTGTCAGCTGTGAGCTATTCAGAAGAGATAATCAGAAATATATTTGATTGAGTTGTGGTGTTAAGTGCTAAGTGGTGTTAAGTTGTGGTGTCAAGTAAAGTGCAAGTGAAAATAGCAAGAAGAAGCAGAAGTGTGATTTTTAAGAAAGATTGTTAATCTGTGTAAATATTATATAGGCTCTCAATTCTTTCTTGTACCATCTCCCTTTGTTACGCTTTGATCTTAGTTTTGTTTCAGATTTAGTGACTACGATCGAGTATTTATAAAGAAAACTGTATCGAAGAAGAAGAAAAAAATGACGTCAAAAAATAGTCATTGGTGTGCAGCACCAAACTGCATGTTGGCGATTAATGTAGAGAAACGGCATTATTTCCGTTTCCCGAAAGAGCATGACAGGTATTGCATTTTGCTTTTAGCATATTATATTGTATTTTCAAACTTGTATAAATTAGTATTAATATATATCTCAATATTTAAAACATTTTAATATGGATTATATGTGTCCAATGTATTTGTTGTTTTCAACTGGATGTTGGAAACATCAAATGTATTGCAGTATTATTATATATATATACAAGGTGGTCCATTTTAAAAAAGCCAGTCAAATATCTCGAAAAATATGAAAGATACGGAAAAACGTTTCAGACAAAAGTTGTTTGGTTCGAAGGGGGACATAAGATGGTGCTATTGATGTGACCTTAGATAGTTATTTGAAGGTCACATGAAGGTCACTTTCAATTTCTTAAATGGAAACCCCCATTTTTCATTGCATATTCTTATAACTTATGTCGAGAGCTTTCCAAAACACTATAATAAAGTATTTTTTCATTAACTACTTTTTGAATTATTTTATATTTTAATCTGATATATTTTGATATAAAAAATAAAATATCTCGTAAAATATTTAGTTTTTGATAATCTTACCGTAATACTTTTATGTACAGAATAATGAGACAAATCAATTAGTGTAAAGAAAAAAACAAATAATTGTTTAAAAAAATACATTGTAAATAATTACATACTTTTTCTTAAAAATAATTATTTTTTTTATACTAATTGATTTGTCTCATTATTCTGTATATAAAAGTATTACGGTAAGATTGTCAAAAACTAAATATTTTACGAGATATTTTAATTTTTATATCAAAATATGTCAGATTAAAATATAAAATATCTCAAAAAGTACTTAATGAAAAAATACTTTATTATAGTGTTTTGGAAAGCTGTCGACATAAGTTATAAGAATATGTAATGAAAAATGGGGGTTTCCATTTAAGAAATTGAAAGTGACCTTCATGTGACCTTCAAATGACTATCCAAGGTCACATCAATGGCACCATCTTATGTCTCCCTTCGAACCAAACAACTTTTGTCTGAAACATTTTTCCGTATCTTCCATATTTTTCGAGATATTTGACTGTCTCTTTTAAAATGGACCACCCTGTATATATATATATATATATATATATATATATATATATATATTATATAGATGTATTATTATATAGATGGTTGGCATGGGTACAAGCATGTGGAAGGACAGATCTCCTACCAAAAGGGCCAGAATATGCCTATCAAAACTGTCGCTTGTGCCAGCTTCATTTTGAAGAAAAATTATATTCTATTAAAAAAAGGACACGACTTCATCCAAATGCCATTCCAACAATATTTAATATGTGCAGTTTGAACAATAGGTGAGCTTTCATCTTATGATTATAATAATTTAAATCAGTGCTCGGATTTAGTTGCACATTTCGGCCCGATTCCGTGGCTCACGCCTATTGCCCCCCACTCACTGCTCATACGTTAGCGACGAGTCGCCAGATACGCGTAACTAAGGAGCGCGACGCTTTATCTCAGGAGCGTCCGTATATAAGAATGTCCAAATATAATAGTAAGACAATACTTTTCTAAATGCACCGCGAAAATTCTCAAAATTAAAAGTTTTTCTTCAATATTTTATATTTCATTGATATAAAATATTGAAGAAAAACTTTTATTTATAGAAAAGTATTGTCTTATTATGATATTTGGGCATTCTTATATACGGACGCTCCTGAGACAAAGCGTCGCGCTCCTTAGTTACGCGTATCTGGCGACTCATCGCTAACGCACGAGCGGTGAGTGGGGGGCAATAGGCGTGAGCCACGGAATCGGGCCGAAATGTGCAACTAAATCCGAGCACTGATTTAAATTATTCTTTAGTCAGAATATTTTTGTATTTAAATGACACACAAAAATATTTCACATAACATATAAAAAAATCATAACTTTTTTTACAGTAATGAAATTGCAAATTCGACAGTGGCAGTATCTGAAGAGAAAGATAATAATATGTAAGCTATTTTAGTATTAATTAAAAAGTAAGATGAATTCACAATAATATGAATAAGTAAAAAATTATTTTAAAATTTTTTTTAGAAATATGGCTATAGAAAATCAAGAACAAGAGGAAATAAATAGGTGCATTCAATTATAAATCTTATAATCCATTTTTCTAGTAATAATCTTAAGTAGCGCAAAAATAGTCGTTTTGATGTCAAATTACATCAAAATGATGTCAAAATGATTACTTTTCATACCTCTGGAATGGCATTATTATAAAATCAGTTTTTCACATTTCTTTTACAGAAATCCAATGAAGAAAATGCAAAACAAATTCTGTCTGCACCAGTGCAGGAAGACAATGATAAAGGGTAACAATATATAATTTTTTGTTTTTAAATTACAAATTGTTTTTAATAACAGTAAAGTAAACAGTTATTATATTTTGTATCACTAATTTATATAACATTTTTCAGTGATTTACGGTCTTTGGAAATGGAGCCAATGCATACTAACATGCAAACTGTTGAACCGTAAGTTTTTATTTATTATAGTTTATATATGTATGCATTCTTACAATTTATTTGATTATGTGTCTTATAATTTATTTGATTATGATTGATTGTGTGTGTAATGCAAATAATATATTGTATGTATAAGCATGTACTTTGGTTTATATTTATATTGTTAATTTAAAACTTTTTATCTACATTAATATTATTACTCTGTCTTATTTTGTAATTTAAACTCATACTGTCATAGTGTTGTATTATTGCACACACATCAATGCATGATTATAATATGTTGAGATATACATAACCGAAATTATGTTATCTTTTTATTATATATTTTCCATTTTATTTTTATATTTAAAATTGCAGTTTATAGTTGTTATTGTAATTTCATTTTTTTTTAATATTTATTAATTTACAAAGATATAAAAGTAAGGCTCTTAAAAGATTAAAATCAAATAAAATCAGAGTAAAATGGCGAAAGAGCCACGCGCAGTTTTTAGGGCGCAAAGATATATAATTTAAACCACAAATAAATTAAAAAATTACAATTTCTTTAATTACATTGTTCGCGAAACGTTTCGGCCCTTTTTTTGGCCATCATCAGCGCAAATAATACTAAATTAAACGATATAAAACGGTATACAAAAAGAGTCTTAAACAATTAGAGCGCAGAGTTACATAGTAACCAACGGTAGAAGGCGTAATCCCTCATGTCGCTCCAAAAGGCAAAAACCATTCTCCATGTAGTCCATGGTATTTCGGGGCAGAAACCTCGATTCTTTAAGCATGAATCCACTAACATGGTGATACGTTAATAATTGTGTCTGTAATTTGAGCGGAATGGTTTGTGTCAAAAAACGAAAAGAGAGAGAGGGTCCATGTCAGAAATTACAGTAGTAAGACTTACATAAAAGAGACGCAACGCACAAGTCGACAGTACAAATTCTTCAGCAACGCACAATCTTAAACAGACTCACTAACTAACCACAGAGTAATGAGAAGTATTGCTCGGCGAAAAAGGTGAGATGTTAAAAACACATGTTACCAATAGCGGTAAACAACGATACAAAAAAATTATTAAAGATTGTCAAAACAGTGAAACGAAAAACAACATCAGCATTGTCTGTAGTATAAAAACAAATAACTAAATAAATAAATATATATGAAACAGTCCAGACAAACTATCCAAAAAATAAAATAAAAACAAACTTTTTGTCGTTGTGAAAAAGATGTTTGTCAAATTAAATAGATAAATAAATAAATAACATTTAAAAGGTTGTCAAGTACAGTAAAATAATTATAAATTAAACATAAAAATTCTAATGAGATATAAGATAATTAAAAACAATGACTATAACCGCTGTCGAGTATGGTAAAACACGATAAATGAAAATAAAATGCAGAGTGTGAAAAGGAGAACGACAGAAAATTAAATTTTTGAGAGTCTGTCTAAAACTGTTAAATATGCCTCAGGGAGACATTTGGTGTCTGTTTGTAGATTTAAACTATCCCTTTGTCGTTTAATGTGTAATACTTCGGAAATCAATCGCTTATGTAGATGCGGTTCATTATCAAGTATTTCTATTTTGTCCCATTTAAAGTCATGATTAAGAGCAATTCTGTGATCGGTTATAACAGAGTGATTTGTCGTGTTTCTACGAATATGATTTCTGTGTTCCGCTATCCTCGTGTGTAATTGTCTCTTAGTCTGTCCCACGTATGACGCATCGCAATTATCACAATTAATTTTGTAAACAACATTGCTGCGGGCCGATTGTGGGCAGGAATCTTTATGCACCTTAATAAACTTGTTCATTTTATTAAGACTACGATATGAGAGTTTCACATTTAGGTCTTTAGTTATGTTTTTAAATTGTTCGGATATTGAAGGAACGTAAGGTATAGTAAAGTAAGAAACTCTCTCAGAATCTTCAGTATGTTTATCGCGGTAATTAAAGAAATTGTAATTTTTTAATTTATTTGTAGTTTAAATTATATATCTTTGCGCCCTAAAAACTGCGCGTGGCTTTTTCGCCATTTTACTCTTTTTATTTGATTTTATTTGATTTTTATTAATTTACGTTTTTCAATTTTTCTTTTTTCGTTTTCTTTATTTCTTTTATGTTCCTTTACGTTCTCTAATAAATTTGAATATTTTGCAGAAGTACATCAAGCGGTATTCGGCATCTCCCAAAAAATCGTAATAATAAATTACTGATGGAGAATAGAAAATTAAAAGCCAAGATAAAAATACTGCAGCAATCAGTTAGAAGACTACAGAAAAGAGAAGAAAAAAGTAAAAGAAGAATTACAGCAGTTGAGGAAGAAGGCAACGATCTCGAAAAACTTAGGAAACTAGGTAATAAATTATTGCATGGTAATTTTAAGAAATTATTATCAGCGCAGATTGATGCACAGATTAAGAGCAAACGTGGTATGAGATATGATCCACAATTTAAGAAATTTGCATTATCTCTATATTTTTTAAGTCCGCGAAATTATAGAGAATTAAAAACATCAATTGCATTGCCTTCTGTGCGTTCTCTGCAACGATTTACTGAAACATGGGAGATAGTACCCGGTGTAAATTCAAAACTTTTTGAAATATTCCGCATAAAATTAAAGTCATTACCGAGTATAGAAAGACATTGTACTTTATGCATAGATGAAATGAGTTTAAAAAGTCATTTATTTTATAATGTTTCTCGGGACGAAATTATTGGTTTTCAAAACACTGGTTATGAAAAATCTCTCATGCCTGCAAAAAGTGCTATAGTTTTTATGGCACGAAGCATTGCAGGTAAATGGAAACTCCCTGTTTGTTATTGCTTTGTTGAAACTACGTGTCACAGCAATATTTAAAAAAATATTATTTTTGAAATAATAATTAAATTAAACGATAATGGCGCTAAACATGCCTTAGTAACAGACATGGGATCTAATTTCATGCAGCTTTCGCGCGAGTTAGGAATTTCAACAACAAATTCAATCTTTTTTGTAAATGAAGAAAAATTATTTTATATTTTTGACACACCTCATTTAATCAAAGCAACGCGTAATAATTTTATAAAACATAATTTTCAATTTAATTCAAAAATTGCTTCGTGGGCACATATTGTTCAATTTTATGAAAGAGATAGCAAACAATGGATAAGAGCGGCTCATAATTTATCGAAATGTCATATAGAACAAAACGGTTTCCAAAAAATGTAAGTCAAATGCGCTGTTCAAGTATTTAGTAATCACGTAGCTGCGGGCATGTGTACACAAATGTCTTCCGGTTTTCTTCCAAGTGAAGCAATTGGGACAATTGATTTGATCGATCATTTCGATAAATTATTTGATATTTTAAACTCTTCTACGGTAGCTAGTCCAAAAGAATATGGAAAAGCTTTCACTGGAAGTGAAAAAGAAATAACATTTTTACAAGATATGCTTCATTTTATAAGAACAATTGTAGTCATTGACGAAAATGGTTCGCGTGTAAAATCAGTTAAATGCTTTCAATGCTGGCAGATCACTATTAATAGTATAATGCAATTGTGGGAAAATCCTTTAATTTTGCGTATATTCTAACCCGCAGATTAAATCAAGATTGTCTAGAAAATTTCTTTGGTTCAATTAGACAGCAAGGTAGTAATTGTTTGAATCCAACACCTATACAATTTTCGCGTGCTTTTAAAAAACTTTTCAGTATAAGATTTCTTGAACATATCAATACAACAAATTGTGCTCCAGATAAGGATGAAATGTTAAATGAAATTGGGACAGTTACAATAGAATCTGTGATATCAGAATTTGTGCCATCTTCGACGTGCAAGATTTTAAATATACCAAATCATGATTATTATACACTAGATCTGCCAGGAGAAAATGCATTTAAATATGTATGCGGATTTCTAATAAAAAAATGTTTAGAGATACATTCTTGTGAAGCATATGTAACTTATCTAAAGGAAAATGAGACTGTTTTAGATGATACAACATTATATTGTTCTTTCCGAGCATATAAAAGTGAAGAAGAGAATATATTTGGAAATTTAAATATACCAAGCAATAATTTTTATCAATACATTAATCAATTAGAAAAAATATTTGTAGAAAATTTTGAGAGCAATTGTTTCCAAAAAAATATTGGCAGTTATTTACTACAACTTGCACAGAAAGTAAATTTTGAACCTCCATGTTTAAATTTTCCCATTTTATTTCTTATTGAATTGTTTTTGCGTATGCGAATTTATTTCACATTATCACAACATAATAAATCATGCAAAGGTTCTAGCAAAAAAAGTAGAAAACTTTTAAATATTTTACATTTGTAATTATTATTGTATATGAGCTTATTCAATCTATTACAGTCTTGTTTTTATAATATTACAATTAATGCTTCTGCTATTTTTTGTATTATTACAGTTTTTTAATGATATAACATATACAATCTATTGCATGTTTTTCTTAACAGTATGTGTATAGTGTGTGTACTTTGTTATATACTAATCGGATGTATAGTGTATGCATTTCTTATATATTAATTGCATGGATTGTTTGGATTGTTTATTCTAATCTTTTTCTCTTTCTCTCTTTCTCTTTCTCCGATTCGTATCAAGGTGGATCGAGTAGCTAAGATACGAATAGGTGAGGGAATTGAAGAAAGAGAAATAATAGTTTGAGATTTAGGAATTAATGCATTTACTATATTTTAAGGTTTTGACTTATTAACTCTTATAAGGTGTGTTATCCATAGGTGTATTATACGCTATCTTAAAGGTTTATTTTTCATTTAATTTATTATATATGGTTTGTTATTGCATTGTGTTATGTTTTCAGCGATATATATATATATATATATATATATATATATATATATATATATATATACAGGGTGTCCCAAAGCACCTTTGACAACGCTCGTGAGCACGTAGAGCACAGTAAACTGAACAGAAAAGTCCTGTACCATTTTTTTCTATAACGCTTAATAAAGGAGTTATTATTGAGTAAAGTCTGGTCAATCAGCGCCGACTTTTAGCCGGACGCACGTCAGTGAGCCGCCCGTCTGTTAGTGTGTGTCGCCGTAGCGACGGAGCGCTCACGCAAACTACCAGGCGCGCGGCTAAAGATCGGCGCTGATTGGCCAGACTTTACTCAATAATAACTCCTTTATTAAGCGTTATAGAAAAAAATACAGGACCTTTCTGTTCAGTTTGCTGTGCTCTACCTTCTCACAAGCGTTGTCAAGGGTGCTTTGGGACACCCTGTATATATATATATACGATATGTTGCAATTCTTTTCATAGATTTATTTCTTATATTGCATTTGCGCTGTTATTTAATATTAATATTAATATAATTGTGTTTTGCGAGTGTGTGTTTTGTAATTTATTGCATATTTATACGCATGTATGTTTTTTTTAATCTAATTATTCTTACTTTGTGTTTTTCTTTCCTTTATTGCTTTCTTTCTACCTTGTATTGAAGCGAACCAAAGTGAAACTTGATAGTATTTAGGAGCAAATGAATATATATATGTAGTATATTTCAAGGCGTTTAATTTTTATATGCGTTATTATAAAATAATTAGCTTAATTCTTAATTTGGCTTTTTAATCAAAAAAACAGTATTGATATTTAAATATGTATATCTCATTTTTTTCAGAAATTACCCTCTGATATAAATTAGACATAGTCTAATGAAAATTGCGGTCAGCAAAATATAACTGAAATGTTTTTGAGAACGGTTATATATATGTAAGGTCATAAAAAATGTATATTATTAAATATATTGTAATTTTACATATATTCTAAAATATAGTAATGTATAATACAAATTACATTTAATACATTTATATATTATAATTCTCTCCCGATTTAAATTTATAATATACTTATTGAATACAAAAAAGTAACGTATTTTATTAAATTTATTTTAACTGTTTAATGTCTGATATGTACGTATTTTATAATAATATTATGCGTTCTTTATTAATATTATGTTAAAATATTCAATATTGTTAATTTTAATATTGATAATTTTAATTTTATTTTAAATATATATATTTATATGTACACATATTATGAATATTATATATCAAACCTTAATGTATTTATGTTGTCTATCGCTTTAATTTCACACAAAAATATGTATATAATTAAAAATTGTTAAAATAAAAAATTTACTTAAAAATAAACTATTACGAATATATAATTGTATATAAATATACAAAAATGTTTTTATAAATAAATATATGTATAAATATACATGCACAGATATATACTGATATGAATATAAAAGAGTATATTATATATTTTATACATTATTAAGAATTATTTATATTTTATAAAAATATACAGATATATACATGCATATTAACAATTATTTTTATATATAAAACAATTTCATTAAATAGAGTACTGTCATATTTTATATAATTGATAGTTTAAAATAGTGTTAAAAATTTGTTTTTAAATATATATTTTTATTAGAAGATTCTTTCAAGGAATATTGGCTTCAGGCTCCCAAAAATATTGATACAGCTATGGTGCAGAGGGCGCTTTCGTCACTTGCCCAAACTCGCGCATGACCGTGGAGCTTGGCTTCACCAACATCAAAGGTGCCGACACAGAGTTGCGCTACTGTATTATACTGTGGCTGGGGGCACAGATATCTATACTACTACTAGATCGCTAACTTCGTCAAAAGAGCTGTGGCCGGCCGGATTTCCGGATTCGGCCATGACACCTTACAACAAAATGGCGGCGGTGCATGTGTAGTGCGTACATAGACATAGTATATCTAGACCGAGTGTTGAGGAGTGGGAGCCGAGGTGCACGTAGAAAAGGACATACTCTGTTTCGTGCCCCTTGCGTTCTCTCTCGCTCGCACGTAGCATGACGAAAGAGAGCGCTATGCTCTGTGCGAGCGAGAGAGAACGCAAGGGGCACGAAACAGAGTATGTCCTTTTCTACGTGTATCTTTACCCCCACTCCTTAAATAAAGGCAAACGCTCGGTCTAGATATACTATGTCTATGGGCATAACACACGTCGGGTATCACATACACGCACTACATACGCATCGCCGCCATTTTATTGTAAGGTATCATGGCCGAAACCGGAAATCCGGCTGGCCACAGCTTTTCATATGTCAAAGCCCGAAGTTAGCGATCTAGGTTTAGTATAGACATCTGTGGCTGGGGGTCGATTGTGTATCTTTGAAACAAAGTGAAAATTACAAAAGTGAACAGATTTATTAGATTTCGACAAATGACATCGGGTGCGTTCCACTTAACATTCGCAACGCTCGCGTTGCCTCTTAGGCCGTTCCACCTAGCGCCCGCGAGCGTTTAGGATTCGCCATAGTGAGCAACTTCAGATTGTTCAAATGACGCTCACAACGCTCGCACTGAAGAGGTGGGTCGGCGTGAGCGTTTACCCACAATGCATTGTTTTGCGCGCTTCGTTGAACAGTAAAGAGTTAAGTTAGGTTAGGTTGTGACCGGACAAACACCGGCCAAGCGTATTGAACGTCTTAGACGTAAGAAATAAGCGAGTACGCTTCGAATAATGGTTCTCTCACCTGTTTCAGATTCACGGTCGCCAGCACGCTTTCACCAATTAAGCGGCAAGGTTACTTGGCTGTCCGCTCGCAATGGCAGGATTGCAACCGGAATATGACAGCTTCTCTGTCCGAGCCCCCAGGACGTATGGCTGTCCGCTCGCAATGGCAGGATTGCAACCAGGATGTGGTAGCTTCTCGGTTCGAGCCCCCAGGACTTGTGGCTGTCCGCTCGCAATGGCCGGATTGCAACCAGGATGTGGTAGCTTCTTCGTCCGAGCCCCCAGGACTTGTGGCTGTCCGCTCGCAATGGCAGGATTGCAACCAATATGTGGTAGCTTCTTCGTCCGAGCCCCCAGGACTTGTGGCTGTCCGCTCGCAATGGCAGGATTGCAACCAATATGTGGTAGCTTCTTCGTCCGAGCCCCCAGGACTTGTGGCTGTCCGCTCGCAATGGCAGGATTGCAACCAGGATGTGGTAGCTTCTCGGTCCGAGCCCCCAGGACTTGTGGCTGTCCGTTCGCAATGGCAGGATTGCAACCAATATATGTGACGCCGCCTCGCTCCACGCTTTCCTCAATGCGATTTGGCTACCTCTTCGGCTGCTCCTCGTCCCACGGTCCGTCTCCCTTCCTTGTTAAGACGCTCCTCCACCACGAACAACTCTCTGGTGCGCGACGGCGAACGACGGAAGAGAGGAAGGCACTTGTCGGGATCGTCGCGAGTAGTAACGGGAGACGATATATTTGGCGTATAAAATTTATTCTCTTCAATATGAAGGTTTACAATAGATCCGGACGCGGGAATTACAACGCGTATAAATATAATAATACAAGTTAGCGGCGGGAATTACTACGCACGCTTTACGTTTCCCTCGATGCGACTTGACGCCGATTAATATAAATGTTGCAAGCGTTAGCTTTACAATATTTTAACACGCTAACTTGTCGCGGATGATAATCACAACTTTTTAGCACCGCGTACGGATAGCTGCGACATGATCGCGAACGACTAAGTTATTTATTGCGCGGGTGCAGCGGACTCAGGAGATTTTGTCCACCGTTCTTTTAGACGATACGGCTCCGACTGACCAAGAGCTACGGTCGCTACGCACGGACGTGGGGGTTCGCAAACTCCCACCTCGCTAAATTACCCCCGAAGATACGACACATTCACGCGTAGTCGTCGCGCGGAAATTTCCACCTCCCACCAGGTGTGTCGAACCTTCGAGAACGTTCCAGAACATTCTAGAATCTTCTGAATCTTCTAGAATGTTCCGCGTACAAGCGCCATCACACATATCGTTGGGGCGTTACATTTACCCCCTCGCACGAAATAACACGCCTACTGGCGTGTCTCACTCGCATACTCGTAGTACAAGATGGCGGAAGACGTACTAACCATTTTACATAACTATGACAATATTTATCGCAGCAACAATTACCGGAACAACATTTATCGCGACATTATTTATTCCCGCATTGTTTACCGCAACAATATTTATCGCAATGCATGATTTTTACAAGTATTTTTTAACGTTTATTACCCGTTCGCAATTTTTTACCGCCGAACGCTTTATTCCAAGTCCCTCGATGTTTCAGGATGATGGTCGAGTAATATTCATCATCCTTCCTTTCAGGTGTGTCTCAGGGGTTGTTACCTGTAGAAATCCCGATGGCCACGTCCACGAGAATCTCAAGTAGCCTCCAGGAATGATTCTCTAAATATATTATCACGCAGCAATATAAGATACATACGTGATAAAGGAAAATAAAACGCCATTATATCAATGCAATTAAAATAATCTAAGCCGCATAAAGCATCCACTCGCATACGCTCCCAACACTCCTGCAAGCCACATGCCAGAAAACAGCGACGCTACCATGCGACCCGCAACAATATCAAGCTCTCGTTCATAAGCGAATATATCTATCAACGATGCATGCGTGCTTGGTCAATTAAAAGAACAAAACGATTCGCGTGACAAAATATATATCGTGCTTTATTTTGGACACGCAACTTTTAATAAATATAATAACAAACTTGCACGATTCACATAGGTCGACCCAAAAGGTAAGTATAAAATATATATATATATATATATATATGCATGTATTACTATAGTCTTTTTCAATTCTCTCTTTCCCTCAATAGGTTTCATGGTAAGTATAAAATATCTTCATATACAGGGTGTCCCAGATCATTGGGGACAATACTCGTGTGCAAATAGAGCGGACCAAACTGAGTCGAAAAGTCCTCTATCATATTTTTTTATAACGTTTAATAAAGGAGTTATTATTGAATAAAGTCTGGTCAATCAGCGCCAACCTTTAGCCGGGCGCACATCGGTGAGCCGTGCGACGTGAAGTGTGTGCTGCCGCATACTACCAGGCGCGCGGCTCACCGACGTGCGCCCGGCTAAAGATCGGCGCTGATTGGCCAGATTTTACTCAATAATAATTCCTTTATTAAGCATTATAAAAAGATATGATAGAGGACTTTTCGACTCAGTTTGGTCTGCTCTATCTGCACACGAGTATTGTCCCCAATGATCTGGGACACCCTGTATATATAAAATCTAATGGTAAGTATAAAATCTTAACATAATCAACAAAAAATATATCAATATATAAATATTCACGATAAGTATCACAATATTCGAGAGAATAACTATAAGACATGCATATATCAGGTCATCCACGGTAAGTATTCTAATATCACGATTTTAACGTTACTCGCAACATGCTCACATACACATCCCTCTCACAACTGTCATACCACATTCAACGCTGTTTTTACAAGAATCATACTATCTTAAAACTAACATACTCATTCTGCTATGTTTTTAATTCATAGAGGCATTATCTTATGTCAGTCAGCGTCTGGTATAATTGATTGAAATCTGTGTTGTTCACATGTTTGAAAATCAATGCTTAAAATTAAGTAAAACTAATCATGCACGAGCACGCAAAGGGCTTTCACGCAAAGTTTTATATAGTCAGCACTGGGCAAAGTTAGGAGAGTGCTTGGTGAGGAACACAATATCGGCCGCTACGACGCACCCCTGGATTCCCTCTGGTCTCCACTAGGCTGCACACAGGAGGAATCGTCTGCCCTGGAGATGACCTTGGAAGCCTTTTGGTCTCCGCTTGGCTGCATGTCGGCTGGATCGTCCACCCCGGAGGCATCTGCAACTTCCGGTTGCAAGGTTAAGTTAGGTTAGGTTAGGTTAGGTTAGGATGCTTATTGTTAATTATAAAACTGTGATCAACTGTGATTTTTACAAAACACGTTAAAATGGAGAGAATTTCTTTATACGACAAAGATAATGATAAAATGTATGACGTAATGTTATCCTCTGAAGATGCACGTCGTGCTGCTGCAGGTAAGATAAAATTTCAATTATAACATAACTATAATGATTTAATAACAAATAATCTTATGAACTTTGTACTATATTTTTTTAAATATGTTCCTTTTTTTAGAGAAAGTTTATCCGAATGATTATAATGTTTTGCTTTAATAATTATATATAGTTTATTTTGTCCAATAGTTTATTGCATAGTTTAATTTCCCATAAACAAATCATATTAATCTTTTTAATTTTGTATAGATATCACATATGGTACAAGACTTTTAAATGCTGCAATTTTGGAAGAAAATAGAAATGAGCAAAATGAAATAATCCCAGTTGGCCAAGTCTGTTCTAACAGATTTTGGCAAGGCCTGCTACAAATTATTGTTAGCAAAAAGGCTACGAATTGGGTACAAAAGTTGTTATTCCCGATTAAGCTGGCAGATTGACGGCAAAAATTGAGCAAAGGTTGCCGACATAACCCGACAGTAAATTGGCGGTGGAAACCGAGCAAAGCTTGCTGACATGACTGACAGACTGGCATCAGATTGTCGGCACGAACTGAGCAAGATCTGGCGTGCACAATCTAATGGCATATTGGCAGCAAAAAGCAAGCAGAATATGACAAAGTATTACAAAATTCTATTATTTGAAATAGTATAGTTCAGTCGTTTACCGCTATGCGGCGTGTTATTCATATCTATACTCGTATTCAAGTTTTTGTCATGAGTGTATATAAAGCCTGCAAAATGTGAATAATATTGTTGTAATATATCTATCTCTATCAGTTCAATTTTTGACACAATGCCTGTACAGAATAATTCAAATATTGAACTGATTTGGAAAATCGAACAAATAATTGTTCGATTTTTACTTATTCGGGCAATTCCTGTCCAAAAAAATCTTTAATTTTATAAATCAAATTATTTAAATTTACCTATATGTTTTAACACATTAATATGTATTATTATATATTAATACTGTAACTGATCTAATTTTTGTCGTCGAAAATTGCCGAAGATCTGCTGGGCATTTGGCGCAAATTTGTTGTTGGTCTGCGGTTGACAAACCTGCTCTCGATTTGTTGCGTCAATCTGTCATCGCACTGCTAGTGACAGATCTGCTCTGGTGTTGTACCCATTTTGACATCAGGATATGATTTCAACTTTTGATTGCAATAGGGGCGCACTCGAGGACACACCCACACAGAAAAATGATATGTATTAGATATCTGCTAGATATCTTCAATGTCTACCAGGGATATACACAGGATATACAGAAACAGCTATTAGACATGCTACGGATATCCAAATGTCCGCCATTCGAGATCTCATAAATATCTATAGGATATCTACATAAATATCCACTAGGTATCCATACAATATCCAATGAATATCTACATAAATATCCACTAGGTATCTATACAATATCCAGTGAATATCTACAAAAATATCCACTAGGTATCCATACAATATCCAATGAATATCTACATAAATATCCACTAGGTATCTATACAATAAATTTAATATATAAAATTAAAAATTTTGTTTGTATGGAAGTTAATTTCTATTTTATATTTTCAATAATTTAAATAAGATAATAACGAACGATTTTTGCTTATTCGGACATAAATTGTCCGAATAAGTGAAAATCGAACATTATTTATCTGTCCGATTTTCTAAAAATCAGTTCAATATCTGAATTCCCCGGTACGGGAATCGTATCAGAAGTTAAACTGATAGAAATAATTACAACGTTATTAACCGCATTGTGCAGACTTTATATACGTTCATGACAAGAACTTGAATACGGATATAGAAAGTGTATAGTGCGCCGCATAGCGGTAAGTAAATGAACACGTAAATCTCTAATAAATATCTTTGATAGCTGTGTGGTGGACATGGATATGTGGATTTCACGTGGATATGTAGTGGATATCTTCGGTAGCTGTGTGGTGGACATGGATATGTGGATTTCACGTGGATATCTAGTGGATATCTTCGGTAGCTGTGTGGTGGACATGGATATGTGGATTTCACGTGGATATCTAGTGGATATCTTCGGTAGCTATGTGGTGGACATGGATATGTGGATTTCACGTGGATATCTAGTGGATATCTTCGGTAGCTATGTGGTGGACATGGATATGTGGATTTCACGTGGATATCTAGTGGATATCTTCGGTAGTCATTCGAGAGATATAGATATTTTGTTCATCTATTAGATATCTATTAGTTATCCATGGTAGATATGGACATCAGATAGATATGTAGATATTCACTAGATATCTATTGGATGTTGTGTTCTGTATGGGTTTCGACGAATGAAATCGTAGATAATCTATTAGTGAATCGCTCACTTTTTAATTTTCACCTCGTGAGTAAACTCACCCAATAAAGAACCATAATTATAATATAGGCACCAAGAAGATAAACGTATGCGTATTACGCACATAATACAAAATGTAAAATATTGAATAGTTAATAATAATATTAACTATACGTATATAAAAAAAATTCAGATATAACTATTTAGATTTTAATTTTTAATTAATAATGGATATATGCTTATTAAATATTTCTGGCAAACATTTTTACGAATAAGAAATGAATATGTAGATAACACGTGGATCTCTAATAAATATCTTTCGTAGCTATTTGGTGGACATGGATATTATGTAGATAACATGTAAATATCTAATGAATATCCTTGTCAGATATTCAGTGGACGTGGATATGTGGACAATAATCGGATATCCACTAGATATCCTTGTTAGATATTTAGTGGACGTGGATATGTGGACAATAATCGGATATCCACTAAATATCCTTGTCAGATATTCAGTGGACGTGGATATGTGGACAATAATCGGATATCCACTAAATATCCTTGTCAGATATTCAGTGGACGTGGATATGTGGACAATAATCGGATATCCACTAGATATCCTTGTTAGATTTTTAGTGGACATGGATATGTGGAGAATATGTGGATATCCACTAGATATTCTTGTCAGATATTCAGTGGACGTGGATATGTGGACAATAATCGGATATCCACTAGATATCTTTGTTAGATATTTAGTGGACGTGAATGTGGACATTATATGATATCTAATGGATATCTACTGGATATTTTTTAATAAATTTTTAGCTAACATGGATGTGTGGATAATATGTGGATATCCACTAGATATCCCAGCTGGTTATACGGGAGATATAGATATTTTTGATATCTAATAGATATCTATTGATTATCCATAGTAGATATGGACATTATATGGATATGTCGATATCCAGTAGATATCGATTAGATATGTAGCTCTGTGTGGGCAGTAGGCCCTGAATTTGGCGGCCTCGTTCCACAGGGAATTGTTTGCCGATTGTTAACAATCCGTAAGCAAATGGTTAGCTGGGATAAGTCTTAGATCAAACGTCTTAGATGTAGATAATAATACGCAGTCTGATATAATGCCAGAAAAAGTTTCTGATGCACATAACAATATCCAATCAGACAGCTGTGAAGAGAGTAGGTTCTAAACTTCTAAATTATTATTTTCTTTAATATCTGTATTTATTTTTATTTTTAATATTATATTAATTTTTAGTTTTGTTAGTTTTGTTAACAATAATACATCTAGTTATATTGTTATATTTATATTTATAGATTGTCTATTTCGTTGGTCAGAAGCATGTGTTCTTCTCTTATTGCGAACATATGAGGAGATGGAAGAGAAATTTAATAATGGAAAATTATCACATAAGAAATGTTGGGAGCTATTTGCTCAAGTATTAAAAGATAAGGAATACAACGTAACAGGTGCCACAATGTGCCTCAAAGTTCAGATGTTTAAAAAAGACATACAAATCAATAAAGGATCACAATTCAAAATCAGGAAACGATCGACGAACATGGCAGTATTTTGAGGTTCAGAACAATTTTTCATTGGCATTGTCTCTTCTAAAATCTATTTAAAATCAATAATTCCTAATTTTATCTACAATCAATTTTAAAGTACATATAATTTGATAGATAATTATATAAATCCTATATTGAATTATAAATATTAGATTTAAATAATTTTTGTGATAATATGTATAATTTCATACAATTATAATAACAAATATATATAATTTCCTGTTTTATAGATTATGGATAACATGTTTTCAAAAAAAGCCTGGTGTAAACCTACAGTACTTGCTTCGTCCACTGGTCTATCAATTAAAAATACAAATTCAGAAGAATCTTCATCTTCGTCACAGTTTCCATATGATTCTGATGCTGAAAAGGAAAATGATCTGCCTAAAAAGAGTATGTTGAATTTAAATATAAAGATTAAAAAAATATATATGTGTAATTACGAATATATTTCAATTATGGATAAATTTAAATTTTCATTGAATAATTGATATCCATATATATAGATTGTAATTAGACAAAATTGTCTTAAAATATTTTGGATTAATCAGAAGGTCCATTCGATTTTTGTCAATACATCTATTGATAACATCCGAACGCGAACTTTCTGACAAACTCAATAATTACACTTATTTTCATTCTGTATTATATTTAGATGTTAACATATATTAAATATTTCATTTATTTTCCAGGAACAAAACCCACAAAAACATCTGTAAACGAACTTCTGCAACAAAGATTAGAGCAAAAAGAAGAGCACGATCGTAAAAGACAGAAACGTCACGACGAAAGAATGCTTATAGAAACAAAGTTGCTTGACACTCTTACACAATTTTTAAATAAGGCTGAATAATGTCAATGGCATAAAGATGTCTTTATTTGACATAGTTTATTTTAAGTTCATTTTAAGTTCATACTTTATTTTTTCTTATAAGATTTTGAAGATAGTACAAAATATGAGTGATATATTTGTTAACTGTGAAAGATTTTTATTTCAGTTATTTTTCGTACATTCCTTTATTTTTATGTTACGTAAAATACATATAGGTATTAAAATTATATGAACAATATACAGGGTGGTCCATTTTAAAAGAGCCAGTCAAATATCTCGAAAAATATGGAAGATACGGAAAAACGTTTCAGACAAAAGTTGTTTGGTTCGAAGGGGGACATAAGATGGTGCCATTGATGTGACCTTGGATTGTCATTTGAAGGTCACATGAAGGTCACTTTCAATTTCTTAAATGGAAACCCCTATTTTTATTGCATATTCATATAGCTTATGTCGAGAGCTTTCCAAAACATTATAATAAAGTATTTTTTCATTAAGTACTTTTTGAGTTATTTTATATTTTAATCTGACATATTTTGATAGAAAAAATAAAATATCTCGTAAAATATTTAGTTTTCGATAATCTTACTGTAATACTTTTATGTACAGAATAATGAGACAAATCAACTAGTAAAAAAAAATAATTGTTTTCAAGAAAAAGTATGTAATTATTTATAATGTATTTATAATGTATTTTTTTAAACAATTATTTGTTTTTTTCTTTACACTAATTGATTTGTCTCATTATTCTGTACATAAAAGTATTATTGTCAAGTAAGATTGTCAAAAACTAAATATTTTACGAGATATTTTAATTTTTATATCAAAATATGTCAGAATAAAATATAAAATAACTCAAAAAGTACTTAATGAAAAAATACTTTATTATAGTGTTTTGGAAAGCTCTCGACATAAGTTATAAGAATATGCAATGAAAAATGGGGGTTTCCATTTAAGAAATTGAAAGTGACCTTCATGTGACTGTCGTAACCCGACCGATTTCTTAATATTAAAAGATAAAACAAGTAAAGTAGAACAGAAAAGATTGAGAAAGAGCTGACTAAAGCAAAGCATTAGAATCAGGGAAAGAGTCCAAGGAAAAGTAATTAAGAAAGAATAAAAGTAATAAAAGATTATTAATAAAATAAAGTAAAGATACGTGACTAAAAAGAAGGAAGTCACAGTCAAGTTCTCGGAAGCTGAGTAAGCAGCTGACGAGACAGCTGACGAGCGGAGCACGAGACATGCTCCGGTCAGGGACACCACACTCCTCCCTAATCAACGACCTAATTAATTAAGATATACAATATAATAAGCGCGAGATGCACCGACGCTCGCTACTCGCTCACTACTCGCTCGCATATATCAATAGTATCGAAGTACCGTACGTATCGCGCTCGACTATTATAATCGCGATTAAGTGAAAGTGTACGAAAGAATCTGTGAAATATATCAATTTATACCTAACGTTCGGGAGTGTCTTATTTCGAGCGTGGATCCTAATCCTTTGGGCGTATAAATCCCTAAAGACCTCTTCCTTAGCGGCTAGAGGCACAACATTAATTGGTGGCAGCGGTGGGATACGCCAGCTCTAACAAGATCGACACCGGCAAAGGTCCACAACCACGAGGAAGAAAAATTCCGTGGAATTGACAGAACGAGAGACAGCAAAGGAAACCCCGTCAAACGGTCAACAACTACAACCGAGGAATAGGAAGTCCATCAGGAACTTCGAGTCACCCGGTACATCGAGGCGACAACGATAAGCGGAACCGGAGAAGGCGCACCGACCTATCTCAACAGCACGCGACGATCGACGCCCGACGGCCGACACCGAACGAGAGACAATGCTGCTCATCGTATTATTGTAAGTCGAACGATTAAAAATTTGTAAACGCGTGAATGTCGTAAAACCGAAACGCGCCACAAAAAAGAGTAGCGAATAAATCGTGGCTATTTAGCGAACCAGCAAATAGAGCCATTAGAAATAGCGCAGTAAGCCCTATAAGAGTAGCAGTAGAAGCACTCCGGGATATACGCGATAACGTACGAAGAAATCTAAACGAATTAAATTCAAGCGAGAATTTGTCCGAACCAGAACTCGGAGCAAACGTTGTAATCGCACGCGAATTTTCATTCGGCGAATTAGACAACAGTTTAGTAGCGAATAATATAGAACTAGATGTTGATGTCGAATCATCAATAAGCGCGTCTAGTAGACTAACACACCGCCGAATTCTCACTAACGTCATACGATTCAAGTATCTTTGACCCCGACGAAATCTATCGTACTCGAGACATGTATAATTCAAACGCTTCCGCATCGCAACCCATCACATCGGAAGATATCGATGAGGGAATTAAGCGATTACAAGAAGAAGCAAATAGAAACGCGACACAATCAAACGCGCAAGCTCAATACAAACCGCAGAAAGAAACGGACGAAGCAGCCGACGACCTTAGGGACATATTGCGGGAGATGAGAGAGGAAATGAGACGGGAAATTAGAAGTATGCATGCCGAGATATATGATTTAAGAATGAGAGGACCGCAACCCCGACAAAACAATGAGTATAGAACTCCGCCGGGAGAAAGAACCGAGACCGCGTACGAGTCCACACCCGAAGATGTACGACATCGAAGAGGACGCGGATTTCTACCATTAAAAGAGGCTCGCGGAATGATTCCGGAATTCGACGGATCGCCACATAAATTACAAGAATTTCTAAGTGCGACTACATATACAGTAGAACATATCGACCCATTAGACGAAGTAACGCTATTAGGAGCAGTATTATGCACGAAATTAAAAGGCAGAGCAATGCTAGATTTCCAAACGCGAAAAATTCGAGACTTCGCGCAATTAAAAAATGAATTAGAGGTCTGCTATGCGAGTAAAAAGAGTACGACACATCTACAAATTGAATTTAACACGCTAAAACAGAAAAACGGAGAAAGCGCACGAACTTACGGACTTAGAGCCGACAAACTAGCCATGGAGCTATACGAATCGATGATGGAAGGACGTCATCATACAGTAGATAATAAACGCGCAATCATGGAAATAATACAGCAACAAGCCTTAGAAAATTTCCAAATAGGATTGCAAGACGAAATTAAAACAATTGTTCAATCGCGAGGATATGCTACGTTGCAAGAAGCAATAGCAGCGGCCAGCGCGGAAGAAAAAGTTAAAGGACCGTCCGCGACCGGCACGCGAAGCAAAATCAATTTTACACCGACCTATAAACAGGAAAATAAAACGAATGTAAAATGTCAAAAATGCGGAAAAACCGGGCATTACGGTCGAGATTGTCGAACTAGTCGATACGCGAACCGATTTTCATGGCCGAAACCCGATAGACACCCTCGCGTAAATACGATAAATAAATATTGCAATTATTGTAAAAAATCCGGACATGATCGCGAAGAATGTTGATTATTACACGGACGACCCAATAGAGATCAAGCGAGCCGAACCAAACAATATAATTCGCGACCGGAAAATAAAAATCGTAAGAGCAACGAGCAAGGAAAAAAGAAATTTAACTCCGCGCACAGCAGTGACGAGGAAGACAAGGAAGAAACGAAGCAGCGACGACCCGCAATCGAATATCGCGTTACACACGTGAAGCGTGCCCCGCGAACGCATACAGGACTAGAATTAGTCGCTTTACCTATGCGAGAATCGAAAAAAGGAAAAATAAATTTATTGTTCGACACGGGAGCCGCTATATCACTAATTAAAGTAAAGCATTTAAAAGACGAAACGCTAATCACAGAAGATAAAATAGCGCTTACAGGAGTAACAGGACATAAAGTATATACGATAGGAAGAATCAACGCCACAATAAATTTAAACGACGGTAGAGCGAAACATAAAATGTATGTCGTAAAAGATGATTTTCCGATCGAATACGACGGAATATTAGGAGTAGACTTCCTGAAGAAACAAGGAGCCAGTTGCAATTACTCGAAGAAACAATTGAGAATCGGACGGAATACTTTGAAATTATATCCGTATCAGAGAACCACATTGCAACCCCGTAGTAAAACAATAATACAAGTAGCTACGAATAAAAATATGATAGGCATCATTCAGGCAGAAGAAGCCGCACCAGGAGTATTTATAGGAAGCTGCCTGGTCGACCCACAAAATTATCTATGTCCCGCAAGTGTAATAAACACAACGGATAACATAATCGAAATGTTAATGCCGCAAGTAACAATTGAAGAAATGGCACAAGAAAACACGGTGGAAATAAACGCCACACAAGCGAAAAAAGGAGAAGCTGACATCCCGCGTACCGAAAAGGTAACACGAGCCCTTCGAATCGACCATTTAAATAAGGAAGAATTAAAAGCAATAAAAGAGATATGCGAAAATTACAGCGACATATTCCACATCGAAGGAGAACCACTGACTTGCACCAACGCAAGCAGATAGCTCACCGGTCAACGTACGGCCTTACCGCCTGCCGAAGAAGCATAAAGAGGAAGTAAATCGACAAGTCCGAGAAATGTTAAAAAATAAAATAATCCGACCAAGCATGAGCCAATGGAACGCACCGTTATTGGTAGTCCCTAAGAAAGCCGATGCGTCAGGAAAACCGAAATTACGGGTAGTCGTAGATTTTAGAAAATTAAATGATCTAACTATAGGAGATTCATTTCCCTTACCGAATATAACGGATATATTAGATCAACTTGGAAACGCCAAGTACTTTACAACTCTGGATTTAGCATCCGGATACCACCAAATTCCGATGGAAGAAGGCGACAAATGCAAAACTGCTTTTTCCACACCTCACGGGCATTACGAATACAATAGAATGCCCTTCGGATTAAAAAATGCGCCAGCCACATTTCAAAGGCTAATAAACTCAATACTGATAGGCATACAAGGAATAAAATGCTTAGTATATTTGGATGACATCGTAATCTACGGAGCCAGCCTACAAGATCATAACAAGAGACTCATCGAAGTCCTACGAAGATTGCGAGAAAACAATCTGAAATTACAGCCGGACAAATGCGAATTCCTACGAAAAGAAGTGACATACTTAGGTCATATAATCACAGAAAACGGAATATCGCTGGATACATCTAAATTAGAGGCCGTAAGAAATTTTCCGACGCCTAGGAAAGTAAAAGATATTCAAGCTTTCATAGGATTAGCCGGATATTATAGAAAATTTATTGAAAATTTCTCTAAAATCGCGAAACCACTAACGAAGTTAACCAAAAAGGAAAATAAATTTGAGTGGACGCAAGAACAACAACAAGCATTTGAAATGCTTAAAGAAAAATTAACGACGGCATCTTTACTAAAATACCCAGATTTCGAAAAAGAATTTATCGTAACGACCGATGCATCAGATTATGCAATCGGAGCGATATTATCGCAAGGAGAAATGGGCCAAGATCAACCAATAGCATATGCCAGTCGAATATTAGCAAAAGCCGAACAAAATTATAATACGACCGAAAAAGAACTATTAGCAATAGTATGGGCCGTTAAACATTTTCGACCGTACTTATACGGGACGAAATTTACGATAGTCACAGACCATAAATCGCTCGTATGGTTATTTAATGTAACCGACCCTGGATCTCGATTAATTAGATGGAGATTAAAATTAGAAGAATACGATTACGAGATCTTACACAAGGCCGGGACAGCAAACAGAAACGCTGACGCGCTAAGTCGACACGTGGCGGATATCAACAGCGTCGAGGAGGATGAGAGCACCGCCCCTCCGATGGTGCACCACCTTGTCGTGGTGGAGGGGCTCCCCTTCCGGTTTTAGAAGGGGTCTAAGAGTGCACCAAATAACTCGATCGTTGGATGTATGGTTTTATTTTTGTTTATTTTTGAGTGTGTGTGGTGGGGTGTATTGGGGTATTGTGGGGGGTTATTGGGGGGTTTTTTCGGGGTTTTTATGGGGGTTGTGTGGGTTTGTGGGGGGTGCGTGGGTTATGGGTATGGGTGTTGGGGATGGGTGGGGTGGGTATTGGGGTTTCGTGGGTAGGGGGGGGGTGGGGTGTATGCCCGTAAGGGAGCGGGTGATCGAGTGAGGTGGCGAGGTAGGTAACCTCAGGAAAAAATCCCGGGCAGGCCGAGCTCGTCAGGCGTGGTGAAGCCAATCGGCCTAGGTGAAGGACACACCGAAATCAAACCGTCTTTCCTTGATACCGAATGATGGAACAATCGAAAGAGACAACGTTTACCGCCGCAGTGGGCTTCGGATCCCACAGCGGCCGGCGTGGGGGGATGCAGTCCCGGTTCCCCCCTCGTCGTCATCTAGCGACGGGCCACCAGGGGTGTTGCCGACGAGCACCCCTGACGAGCGGACTATCGCCGGCGATAGGGAGCCGAGGGTGGTGGTGCGGCGGGTCGACCGACCGGGTCCGGCCTCGAGTAAGTCGAGATCCCGGGCGCGCTCGGTCTCGGCCGCACGCACGCACCCGTACAACCGGGATGAGGCGGGTCGGGGCCAGAGCCTCACCCGCCAAGAAGACGGGAAGGTGGAAGGTGCGTCGCGGAGTGGAAGCAACAACACCACTCCTGCCTCCTCCTCCAAGACCTCGCTAGTAAGCGAGGATACGGAGACTTACGCGTCTCCCGATGGGGACGACGTAATGGAGGTTGACGACCTACCACAGAAGAGAGGGAGAGGGCGGCCGCCCAGTACCGGTGAGTACATCGGTGTACGCGAGAGGCGTGAGGAGCAGGCCGCCCTCAAAAAGGAGAGGGAGAGGGAGCGTAGGGTCCGGAAGGCCCTATCGGAGGATGCTCCCCTCCCTCCGCCGAACAAGGATCTTCGGGCCTTTGAGGCGGAGTGCGCCAGCGAGGTTGGGCTGGCCCCAACCCCGGATGTTGCGGCGCGGAGTCTGGAGCAGGCGGCGGCCATAGACCGGATCGCCGTCTGCTCCGGAAATCTGAAGGGCTCTCTTCAGAAGAGGCTGAGGGAGGCCGCCACCCTGGTCAGGGTGACGGCTAGCGCCTTGGCGGAGAGAGCCCAACAGAGCGAGGAGAAGAGCGAGCTCACGGCCCTCCGTAGGGACTTAAAGTGCCTCGGAGACCGCAACGCGGACCTCCAGCGGGAGGTCCGTGTGCTCAAAGGCGAGCTGGAGGCGGTTCGCCGAGCCAAGCCCTCCCTCCAGTTGGAGCTTCCCGATTCACCCGAGAAGTCCCCCCGCAAACGGCGGGGAGTACCTCGGGTGAAATCGGTGGAGGCGCTGGACGTCCCAATCAGATTGGAACGTCCAGCCGAGATGAGGGGGCAGAAGTCCCCAACAAAAACGGGGCGGGGGGGCAAGGGACCCGGGTCCCCAACATATTTTGGGGGGGATATTGGGTATAGGTCCCCAACGTCATTGGGGGGGGGGTTCAGGGACCTATGTCCCCAACGTTGGCGGGTGGCCGGGGAGGAGCGGCAATGAGGCCCCCTGTGGGGGGTATCTCAAAACTGCTCCCCGAGAGCTACCCGCCGGGAGTGATCGGCGAGGGCGAGCGCGCGTGGTATCGGTGGTACACCGACCAGATCGCCGCCCTCGTCGACCTCCGGGCGGCAATAGGCCGGGGTGGGCCCCATGGACCCACCGCAGCGGCCAGCCGCCCACTTGGAGGAGCCTTCCCACCTCTCCCCCCTACCGGTGCCGCCGCACCGGGTCAAGGGGGGAAGAGGAGAAAGAGGAAAGGAGGGTCTGGCACGGGGGGGGATAGGGGCACAATGCCCCTCCCTCCCCAACCCTCTGCTCCGCGAGGGCCGCCGGCGAGAGTGGGAGAACGGGGGGGAAGCCCCACCCCCCGGCGACTCCCGGCCGGCGAGACCATCGCAGGAGATCCCCCCTCCCCCCCACACGTACCCGGCCAGGGTGAGCCCTGGTCTAAGGTGGTGGGGCGGAGGGAGAGGACGGCTAGGGCGAGGGCCGCACAATTGGCCCAACCCCTAACCAAGAAAGGTGCTGCCAAGCAGGCGCCTCCTCCTCGGCGAGCTGAGGGGACGCGCCAAAGGCAGCGGCCTTGAAGGCGTCAGGGAGGAGACGCCCCCAGGCGTAGGGTGCCCCGTTCGGCAGCAGTGACGATAACCTGCGCCGACGGGGCATACCAGCAGACCATGGTCCGGGCCCGGAGGGAGATCGACTTCCCAAAATTGGGAATCGACTCCCTCCGGGTCCGCGAGGCCGCAACAGGGGCCCATGGTGATTGAGCTCACCGGGTCGGGTGAGAAGGATGGACCAACGGCGGCACAGAGGGCTGATGCCCTCTACGCTGACCTCCACCGGGTATTCGCCGGAGAGGAGGCGGTCCGTCTCGCCCGACCCGTGAGGAAAGCGGAGCTGCGGCTCCGTGGCCTCGATCGGTCCCTGGAGGCCGCCGATATAGCGGCGGCCATGGCCAGGGACGGAGGCTGTGCGGCGGAGGACGTACGGGTGGGGGACATCAAGTTCCCCACCCGTGGCCTGGGCACTGCGTGGGTGCAGTGCCCATTAAGGGCCGCCAATAGAGTGGCGGCCGTACGGGCCATCCAGGTGGGATGGTCCCGTGCCCAGGTCGAGCTGCTGGACAAGCAACCCCTCCAATGTTTCCGCTGTTTGGAAAGGGAGCATGTCCAGCAGCATTGCAGCAGCCCCATAGACAGACGGGGCTGCTGCTATAGATGCAGCAAACCGGGACACCTAGCGCGCGATTGCGCGGAAAGTCAGGTGCCCGGTCTGCGCTGGATTGGGTCGTCCGGCCGACCATAGGGTGGGTAGTGCCAAGTGCACCCCCCCTAAAAGGAGGCCGGACAGACGGCGGGAGACACTCCCGGCGGCAGGTGCCGAAAAAGTATCTCGGCCGGTTAAACTGGCCGAGATTACTGCAGCATCCTCCGACACCCGCAAGCGCGGGGCGGAGGACAATGGGGCCCCTACAGAGGCCCCGAAAGAAAAAAGGCCTCCAAAGGCCCGGCCTGCAGCCGTCACGCCCCCCGTCTCTTTGGCGGAGGTGACGATGGCGGAGCCCGGGGCAGTAAATAATGCCCCTGGGCATACTGCAGGCCAACCTGAATCACGCTCGCCAGGCGCAGGATCTTTTTCTGCACAGCCTGGCTGAGCGTGGTTTCGGGTTGGGGATCGCGGCGGAGCCATACCAAGTTCCGGAAGCCAGTCCATGTTGGATTGGCGACCGGACAGGCTCCGTCGCGATCACGTGGAGGAGTGACCCCACACTCCCGCCATGTGCCCCTGTTGAGGCCGGGGCGGGAGTTGTGGTGGTCAGATGGGGGCCCATCTCAGTGCTGGGGTGCTACATCTCCCCGAGCGTGGGCCTCGCCCAGTATGAAGCGTTTCTGGACGGGGTGTCGGCTTGCTTCCGCCGACAGACGCCCCGTCCGATTATCGTGGCCGGGGACTTCAACGCGAAATCAACGCGTTGGGGTTCTCGGTTCACGAACGCCAGGGGCGAGGCCCTGCAGGATTGGGCGGCGGCACTCGGCCTGTGTCTCATAAACACGGGGTCGAGGAGCACCCTAGTGCGGTGGGAGTCGGTCCTGGACCTGACATGGGCCACCTCCCCCGCCGCACGTATGATTGTAAGTTGGCGGGTGGCGGAGTGCGAGACGCTCTCGGACCACCTCTATATAGAGGTGGTCCTCAACACCACCCGCCACGGGGTGCTCGGCCGCTCCCAAGACCGGGGAGATGCCCAGCCAAGGAGATGGGCCCTCAAAAAGTTGAGCCCGGACAGGCTGATCGCAGCCGTCCTCGCGGCGGACTGGCCGTGTCCCGGGGAGGAAGGGGGATCACCGAAGAGGTGAACTGGTTTCGGGGCGCGTTGCGCGATGCGTGCGACTTCGCAATGCCCCGAGCTAGCCCCCGCCCGCGAAGGGCGGCGTACTGGTGGTGCGAGGAGATCGCCGAACTCAGGCGACTCTCCGTCGCAGCCAGGCGCCGCTTCACCCGGGCTCGGCGTCGCTCTGGCGCCGAGAGGATGGCGAAGGCGTATGAGGGGTTCCGTACCGCTAGGAATGCCCTCAGCGCCGCGATCAGGCGGGCCAAGGCCAGAGCGTGGGATGAACTCCTGCGCTCCTTGGACGCAGACCCATGGGGGCGCCCATACGGGCTTGTCATGAACAAGCTTAGATCTTGGGCGCCCCCCGTGACGGAGTCCCTGGAACCCCAGGTCCTCGAAGGTGTGTTGGAGGCCCTCTTTCCATCAGAGGGCCCCCCCTTCGACGCGGGTGGCTGCCAAGAGACGGCCATCCCGTGGTCTGAGGGCTTGGAGGTTTCAGAGGACGAGATGGCCGGTGTGATCCGTCGGTTGAGACTCCGGGGCAATAAGGCCCCGGGCCCCGATGGGATCCCCGGCCGGGTCTGGGTCCTGGCTTTGGCCCAACTGTCCGGGCGCCTGAGGCGGCTGTTTAACAGCTGCCTCAGGGAAGGCGTGTTCCCCCCGGCATTGGTGGAGGCCAGACTGGTCCTCATCTCGAAGGGGAGCAAACCCGGCAGCGTCCCTTCTGCCTACAAGCCAATATGCCTGTTGGACGAGGCGGGAAAGCTCTTGGAGAGAGTGTTGGCGAACCGCCTCGTCCAACACCTGTCCCGAGGAGGAATGGACCTCCACCGAGACCAGTATGGATTCCGCGGGAGGCGATTGACCGTGGACGCAATCTTGCGCGTGCGGTCCCTCGCGGAGTCCATCATGAAGGAGGGCAGGGTGGTGCTTGCGGTGTCCTTGGACATCCACAACGCCTTCAACACCCTGCCCTGGAGTATGGTGGGGGAGGCCGCTAACACCTTTGGCCTCCCCCCCTACATGGTGGAGGTCCTGAGGAGTTACTTCCGGGACAGGTGGCTGGAGTACCCTGACAACAGGGTACTCCTGCGCAGAAGGGACGTATACTGCGGGGTTCCACAGGGGTCCGTGCTGGGCCCCACTCTGTGGAACCTCGCGTACAACAGGGTGCTGGGTATTGCTCTCCCCCCCGGCTGCAGCGTCGTCTGCTATGCGGACGACACTTTGCTGTTAGCCGGGGGAAAGAGCTGGGGGGACGCGGTTTCCGCCGCCAACGACGGGGTAGCGTGTGTTGTCCGCGCAATCCGTGGCATGGGCCTGCAGGTAGCGCCTCAAAAGACCGAGGCGCTATTTATGCATAAAAAAAGGAGGGGGAAGCATGGGGCTCCCCCCGCTGAGGCCTATGTCACGGTGGGTGACATCTCCGTCCGGGTGGGGGACTGACTAAAATACCTCGGTCTCTACCTGGACGCGGTTTGGAGTTTTGGCGGGCACTTTGAGCGCCTGGCCCCCAGGGCGGAGTCGGTGACCATTAGCCTGAGCCGACTCTTGCCCAATCTTGGGGGCCCGGACGGCCGAGTGCGTCGCCTATATGCGAACACCGTCCGGGCGGTGGCCCTTTACGGGTCACGGGTATGGGCGGGCGCCCTGATGACCAAAAGGCGCAGCAAGATGTTGCTGCGCCGAGTTTTTCGGAGGGTGGCCATCAGGGTTGTCCGCGGTTATAGGACGGTGTCGCACACGGCGGCCACATTATTGGCGGGAATGCCGCCCGTCGAGCTCTACGCTGATATGTACGCGCACGTATACGCGCGTACGCGAGAGCTCGGCGGGCTCGGTGTGGTTTTGACCCCAAGGGTCAAGGCCGCCGTGAGACTCCAAGCCAGGCGACGCGCTTTGGAGAGGTGGGACGAACACCTCTCCGACCCCCGAGATACATCGGGGAGGCGCGTCGTCGAGGCCATCCGGCCCCACTTGATCAAGTGGGTCAATCGGGCCGGTGGCGAGATGTCGTACCATGCGACACAGGTATTCACGGGCCATGGATGCTTCGGCTCTTACCTGTGTCGCATCGGTAAGGAGGACAGCGCACGCTGCCATCACTGTGACGGGGACGAGGACACGGCGCAGCACACGCTGGAGATATGTCCAGCGTGGGCGGAGGAGCGTCGTGCCCTCGTCCAAATAATAGGTGAGACTGATTTCTCGCTCTCGAGCATCGTAGCGGCCATGCTCGAGAGCGAGGAATCCTGGAGGGCGGTCTCCTCCTTCTGTGAGGCGGTAATGCTCCAGAAGGAGGAGGCCGAACGCGAGCGTGAGCGGCTCCCCGGTGGACGCCGGGGAGACCGTGGCCGAGGAAGGGCGGCCGGAGGAGCCGGGGGGGACGCGGGAAGTGTCTCAGGGCAGGACCCGCCAACCCCCCACGACCTCTGGTCGCGGTGGCGCGACAGTTGGTCGCGCCCCAAGGACCCCCCGGGGTGGATCGATGGGGGCCGGGGCAATATTAGCCCCCGGCCACCCCGGAAAACCGCCCCAGCAGAGGGGGGCGCGCGCAGGGGGAGGGGGCTGGGTCGCAATCGGACCCGGCCCCATCGAACTCCCCCAGCGCCAGCGCAGGGCCTCGGCGGTCTGGGGGGACGTCCGGACGTCTCACCCCGAGCCGGGCCCGGTGGTCGGAGCCCAGGTGGGGTATCTGGGCCCGGCCACGCCCTCCCCGGGATACTACCGGGAGGGAGGCGAGAGGGGCGGTGGTCCCCCTCTCGCCAAGTTAGGCTGATGTCCCTATAACAACAGGGACACTGGGGGAGACATAAACCGCTCCCCCAGCGGGCATGGCCCGTGGGCGGAGGGCCTCTCTGATGTAGTGCATATGCCAGTTTCCAGAGAGGCCCTCTGAAACGCCCGAGATAGGCCACCCGGAGGGGTTTTAGTGGGTAGTCCCCGGCCGCTTGTTTAGGCCGAGGGTAGTCCCACATAACCCCGCCTCGAACCCCATCGAGGCGGGGTATGCGTAAAGGCATTTCCCCTCCGTTACAAAAAAAAAAAAAAAAGGATGAGAGCACCGACACGAAGATAACGCGAGAATACACGGAAGACGAGAAGCGACGTATTCTATACGAATATCACGATGCACCTGTGGGAGGGCATCAGGGAAAAGAGTGCACGATTAATCGAATTCGCCTAATGTACAATTGGCGAGGATTGACAAAAGATGTCGAAGACTATATAACAAAATGCGAATTTTGTCAAAAAAACAAATTATCGCGAAAAATTAAGGCGCCGCTAATAATAACGAATACTGCCGATAGACCTTTTGAAAAAAGTGCGTTGGACATCGTAGGTCCACTAACGATTACTAATAATGGAAATAAATATATTTTAACGTTTCAAGATAATTTAACCAAATTTAGCAAAGCAATTCCGATACCGAATCAAGAAGCCACGACAGTTGCAAAAGAATTCCCGACGAAAATAATTTTCGAACATGGTATCCCAGAAAAAATATTAACGGATCAAGGAACAAATTTTTTAAGTGAAATATTTAAAAACACTTGCAAACTATTAAAAATCGAAAAAATCCAAATAACCGCGTATCATCCGGAAAGCAACGGAGCGCTAGAACGATCTAACCGGACTCTAGCCGAATATCTCCGACATTATATAAACGCCGATCAAACGGATTGGGACGAATGGATTCCCTACGCGATGTTTACGTATAATACGACACCGCACACGGCGACAGGGTTCACACCCTTCGAATTAATTTACGGGCACCGAGCAACATTACCGACGACATTGTCGCAACCGCCTAAGCTCACGTATACATACGATGATTACGCGCAAGAATTGAAAGAAAAATTACGCGCCTCACAGCAAGTTGCCAAGGAGCATCTGAAGAACGAAAAAATAAAAACCAAAGAAAATTATGATAAAAAGACTAAAGAAATCAAACTCAAGGCAGGAGAAAAAGTCCTCTTGTACGACGAAACAGTTCGCCGAGGACGATCAAAGAAATTGGACTCCCTATGGACCGGACCCTACACGATAATCGAAAAAAATTCGGAAGTGAACTACACAATAAAAAGGGGAAGGAAAACCATACGCGTCCACATAAATCGATTAAAACCATTTATCGAAAATTAAAAAAGTAGGAGAAAGAAGAAAAAGAAAAAGAAAAATGCGCGAATAAAATAAAAAATAGAATAAATAATAAGAGAAACAGAAATAAAGAATTCCTACCTT
The DNA here is from genome assembly GCA_009859135.1 of Formica selysi. Taxonomy (NCBI): domain Eukaryota; kingdom Metazoa; phylum Arthropoda; class Insecta; order Hymenoptera; family Formicidae; genus Formica; species Formica selysi. Next base: position 194,385 of record WHNR01000028.1, on the reverse strand, counting down.
AACGCTCTCCACTTCCACGTCCAGCACCGCGACCCAGGTTCCACTCCAGCATAGCCTGAAGAAGAGGTGACCCAGGACGAACCGCGCTAACGACACGAGGCTCCCGCGCCACGGCACCACGACCCACCGGACGAGGCTCGGGGTTGAGGAAGCGACCACGACCCGCAGGACGAGGCTCGGGGTTGAGGAAGCGATCACGACCCACGAAACGAGGAGCCGGATCCCAGCGGAACTCAAGCCCGCGACCTCGATTAAAATGGGGCGGCAGAGCGTCCACAGCCACACCGGCACAAAAGCAACGGCACGGTCAATCACTAGATCCGGAAGACCTAGTAGATCGATCTCGCGAACAAACGCGGGCGCCGAGAGTTGATCCCGAAAGGAGCGAGCAAAATGGTCGAGCTCCTCCGGATCGTGCCCCGCGCGACGCCCGTTATCACGCACCGAACTCTGTCCCGCAGCGAATCGAAACTCGCTCGAATTCGGAGCCATGAAGACCAACACGACGTAAATTAGAAAAGATCGTACAACGCGACAAGACAACACGCGAAGAACTTTCAAATCAGACAAAAGTATGAGACGACGTCGAAAGACAGATTGAATGGAAGAGCGAATAAAAAGCCTGGAAAGGGCTAGATAAAAGCAAAAATAGCTGTATATGCATTCAGAGAAAAAGAGAATGCACCGCAGATGATTCTAAGAAAATATTATAATATAATACAAAGCTTTCTATTACAGGAGTCTTATTGCACGGAGCACCTGTAAGGAAACCGAACCTGATACCCAAGTCGAAATAAAAGAATTTAGATATGAACCGGGTATCTACTTCGAAAAAATGGGCAAAATAAACCAAATCCAATCCACATGGAAAATGGTGATAAAAATAGACATCGCCGCAATGGACCATCGACATGAACAATTGAGAAACTATATGGCACAGACGAGAGCTCTATGCTACGATAAACCATTGCAAATAAAAATGAAAGAAACCTGCCACAACCTGCTACAAATAGCAGAAAAGGACAAAGAACAAGCAGAAAAATTGCTAAAACGTCTAAAATTTGCGTACCCATCACCCAAGAAGACAAGACGAGGGCTAATCGACGGTCTAGGAACGATAGCCAAAACACTCTTCGGCACAATGGACGCAGACGACGAAAAAATTATAAAGGAGCAATTAAATCTCATGCAAAGGAATCAGCAAACGCTGCAGCACGCGATGAAAAATCAGATTAAAATATTAAACGCAACAATTGCGCATGTGGATAATGTTGAAAAAGTTCTGCAGGAAAATGAAGAACAATTCTTAAATATAACAGAGAAGATGCGACAAGCCTGGATACAAACAGAAGTCGGATACGGACAACGAGAAGATCTCGACGAACACTTCATAATATTAAATGCCATAATAAAAGATCTAACAAACGATCTTATGGACATTATCGCGCATCTGACGACGCGAAAAAAGAGATAATCGACATAAGATTATTACCCATCGAAAGCATTCTAGATAACCTCAAGGAAACAGCGTCACAAATACCGCAGGGAACGCATTTCCCATTTCAAATATCCGCAGAAAATTGGAGAACAATCGAAAAGTTCTTAACAATTAGCGCGTATTACGATAATACGAATATATTTACGATTATAAAAATTCCGCTAATCACATACCCCGAGTATGAAATAATAAAGGCAATCCCATTACTTACGCACAATTTCAATAATACATTTATATTTATAGAAGTAAATCAACCGATAATAGCGATAGACGTAGATAGCCGAACGTATTTTACGCCTACCGAAAACGATCTAAATAAATGCGTGCGAAATAATGACCAATATGTTTGCGAACAAAATTATCCCATACATTATTTAGACGAAGGAGCGCTATGCGAAGTACAAGCGTATGTACAGTTAGAGACATACACAAACAATTGTAATATTCGACACATACACACGAATACAACAATATGGACAGCGCTGAGTAATACGAACTCATGGTTATACTCTACACAAGCAAACCAACCGATCGAAATAACGTGCGAAAACGACGCAACGCGAAAATTAGAAATAAAAAGAAGCGGACAAATCACATTAAAAGAAGAATGTAAAGTAACGACACAAGACGTCATAATACGGACAAAAAAGCACGCGATAATAACAATCGTACAGACAAATCTACCCGACTACAATCTGACGATCTCAAACGACAAACGAAACAAAAAAACATTGGACAAAATTAAACCAATCAAATTACGAAAAGTCATCAGGAACCCGATAGAACTAAGGGACCTAAGCGAAAGACTTAACGAAACAAACGAAGACTTAAATAACAATTATTTTCCTACTAACGAACACATTATATATCCCGTAGCTTCAAGTTGCACAGGAATAATAATAATAATAATAATAATAATAATTACCACAATAGCAATTATATATGCCAAGAAAAAATATAAGACAGAAAAGAAAAAGCTACCAGAAACTAATATAAATCCGATGTGCAAACCGAAAATAATTCAGGAGCATATCTACGGCACCGCAAGCGGATCGAATAGAACAGCTGAGATAGAAACCGACACCGCGATAACTAACACTGCGATGTTATATTAAAATAAAGTAACCATAAGAAATGATTGTAAAATGCGAAAAATAGGTAGCGAAAAAATATGTAGACGAAAATTCACGTATAGTTAATTTTCTTTTCCCAAAGGGGGAGGGATGTCGTAACCCGACCGATTTCTTAATATTAAAAGATAAAACAAGTAAAGTAGAACAGAAAAGATTGAGAAAGAGCTGACTAAAGCAAAGCATTAGAATCAGGGAAAGAGTCCAAGAAAAAGTAATTAAGAAAGAATAAAAGTAATAAAAGATTATTAATAAAATAAAGTAAAGATACGTGACTAAAGAGAAGGAAGTCACGGTCAAGTTCTCGGAAGCTGAGTAAGCAGCTGACGAGACAGCTGACGAGCGGAGCACGAGACATGCTCCGGTCAGGGACACCACACTCCTCCCTAATCAACGACCTAATTAATTAAGACATATAATAAGCGCGAGATGCACCGACGCTCGCTACTCGCTCACTACTCGCTCGCATATATCAATAGTATCAAAGTACCGTACGTATCGCGCCAGACTATTATAATCGCGATTAAGTGAAAGTGTACGAAAGAATCTGTGAAATATATCAATTTATACCTAACGTTCGGGAGTGTCTTATTTCGAGCGTGGATCCTAATCCTTTGGGCGTATAAATCCCTAAAGACCTCTTCCTTAGCGGCTAGAGGCACAACATGACCTTCAAGTGACTATCCAAGGTCACGTTAATGGCACCATCTTATGTCCCCCTTCGAACCAAACAACTTTTGTCTGAAACGTTTTTCCGTATCTTCTATATTTTTCGAGATATTTGACTGGCTCTTTTAAAATGGACCACCCTGTATATAGTTTTCTTCTATCGTTATATTGCATTGGAGCATTTGTAGCTGATGTCACTGGTATTATTGAGAGTTCATGTCTGTTTAGAATACAAATATTATGAATGACACAACATGCTATTATATATTCAGCCATGAGATCAACTCTGATCATAGGCAAGGAATGCATTAAACTTCTCATTCTTCCTTTTAATAAAGCAAAACATCTTTCGACTACTACCCGTGCAGAGGATTGGCAGAAATTATAATGTCTCTGTGCAGCACTTAAATGTCCGTTGTCTTTAAATGGTACTAACAAGTGTTCATGTAATACGTAAGCTGCACCTCCTAGTAAGTGGCTGTCAGATGGAAATTTTTCTTCATCATTCAGATATGTTGCAACTTCTGATTGCCTAAATACTCTTTGGTCATGAACAGACCCGGGATGATCCACATAGCAATGAGTGATCAACGCTTTATGGTCACATACAACCTAAACAAATTGAAAATGAAACAATGAATAATAATAATATAATACCAATATAGCTAAAATTGCTATTATCAATACTTTAATGATTTTAAATACCTGAAGTTAGATAGAGTGATATCCTTTTCTATTTATATAATCTGCTGCGTTTTCTGTAGGTGCTTCAATTCTTATATATGTACCATCGATGGCACCAATTACATTTGGGAACCTACTGTTTTCTTTAAATTTACGCATTACAGTTTGCGCTTGTTCACCTGAAGGCCAAGATATAAATTGATGGGGTACTTTATATAGTGCTCTTGTTACTCTTCTAATGGCTCTCAAAGCCGTAGCTCTTCCTACATTAAATCGGTCACAGATATATCTGCAAAAATATAAAAAACAATTATTATTAAGTTTAAATACTTTATAATAGGTGTTTAAAAAACATAATACATGCAATAAAAGCAATAATCATACCTATAAGAATCTATTGTAGCCATTTTCCACAAGGCAATCATTAATTGCTTTTGAGATGGGATTGTTTCATTACCTATTGTCTTCCGAATAAGATCACTACTGATTATAGTTAAAATATATTCGAATGTTGCCCTTCCCAATCTAAAAGCAAGGTGGAGTTCCATATTACTACTCTTTTCTCTAATATTATTAAATGATATGATTAAATAAATAATATTATAAGATTGCAATATTCATAATTGAAATTTCATACATATATAATAAGAAAATAAAAACAAAATATCTAACCTAAAATGACTTTTAAATTCGTCATTTGTATAGAGCACAATAACAGACTCTACATTTTTTATGCGAGGACGTAAGCTGCGTTTCTGTTTCTTTTTTGACAATTCCCATTTCTCATTTGAACTTGAGTCACTCTCTGAATTACTGTCTTTTAATATTAATATCGCAGAACTAAACACGATGTTTTTCGCCATGTTTGCAATACCCACAACGCTTATAAGCCGTTCCACTTGCCTACAACGTTCATGCTAGTGGAACGGACAATAGGGGCGTTGCGAGTGTGAGCGTTGGCGTCTTTAGGTGGAACGTACCCATCGTAGATACTCTAGTGAATTTACTCACTTTTGTAATTTTCACATCGTTTGAAGATACACAATCAACCTCCAGTGCTGTGTTCCGATTCCCCATCCGGGTGCACTCGATATTATAGCATATGTCACGTATACTATAATATCGGGTGCACCTGGGTGGGGAATTGGAATACAGCCCAGGGGGTCGATTGTGGGTGCTTTCCAGCAATGTACACAGGCGACACTGGTCTAGTTTCCACCGAAGTATTAATTCGTATCTAGTGCGGCGTAGGACTAAATTTAAGTCGATGGAAATACGACTGACTGTGTTCATTTCACTCTCACTCCGATCTACAAGCTTTGTCGGAGTGGCAGCAAATTGACACGAAATCTAGACGATGGAAACGCTTGAAAGTAGATGGTGCCAACCTTTACTTTTCATTATTTCGTAACCATCAATATACAGTGCTTACCAAAAGTTCCGGGCCACCTAAATAATTTTTGAATGGTTTGAAATATAGGATTGAAATTTATAGGGATACAATGGGATCACAAAGTCTATTATTTAACCATAAAAACACCCACCTCTACACCCGCAGGGGACGGGGGGAGGGGGGAGCCAAAAAATCTTAAATGGCATGTGGAGTTGAGTGACGGCTCGTTCGAAAGGGCTTTCCGAGACAAAAACAACGCGAGGTCGCCGAGGTCTCCACGATTTTTTTTCGTACAGTTATGATCATTTGAACATTTCTATTGAGATTCTGCGATAGCGAGGGCCCACGGCGACAACAGAAGAAAGATAAGGCTTCACGCGGGCACGCGCGTTCCTGAGTGTGTGTGTGTGTGTGTGTGTGTGTGTATGTGTGCGTGCGTGTCCGGCCAACCAAGGCAATACCGCTAGCGTGTCCTGCCAACTAAGGCAAAACCGGGATGGGAACACTGGTGTATGTGAAGGAATAAAAACACTAATTATTTTATCAGTTCAAATTGATGTCCTTCGACAACTTGGCAGTGTCCTAAGCGAATGTAAAACGTATCGATGACGTTAGCTAAAAAATTGGGTGTGATCGAATTTGAAACGTTCACTATTTTTTCCCGCAGCTCTTCTAAATTTTCGGACCTAGTCTCATAGATCTTTGTTTTCAAATACCCCCAGTAAAAGAAGTCTAATGGGGTCAGATCTGATGATCTCGGTGGCCATTCTATTGTGCCTCTTCTACCAATGCATCGATCAGTAAAAACATCGTTGAGAATATTTCGAGTTTCCAGAGAAAAATGAGCCGGAGCCCCATCCTGCTGAAACCAAACATTGTGGAAAGCTTCTCCAGCAATATCCTGAATAGCCGGTATCACTTGGTTTCTTAGCAAATTGCAATAATTTTGAGAATTTATGTTTTCTTCCATAAAAAACGGTCCTATAATACGATTAAACATTATTCCGGCCCAAACGTTAACCTTCTGAGGATACTGCGTGTAACTGTCTCTCATCCAATGCGGATTTTCATCTGCCCAATACCTCATATTCTGTCGATTTACAGAACCGTTTAATTCAAATGTTGCTTCGTCAGAAAAACAGATCCAGTTGAAAAACTGACGATTATCAGCAGGTCGTGTCATCATTGTGTCGCAAAATTCCAGTCTTCTGTCATAATCGTCTTCGGATAGCTCCTGGACTAGATGTATTTTGAAAGGATGATAGTGATGCTTCTTCAAAATTCAATGGACACGACTTGCTGATAATCGTCAGTTTTTCAACTAAATCTGTTTTCTGACGAAGCAACATTTGAATTAAACGGTTCTGTAAATCGACAGAATATGAGATATTGGGCAGATGAAAATCCGCATTGGATGAGAGACAGTCACACGCAGTATCCTCAGAAGGTTAAAGTTTGGGCCGGAATAATGTTTAATCGTATTATAGGACCGTTATTTATGGAAGGAAACATAAATTCTCAAAATTATGATTTGAACTGATAAAATAATTAGTGTTTTTATTCCTTCATATACACCAGTGTTCCCATCCCGGTTTTGCCTTAGTTGGCAGGACACGCTAGCGGTCTTGCCTTGGTTGGCCGGACACGCACGCGCGCGCACACACACATACACACACACAGGAACGCGCGTGCCACGTGAAGCCTTATCTTTCTTCTGTTGTCGCCGTGGGCCCTCGCTATCGCAACATCTCAATAGAAATGTTCAAATGATTTTAACTCCGCGAAAAAAAATCGTAGAGACCTCGGCGACCTCGCGTTGTTTTTGTCTCGGAAAGCCCTTTCGAACGAGCCCTCACTCAACTCCACATGCCATTTAAGATTTTTTGGCTCCCCCCTCCCTCCGTCCCCCGCGGGTGTAGAGGTGGGTGTTTTTGTGGTTAAATAATTGACTTTGTGATCCCATTGTATCCCTATAAATTTCAATCTTATATTTCAAACCATTCAAAAATTATTTAGGTGGCCCGGAACTTTTGGTAGGCACTGTATAGTCGATATATAGTCTATATGTTGATAGTCGTAACAGTTACCGTTTGTTTGTATTAATTATCAAAATGGAAAATAAACGAGAAATTTATCAAGAATTATGTTTATTTACATTCACAAGCAAAAGTTAAGTTGGTTCTACTGAAATATCAATCTTCCTCGCTTCTATTCTACTTCCAATAGAAACAGTACGTTAAATTCGATGCGCACCGAAACAAAATCGGGTTGACGACTTCGGTGGAAACTAGATCAATGAAGAGGAGAATTCCTGAACTCGCCTTCCTACTTGATAAGCACAACATTGATATTGTAACAGTATGTGAGACCAGATTAAGCGATCTTTTTCGCCCCAATATTAATAACTACGACATATACCCATGCGACCGCAATCGCCAAGGCGGCGGTGTTGCTATACTCATCAAAAACAAACTAAGATTTACACAAATTACAGATGAGAATATAAGTCTCATCTGCAATCACAATAACATAGAATATATATTAGGGAAAATTTGGCTCAACTCTGACAAATACATATACATCTGTTCCCTCTACAGTCCCCCTCGTGATAGCAACTATCTGCACACAGAATCTCAAGCATGGCCCACATTTCTTCATTATTGCTCTAACTTCAACCCCATAATCATCTGCGGAGATGTTAACGGGAAAAGCGCCCTCTCTGGTCACTAAAGTTGGTCCCGATCCTGAGGGACAGAAACTGGAAAAAGCCATTTCCCAATTCAACCTCTCATGCCTAAATGACGGGAACTACACTTGGTCCTCAGCTGATTTCTCTAACACTTCTGCTTTAGACATCACTCTCGCCTCTCCCTCTATAGCCTCTAAATGTCCCTGGATCGTCCTGGGGGAGAACTATGGAAGCGACCACTTTCCCATAATAACTACAATTTCTGATGGTTATACCAATCCATCTTACGGACGCCCTTCCTTCATCACTGCAAATGTAAACTGGCATGTGTTCCAAATGGAATGCTCTAGGTTTGTCGGTCGGGTATAGGGTTTTAGTAATGACCTGAATAAGAATTATAACAACCTAATAGAGGCTATCCATTGCGCGCTAATAACAGCAGGAGCTAAAAGACAACCTTTTAGCAGGGTCAGGAAAAAACCTTCTACTACTTGGTAGGACGAGGAATGCAAAGACATGATCTTACAAAAAAACAAAATTTTCCAAAGATTTAAGTTGGGCCCCTTCATTTGCAAACCTATCCGAATACTTAGAATTCCAAAAATCTTCATCAAAGTTCTTTGCCAAAAAGAAGAAACTGTCCTTTCGACAATTCTGTTCCTCATTGGATATCAATACTCCTATATCGACTGTTTGGAGATATATTAGGGCTTTTACAAATAGAAACACAAATAATTCCCCACATTCGCTCATTTCTGAAAATGCTTTTAATGAAGCCTTCAATAAGTTATCTCCTCCCACCCTCACTCCCGTGCCTGACACTCAATACATTCTCTCATTAATCCACAATGTAGATGCTAATATCGACAAAGAGTTTCTCCTCACCCCTTTTTCTAAACAAGAATATAGGGAAGCCATTGCTAAACTAAAACTCAGATCATCTTCGGGCCCCGATCTAATCTCGAATAAGATAATAAAAAAATTCCCTGAAGAACTTCACCTTTTTATTTTAAAGCAGTGCTCGGAGATAGTTGCCCTTTTCGGGCCGATATGTGAAGCGACGCCTACGGTCCCCCCACTACCGCTCGAGGCTCGACGGCCGAGCCGCCGATCGCGCGCGTAACGCTATGCCTCAGGAGCGTCCCGATCTAAAAAATATGCTGAGATTGTACCTGCCGTCAAATCGTCGTTTAAATTTGCTTTGCCAGATAATTTGTCTATTAGTAATATATTATATATGTTATAGTAATATATATATATATATATTATAATATATTAACTTGTCTATTAGTAATATATTATCTACTTATAGTCTTATCTATATATTATCTATTAGTAATATATTATATACGTTATAGTAATATATATATTACTATAACATATGTAATATATTACTAATAGACAAATTATCTGGCAAAGCAAATTTAAACGACGATTTGACGGCAGGTACAATCTCAGCATATTTTTTAGATCGGGACGCTCCTGAGGCATAGCGTTAAGCGCGCGATCGGCGGCTTGGCCGTCGAGCCTCGAGCGGTAGTGGGGGGACCGTAGGCGTCGCTTCACATATCGGCCCGAAAAGGGCAACTATCTCCGAGCACTGTTTTAAAGATATTCAACTCAATCTTTAATGAAAGCGCATACCCTCGGCAGTGGTCTGATTATTTTGTTATCTTTATTCCTAAGCCAGGCCGTAGGGATTCCCTGAGACCCATATCACTCGCCAATAACCTCTTCAAAATATTCGAGAAACTGATTCACAGAAGAATCGTCTGGTGGGCGGAAAATAGCTCAATACTTTTTAACACTCAGTTCGGTTTTAGAAAGAGACTATCTTGTATTGATAGTATCACCATACTCACTACGAGCATTCAAATTGCTAACAAGGCCCAAAAATACACAGGCGTCACATTCCTGGACTTGGTGGGAGCTTTCAACAGGATCAGACCAGAGATCCTTATAACCCTCCTTGATAAATACGGCCTTCCCCCAAAGATACTAAGATTCATTGCAACTCTTGTCACCCGTAGAAACCTTATCGGGTTTGCCGCTGGCATTAATTTACAGAACCGCACTACTACTATCGGCCTACCCCAGGGCTCTATATTAAGTCCTATATTATTTAACTTGTACATAGCTCTTTCTCACATCGTAATACCTGATTCTGTGAAAATACTCTGGTATGCAGACGATATCGCAATTTATTGCTCTGATCAGCATCTAGATTATATCAAAAATCAACTAAATATTGCACTTGACAATCTGTACCAGTTCTTTACAGATTTCGGCCTTGAAATCTCTCCTTCCAAATCCAGTTTTACGATCTTTTCTTCTCTCAAACCTCGTAATCTCCGTATTATGGTAAACAAACATAAATTTACTTTACAGATCGGCAGCGGGAATATCCCTTTCTCTCCTGTATCTAGATTTCTGGGCGTTATGCTGGACTCGGAACTTAATTGGAAGGCACACATTAACCATCTGAGAAACCGCATAATACCTAGAATCAATATTCTAAAAGCAATAACAGGGATTCGCTGGGGCGCTCACTCCTCGAACTTGATCACTATCTATAAAGGATATATCAGGCCATTGCTTGATTGGGGATGCCAAGCATTCAATCCTTTAAACGAGCAACTTTATCTAAAGGCTAGTCGTCTGCAATATGCAGCCCTCCGAGCGGTTACGGGTTTAATGATAACTACTCCTACCAATGTTCTATTAGACATTAACGGCGAATATCCGCTCGAAGCACGCTGGCTCAATCTTACTCTAAAATTTCTTTCTAAAATCAAGGCTAGACGATCGCATCCATTAAGTCTAATTATTACGGATATTTCCATCCGACCTGAAATAGAGAAAAACAATATATGCTATCTGATTGATACTTATCTCGCTCACGCGGACCTTTTTGAGCAAGTCTCACTTTTCCAATTGCCTGGATACCTTGAATTTTCATACGAAAGCATACACTTTGATCCAAAAATCAATACTGACTTGGGTTCCCAAGTTGCAGCTATTACTAAGGGGTCGTTCTCACTGAGCGCGTCAAGCGTCGCGTCACGACGCGACGCGACGGCAGTTCAAGACATGACGTTTTTTGTTATTCACACTGAACGCGTCGCGGCAAATCAACGCATGCGCAGAATGTACTAGTTCGCCAGGTTATTGGTTGCAATAAACGTAAACATAACCTTTAAATTAAAATATAGTACAAATCTGATTATCTGTTTTCTGTAAAACAGTATATGACCTAAAACAGTGTATTAAATATCGGAGACCTACGATTGAAACAGAATGAGTATAGTATGTATGTATGAAATTATGTTATTATGGCAAACGCGAGAATGTCGAGCAACCAATCGAACCAAACCGACGCGTCGCGCAAGAAGGTCGCGTCGGAGATGATGCAATAAAACAGACGTTCTGATTGGCTACCTTGTAACGCGACGCATGACGCGACGCGAGACGCGCTCAGTGGGAACGACCCCTATCTCTGACATCAATGACTCCTTTAATAACCTCATCTCTCCCTTCGGATTCGAGGTCACGTACTACACAGATGGCTCTCGATCAGAGTCTGGCAATAAGTCTGACTATGCGGTATTCTCTCCGGAGTCTGGACTTGAATACATTGAAAGAATCAACAATAATTGCACAATCTTTGAGACTGAAGCGTCGGCAATTCAATACGCGATCAATACTATCCTTGATAAAAAAAAAAGAAAAAATCAGCGATCTTCTCCGACTCGCTGAGCGTTTTATCCAGCCTCTCTAACCCGGTTGCTTCTGGCATATCACATCATGGAATCTCCCAAATCAGGAGTTCCCTCTATCAATGTTCCACTCAATCATTGGAGATCCATATTATTTGGATACTCAGTCATAAAGGCATTTCCGACAATGAAATAGCCGATTCAATGGCCAAGGAATCTTTGCACCGTTCCGATCCTTTTTTTTGAGCAAGTGTCACTATACAAACCTGTACTCTAGATTCAAAAACCTATCTAAAACCAGAGCTTCACAAATCCTTAGAACAGAAAGCCTTCTGAAAGGAACGAGATATTTCAACCATATACGCGACATACTCTCTCCTCCTTGGTATATCGATAAAAAGATCGAGAAAAACATCCCTAGATTCATCATTACACTGATATCAAGACTGAGAACCAATCATGCGGCAACAATGGGCCATCTCTGGGAAAAAAACATAACAGCTTCTTCAGAGTGCCCTTGCGGACACTTCTTTCAAGATCTAAATCATGTCTTCTTTAGTTGTCCAAATAATCAAGACAACTCTAATCGGCTCATCTCTGGCTTGAAAAGAATCAATCCCAACATCACACTGGACACACAGACATTGGCCTTCACCAAAGACACTAGAATATATCGCCTCCTATCCAACTTCATCAAGGACAGCAACTTATGCATATGAATAACTGATTTCCAGTTGAATCAAGTTGATGGCGTATAGATAAATCCGAGTGGAAGTCTCTCAGCCAATTTAAGAAGAAGAAGTAGAAAAACACGTAATGTTGATCTTTTGTTTTGACCACTGTCATATACGTACGCCGAAATATAGTTTGATTTTATTTTTAAGTTTTTGCATAATTATAAACTTGATAATAATGTTCTATAGTGGATACAAATTTTCTCCTTTTTGTATTATTGTGCGTGAACATTAATTTGAGGGCCCTTCCCTCCTTATTGCTTTTCATTTTCCTTTCCCTATTAGTGCGTATCCTTGTTCCTTTGTCCGACTGTGTCGGCCATTACCGCATAGACAAAATATAATATCTTTATTACTGTACGATGAGTCAAGCCAGTGTTACAACATCCAAGAACTCTTCTCCCTCGGAGCTTCCCATGGATACATCTCCTGGCATTATTTTCATAACTCCAGTGGCCTCTGACAATATACATACCAGCTCATTATCTCCAAAGATTGTCAACACGGATAAAGCCCGCAATATCAAAAAAGCTACAGCAAAAAAGAGAACATCTCCTATTGCTCTTTCTGAACCTCATACTATCAAGAAGACAGGATCTGCGACACCTGATTCACGCCTTCTTAATAAATATACAATTGACTCAAAACCTCCTTTTATTGTTCATATTGAGAATTTATCTTCTCCATCTTCTCTTTCCAATCCTCAGGTGCAGAACTTATCATCCTCTGATAATCTGGGACATAAGAAAGGTGATAATAATTTCAAAAAATCTGAATCCGGAACTTATGGTATTATTGCCTTTGGTAAGCGAATTTCCAATTATATCGACTTGTTCAAATGTATCTTCGATCTTGAATCTTCGGGCAAGAACAAATTTTCCGTTTCTTTTTCTGATGGCAATTCTGCAAACAAGTTTTGTGATTTACTAAATAATATTGTGCCCGCCGATTCGAGATTAATCGAAGCGCGCTATACAACCGCTTTACACTTGCAAACCTCCGCACACGAGCGAATAGAAGGAACACTCGTTTAAGAAATAGAGATAACTTCATTAGAACAACAACACAACAACGTAATATAACGATAACCGAACGTAAAAGACGGAGCTGTCTCAAATACGGCCGTACTGCAAGACAGCTGCTCAAAGTCTAACATGACTGCCGTTGTTTATCAATATTCCATGACAACCTCTTAGAGACGATCCTCCTCTATAATCTCGCTTCAGACCGATCGCCTTTAACGCGATGCAGGGACGTAACAATAATAACATTAATCAGATTTTCCCAGGTGAAGTTTGGATCGCTTATGTTCCTAATTATAAAGTAATTAATCAATTTATTATAAGGGGCATTGATGACAATGACTCTCCGGAAGAACTTTTAGCTCATATTCGTCCTCCCCCTAAATGGAATTCTTTATGGACTCCTCCTTTTGAGATAGTCCGCTTAAAAAGAAGCGTTCGCACTAAATTAGATGATAACTTGTTAAAGCAGAATGTAATTAATAGGGGACAGGCAGGATGGAGTGTCCGGAACAGAAAAGAAACTTTGCTCCTTTTGTACAAAAAGCACAGATTAGATACGTTTTATTCGCTCTCTCTTTTACATCGACCGATTTTCGCTAGTTCAGAATGGCGACTGACTACCGAGTCGTTCGTCTTCGCGATATTCACCGGTATCACGTGATATCCGAATGTAAACGGAATAAACCGACTCGCAGTTTAGTAAGATCGTGCGTGTGTGGCTTGTAACTTCCTGTACAGTCTGTTTCTTAGTATAGTCGATGTACAGTCAATGCGATAAACAATTAATTTTCTCAACACTACCGCCGTTTGAGCGTTTTTACATACATCGATGATAAATTCATACTAACACATAATTTTTTGAAACGCTCTTTCGGTAGAGCTTTAGTGAGAATATCGGCTCGCTGATTTTCGGAAGGAACGTATTCTATAGCTATGTCTTTATTGTCTACTTTTTCTCTTATGAAATGAAAGCGGACATCTATATGTTTTGTGCGCTTATGATACACTGGATTTTTGATCAGTTGTATTGCACTTTGATTGTCTATATACAAGGTGGTTTCGCTTGCGCATGGGCATCCGATGTCATGCAACAGTTTTCGAAACCACATGGCTTCTCTCGCTGCTGTCGATGCTGCTACATACTCGGTTTCTGTAGTGCTTAGAGTGACCATCTTTTGTCTCTGTGATGACCAGGAGATAGCACCATTTGCGAGGCAGAAAAGGTACCCCGTGGTAGACCTTCTCGTCTCGACATCGCCCGCGTAGTCTGCATCAGAGAATCCGATTAGTTCTGGCTTGCTACCGCCGTCTTTATATTCTATGCAGTAATCTATTGTGCCGCTGAGATATGCGAATATTCGTTTTACCGCACGCCAGTGTTTGTGACTGTGATTATTTAAGTATTTGCTAACAGAGTTCACCACATATGAAATGTCCGGGCGTGACACTGCTGCTAGAAATACTAGGGATCCTACCGCCTCTCGGTAAGGCATATTGCTCGGTTTCTCACTGTCTATCTCTGTTGGAGACAATATCACATGCGGATCTGCAGGTACGCTTACAGGTTTGGCATTATCCATTCGAAACTTATCGATTATCCTTTTGGTATAGGCGCTTTGATGAATAACTAGAGATTTTCGCGATCGATTTCGAGATATCTGTAAGCTGACGAATATACTAGAATCGCCTATCGTTATCTTAAACGTATCGCTTAATCTATTTACAATATAGTCTAGAGTCTTTACTGAGTTCGCTGCAACGAGTCCGTCGTCAACGAATAAGGCTAAGTACACTGGTTCACCATCGAACTGACCGACAAATACGCACTTGTCGGCTTCACATTCTTTAAACTAGAACTCGTTTAAGAACTTTGTGAATTTCAGGTTCCAGCACCTTGGGGCCTGCTTGAGGCCATATAATGATTTTTCAAGTTTGCACACCACATCACTCGCTGCGCCATGCTTGGATTATCCCTCGACGTTGAGTCCCTCTGGTACTTCCATGGAAATCGTCTCGTTCAGTTTTCCATATAGGAAGGCAGCTTGGACGTCAAACTGAATTGTTTCGAGATCCTTTGTGGCTATTATTGCAAGAAGTACTCGTAGCGAGTCATATCTGACAACTGGAGCAAACGTTTCGGTATAGTCGATTCCGTGCTGTTGCATGAATCCTCGTGCACACAGCCTAGCTTTAAATCGACGTTGTATTCCTTCTTGCTTCTCTTTCAGTCGGAACACCCACTTGGAGTCAATTGTTTTGAGCTCCGCCGTTCTCGGAACGAATGACCAGGTATGATTCTCTTCATGTGCTTTTAGTTCTTCCTGGATGGCTTCTGCTCACTGCGTGGCATCTCTTCCATTCATTGCTTCCTTATATGTGTTTGGTGTAATATATTCGGCTACATCTGCTTCGTATCTCGCCGGAAGTTTTACTGACGACCTGTCTCTCAGAGCTCGAGGGGTTTCTTGAGATCGTCTTCCTCCATTTGCACTCCCTTCGGCATTTTGTTGCTCATTTTCAGGAGCTGCTCGATCTTCTTGCTGTGGAATTTTGTCCTTTTCTTCATTTGTTGGAAACACTGTCTCGCCATCGTTGTAGTCCTCCGGTTGGTTCAAGGTCGTCGTCATTTTTCCGATTCGCTCGTGAAACGTCACATCCCTTGCCACGCTCACTTTTTTCATTATTAGATTATACAATCGATAGTTTGCTGAGTCGCCCTGGTATCCAACAAGAATAGCTTTTTGCGCGCGAACGTCAAACTTTTGTGTAAACTGTTTTGATATGTGGACATAAGCTTCCGATCCGAAGATTCTTAGGTGCTTCAGGTTTGGAGTTTTTCCGACCCACATCTCATACGATGTGACTCCATCACTTGACCACACAGTTCGGTTCAAGACATATACTGCGGTGTTCACTGCTTCCGTTCATAGGTTCAGCGGAAGGTTTTTTGCATTAATCATTGTGCGAGCACTCTCGACAATGGTGCGATTGTCTCTTTCAGCTTTCCCGTTCTGTTCAGGGCTGTATGGCGCGGTGGTTTCCTTTTTAATTCCGCGTGATGCTAGATATTCGTTCATTTTTCTGTTGCTAAATTCGCGGCCGTTGTCTGATCTAAGTACTTTTATTGATTGCCCGAATTTGTTCGTTATTAACTTTTCAAATTCCACGAATTTTTCAAATCTATCAGACTTGTGTCTGATGAAATATACGTGCCGAAAGTTGCTTGCGTCATCCTTGAATGTCAGAAAGAATCTTGCTCCGCCGGGTGACTCTATTGACATCGGTTCGCACACATCCGTGTGCATCACCTCTCCAGGCTTTGTTGACACTTTCACTAAATTCTCTTTGTATGGCAGACGATGAGCCTTTCTCATTTGGCACGGTTCACAGAAGAAATCCCTTTTGTCTGATAGTGACACACCGTTCACTAAATCCTTCTTCACGAGCTCGCGAATCGCACGCTTGCCCACGTGCCCTAACCGTTCATGCCACACACTGAGATTTGTCACTGAAACATTTGCTTTTTCGACGCTGTCCGGTTTAATTACTTTAAAGAACATTCAGTAAATGTTGTTCTCTTGTTTGACTCCCGACGCAATTGTTCTATTGTCACGCACCAGAAGTACATGGTCATCTCGGAATCTCACCTCGAATCCTTTTTCGGTGCAAACACCTACCGAAAACAAATTCTTTTTCAGTTTAGGAACGTACGATATGTTCTCAATGCGCGCATCTTGCCATTCGCCATCTACCAGCTTTTTGATTAGCACAGTTCCATTACCGTCGCACACTCCATCATCGTTAAGTGCTATGGTGTCGCCATTTCTGTTGGCTCGATAATCGATGAGCCACTCTCGTCGGTATGTCAGTTGTTTTGACGTGCCGCTGTCGGTAATTCAGACTTCACTCTGTCTTATTGCCAACAGTTTTTGTTTTTGGTTACAGGTGGTCTCCGCTCAATTTCTTGGCGCGCACTTTTCATTGTATACATCACCTTTTACTACAAACGCACTATCTCGAGTTTTGACCCCATCGTCCTTTTTTCGTCGATCGTTTTTGCACTGCAGCGCAAAATGTCCCATCTCGTGACATCTGTAGCACTCGATTTCCTTTTTCGATTTTCTCGACTTCTGCTTGATTCTGTTGTTTTTTGACGCAGCCAATGCACTCGCTGCATCACTATCCGCACTGAGTCGTATATCCTCTCGAATCAACCTTTCTTGCAAGTGGTCTATTGTCTGTCGATTAGGATCCACATTGTCCCATACTGTTTGCAGTGTACCATACTTTGGCGTTAGACTCGCCAGTATTTTAGCAATTATTGTGGCATCCGATACTTGCTCACCGACGTCTCGTAGCTGTCCCGCTATATTTTGAATTTTCGCCACATGTTGCACAGCCGTATCACTCGCGTTCATTCGATACTCGTGAAACTTCTGGAGAAGCCCTAATTTGTTAGATGCTGATTTTTGTTCGTGTATGAGACTCAGTTTCTCCCACATTGTTTTTGCGCTTGTGCAAGTCAGTACGCATTGGAGTTCGTCTGGAGGATCGTCTTCCATCGATGAAGAGATCAAAAACATCGCTTTTGCGTTATCTCGCACCCATTGCTTTCTTTGCGCCACGTGCGCGGCTTGGACTGCCGCATATGCGCCTGCCGGCGTCACCGGCATCGTCCTTGTGCCATCCACTACATCTTGGATGTCGTTCGCCACAAATAACGAGTTAATCTGAAATTTCCATCCTTGGAAATTTGTTCCATCAAATTTCTTCACGTTCCTTGCTGAGATGGCTTCAGACATCGTAGATATGTAATTGTTCGTTCGTACGTGCTCGATACCTCACTTGCGGTATATTAAGATGGCCGTCGATTTTGTGCTTTCGATTTCACCGCGTCTCGCGGTCTTTTCTGTATACTCTCTCACACACCCTATTTATACAATTGCACAGTTATGATGGACTGGGCCCATAACCTGTTAAAGCAGAATGTAATTAATAGGGTACAGGCAGGATAGAGTGTCCGGAACGGAAAAAAAACTTTGCTCCTTTTGTACAAAAAGCATAGACTAGATACGTTTTATTCGCTTTCTCTTTTACATCGACCGATTTTCGCTAGTTCAGAATGGCGACTGACTATCGAGTCGTTCGTCTTCGCGATATTCGCCGGTATCACGTGATACCCGAATGTAAACGGAATAAACTAATTCGCAGTTTAGTAAGATTGTGCGTGTGTGGCTCGTAACTTCCTGTACAGTCTGTTTCTTAGTATAGTCGATGTATAGTCAACGCGATAAACAATTAATTTTCTCAACATAACTCTTTCACCACTAAATATGTTGACTCTAATTCATATATTGTTTGTTTCAGATTCTTTTTCTCCCCTCAAAGTGTTATTTATATGGGTAAACGCTTGGTACTTGAACCATTCATTCAAATCTTAAACAATATCAAATACAAAACTTCTCAATTATCTCAATCAGCTCGACACAAATCTTCTAAACCTCCCATACAGTACCGAAAGATTGCAGAAACGTTGCATAGACCTTACATTGAAACATTGTAATATTGCATGGAAGTTGCGAAATGTTTCTGCAATGTTACTGCAAGCCTGCGGCAACATTGAAATGTCCGCCCTTAGAAATATTACAATGTAAGGCTACAGTAATGTTATGGTGCAATGTATTTGTAATCTTGAAATGGGTTGTTATAAATATGCAAAACGCTTCAAATTTAATAGATAAACTTTGAGAATATATAAAGACATCAAACAAAGATAAGAAAAAAAGATTGTGAATTTACGCAATTACAACGAGTTTTTTCTCGTCTGTCTTGGATGTCTTTATATATTCTCAAAGTTTATCTATTAAAATCTGAAGTATCCTGCATATTAAAAAATTATTATCAACTTTTTGGTTTTATATAGGAATGGAAAAACTATTAAACAATTTTTTGTTATCTAATTAACATCACTATTTTATAAATAATTTACAAGTTTAAGAAATTGATAATGATTAAATAATTTGATTCATAAAAGTTAAAATTTTATTTATATAAATATTAAACTCTATTTTACACCTTAAGTAAACAATAAACGGATAATTTTAACTTTTTCGGACACTTATTATTTGTCCGATTTCTGAACAATCAGTTCAATATCTGAATTTCCTGTGTTGGGATCGTATCAGACAAATTAAACTAATAAAAATAGTTATTATATCTTTAATTTTACTAGCCGCTCTTTGCAAGCTTTATATAATCATCATGACTAAAACTTAAATCCGGGATAGATAACGCAACACGCGTCGCATAGCAGTAAACGAACAAACTAGCGATTACCGAAAATTGTTTTTTGTAATGCTTTTGGAATGTTGCTGTAACATTCTCATGAAATATTACAATTACATGTTCCAATAATGTTTCAACAATATTACATTGCAACTTGCAAGATTGTAATATTACTGCAATGTAATTGCAATGTTCTGTGCTGTACGAGCCATTTTCAATTCTTCTTCTAAAGAAAATGGCCCGCCCTTATCCACCTCTGCTTCCTCTCAATCCTCTTTTACTCCTACTAATTCTCCATTTTCTCCACAACCGCATCTGGAGCTTTTCAATTGGATCACTAAATGTCAAAATAAATTTTCCTCTTTAAAAATTGTACATCGTGATGTTTTGTCTGAAATGGGGCACGTCCTTCTTAACAGTGCTTTATGCACCTAATTTTTTTTTATTCTTTTCTATTTAGAATCACATGAACAATACTTTTAATATTTTACAATGGAATTGTCGTTCCTTATTGGGGAGAATTCCTGATTTACTCTATATTTTAGAGGAATATAAAATTAATATTATTGCTCTCTGCGAAACTAGATTAGTTAATAATCTTCATCCTTCTTTTGCGAATTATGAACTTTTTACTCTTAATCGTAATCGACAAGGAGGAGGAGTCGCTCCTCTTATTGATAAGAAATATAGATTTACACCTATTCATGATAATAACCTTGAACTTTTATGTGTCAGGAACGATATCGAACTTCTTATGGGTAAAATTTGGATTGAGACAAACGAGCATATTTACATTTGCTCTGTATATAGTCCTCCTCGTGGTAGCAACCATGCTTACACTGAACCTCATATATGGCACGATATTCTGCTATTTTGTTCCTCACTAGAACCTATAATCATATCAATATCAAAGTGGAGATATCAATAGGAAGAGCCCTCTCTGGTCACATCAAGTTCAAGTGCTTGATGCAGAAGGAGGAAAATTAGAATCAGCGATCACAAATCTGAATCTTTTCTGTCTCAATAATGGCGAAAACACATGGTCTTCGATCTATCTTCTGCCTCAGTGTTGGATATAACCATTGTTTCACTATTATTGGCTAACAGATGTGATTGGCAAATCCTTGAGGTCAATCACGGCAGCGATCATTTTCCTATTATTACTAAGGTTAACAACATTTCAAACAATCCCAGTTTTGGAAGACCGTCCTTTTCTATATCAAGAACCTGCTGGGAATCCTTTCAAGAGGAATGTATTAAAGCATCTGAAAATTTCTACATCGATTCTAATAACCTTGATACTATATACAATAACCTCACCAACGTCATTCATCAGGCTTTGCATAATGCTGGCGCTGTTAAACACAATGTGAACAGCATTCGGAAGAAACCCTGCCGAAAATGGTCGATTAAAACGGATTTTAAAAAATGTAATCCGAATCGATCGGGATTTCTGCACCGAAAATGCGGTATTAAAATCGATTGAAAATAGTCAAATCGAATTTAGTACGCTTCAGGCGAGATTAATGTTGGATGATATATCTCCACCTCAATCCGAAATTATACTGTTCGGGAATCGACCTCGACGAGATCGCCCGAATCTTAAGAAACGCTCAGAGATGAGCGAGAAGCGGTGTGTAACGCGAATCCGTAGATCCGCTGGAGGATAAGGAGAGTTCAGAAAATACTCGATTGCGAATTGTTTTCAATGTTCGTTTAATTTTGAATAATAGGAGCGAGCGACTGCACGTATTTCGCGACTCCGACGGAAATCTTCAAAATGTCCTATCAATGACTGCCTTCAACGCGTATCGGAAATCTTGTAGAGCTTCTTGCTAGAGGCTCTCGCGAGAACGGATATCTTGCACGCGGACGCCGGATGTTGCTTGGCGCGAGGCAGAGGACATTCGCGGAACGGTAAACGCGCGTCGACTCTCGGACTCTACACTCTTAACAATCACAAACTCAAGAAGTATAGAGCAGGTAGTAATACAGACACTGAGGCGTCTTTCGCACTGAGTTCGATGCTCGATAGTATGCTAGAATGTCGGTTGAGAATTTACAACGAGAATGACGAAAGCGCATACGACACGAGCGAGATTAAACAACAGCAGCTCGAATGATCTATGAGTACCGCGACACAACACGAGCGAGAATACGACACGAGATAATATCATACGAGAAATTATGATACGAGAAATTATGATCGATTGCTATCGACCAGCTCGAATCGTCGTCAGCGGCAGACTGAATAACGACGGAACAGAGTCGCGGTCGACCGATTTCCATAATAGGAGATTTTCGGCACCGAATGTTCGAGAATCTAGGTGTTTGTCACACTTTTTCTTTGTTTTGATCACGCGATCACGCGCCGATCGACTGATCGCGACGATGTTTACTCTCGCTCGGGTTTTGATTGCAGCTCTTACCGTTCAGATTTGTCGGTTGAATTTACAGTTTAATTTTATCGACTAAATTAAACGTTTCAATCTTGAACATATACGATTTCATAAAGTTATAATTAAACCTGTTTTAATGCAATTGAATTGGAATTTACCATAGTGAACCCATAGGTAAAAATAATCCCTTTTAATAAAAAATTTTATCATTTCGCAGATGAAAAGTAAATTGATTTTATGTAGTGTGAAGTCGGTCGGATTTGCTGTTATCATGAGTCACAATCAATTATTGAATCGGTGTTTCTACAATTGAAACGGACTCAGTTGTTAAAAACAAATATACGATTTCTCCGCAGAGGGTCCGCCTTATATCCCCGCTTGACCGCTTTCTACTTCCAGGTTGGCTCGCTCGACCATCGCCGCGTAGCGGCGCCGCCCGGAACTACGCGCGGACGCGCGAGCGCGTGGGCCGCCAAGTTGCGGGTCGCACTATTGTATCGCGGATTGTGCTTAATGTGACGACCTACGGCAACCACAATATCCATTCGATTATTCGTGTTTATTTGGATTGACAACAATATGGATTAGAATGTAATGATTTTAGATTGGAAATAATCCGCGAAAGCGATATTAAAACCGATTATAGTTTGTTCGGAATTAAAATCGATTACTTTTTAATCCGGGCGCGGATTGAACCGATTAAAACGGATTATGTTTTAATCGACCATTTTCGGCAGGGAAGCTCCTTCACCATGGTGGGATGATGAATGCTATGATCTCGTTCATAATAGAAACTCCTATTTTAAAAGGTTTAAGGCAAATCCCACCTTTTGACAATCTTCACAATTATATTGAGGCTAGCAAACTAGCTTTCAAATTCTTCTCTAAGAAGAAAAAGGAAAAATTTAGAGAATTTTGTTCCTTCCTAAATGTTAACACGCCTATCTCCAAAGTATGGAAATATGTTCGCGCCTTTTCCAACCATAAACAAGATATTTCTAATCGAATTATCATCCCAGAAAATAGTTTCTTTAATTTGAAAAATTAGCTCCACTCAACCCACCTCAAATATTTTTAGATGTTGAAAGCCTTCAAGCCCTTCCTTTTAAAGGTAATAACTTGGACTCGACTTTCATGCTGCCTTCTTTCTGTACCGAAGAATATGAAGATGCCACTTCTCTCAAGATTCGATCTGTACCAGAACCAGATCTTATTAGCAACAGGGGGCCTATTACGGTTCTTGAGTGAGTTTACTCCGACGTTAGATGCTTTGAATTCCCGGATTGCCGGCTCCTTGCCCCTCGAAGATCGTCCTTGATTCACGGTCGTATTCTCCGTCATCCTTTAGCGATCTCCCGCTCTCTCTTTCTCCGCCGGGGAGGCTCCCATAAGACATACTCGTACGAAAAGAAAATAATAAACGAAATTAATATAAGGCACGAAATCTCGATTAATAACGCCTCTCTGGAGACAACGGTACGGTTTTCGCAATTATTCGACTGGCGCGGCCCTTTAGCCCGCGCTTCGCGATCGGAGAGGGATTCGGCGGACGCGCGCGAGACGGCAACGTCACAGTACTTAATGAAAAAATACTTTATTATAGTGTTTGAAAAGCTATCGAAATAAGCTACAAGAATATGCAATAAAGAATGAGGGGTTCCATTTAAGAAAACATCGATCACATTGACTTGACCTTGAAAAGGTCATTCAAGGTCAAATCCATATTTTCATCATGTGTCCCCCTGTGAATCATACAATTTTTGTCTAAAACATTTTTGTCTTAAACTTATAGATTTTAAGATATTTCAGTGGATACATTAAAATGGCCTACCCTGTATATACATATAGGCAATGTAGAAAACATAGACATATAGAATGGACTAAGGTTACATAAAAGAAGGTTAAGTCAGGAGCATCCCGAAACTCTTAATGCATTGCAAAGAATCGATGTGTGCGCAGTCGCTATTGAAAAGAGATGCTAAATATTGAGAAGAGATTCCAAATAAGGTAGACTTGTTATAGGCTCTCGCTGCCTTTTGCAATGCATCATGGGTTCTTGAATGGACAGAGTGTTGCAATAGACAAACGCGTGCTCGCTGTAGAAAAAGAGGTACTACATAGGAGGCCTGTTTTATCTCTTTTCCTAGCATCTCATTGGTGATTTTGTCCCCCTCCATATAGAAAATCACCAATGAGATGCTAGGAAAAGAGACAAACATAGGCCTCTCATATAGTACCTCTCTTTCTACAGCAGGCGCACGTTTGTCTATCTCGCAATGCTCAATCCAATCTATATATCTATGGTAGAAAACTATTAGAATATCCTTATTATTTATATACAGATTTTTCGTTGCATACCTGTGTTTTTCATGCTGTTCGTAAACAATTAATAATTGTACTGTATCCTTTCGTACTTAAAATTTCACATATATGTCACGGCATCGTTATACGAAATACTCCAAACGACTTCTTCCCCCTCCCCTCGCCGCTCCATCAGAGTGCATTAGTTTTTTTCGTTTTTCAAGGCAAATATGAGCCAACAAACGTTTTAATTAATTTTTCCGTGATCAACAAACAATTGCGTATCGATTGAACTAAGTTTGAAACAAAAATAATATCTTTCCGGTTAACTTCACACAAAATTTTGTTTTCGTATTTTCAAAAAAAATATTAACCAACAAACGTTGTAATTAGGCCAACAATCACCAACAAACGATCCGTAAAAAAAAATTATAAAAGTGAATGTTGACCGGCTAACTTTATGGAGCTACGGCCAAACTCCGAATTGATATTGGAGACCTCGCGCGGTGATAATGCGAAATTCCGGCTTCAGGGTTACCAATCTGAGAAATAAATTCTCGATCTCTATGTAGAGGTATATGTCCGTATACGTACACACACAATTGCATTGCTCGCATGGACGCATCGTGGAGAGGAAAGATAGAAAAAGATCAACGATCACGCTATCCTTGTTCCTCTAGCATATCGCTTTACGGCCGAAATACGGCCTGAAAATGTTTTCTGGCCTTTCGTGGCAAAAAGCAGTAATGCAACAAGACTAACGAGCGTCCATTTTCAAGAATTTTTTACTTGCATATATACAGGGTGCGGCGCCAAAATCCGGACAAAATTCAATTTGAATTTCCCGCCGTTCTGTACCACTTGTAGAGATCGCGATTGAGGTCCAAATAGCTTGACGCATGTACTAAACAGTCATAACAAATACTGTAGATAATAATACGTCCAACTCTTGAGAAATTTTTTGTCTTGCAAGGCAACCACTGAAACAGCGCCATCTATTAATCTGAGGTGATAAACTCTTGCTTCATAGAGTGTTACTGGTTGGGTAACAATGTAAATGATAAATAAAAATACGTATATAATTGTGAGATATTTTCTTTAATTTAACATTTTTTGTCATAATTAACCTTTTCTTCTTACTATCATTAATTTTATTAACATAGGCTTTTAATAAAACGTTAAAATATTTGTCTAAAAATATTTTATAACAATCGTTACATATACACATATTTTCCTTAATATTACAATTTGATATTAATTTTGCTTTTACATTTGATGTACTTTCGTTAACATTTCCAGATTCCACACGATGCAAACGATCAGCTTTCATTAATATAATCACGAACCACTTAACTACGAGACAAGCGTTCTCCTCTACTAAAAAAATACTAACAACTCAGGCCGCGTGGTAGCGCTAGTGCGCTGTATTGCCTGTTTTTAATCGAAGTTGGACGTATTATTATCTACAGTATTTGGTCATAACCTCGAAACAGTCACAATGTTGAAACCAAGTGCGGAGTATAACCGAAGAGCCGCGATTATCGAAAGTGTTCGCGCTGGGTGCTCAGCGACAGAAATCATTCGGTTCTTCGGGCACCCGAGATCGACTGTGTATGATGTCGTCGCGAAGTATGAGTCGGAGAAGTGCGCCCGCCCGCCCACACAAGTCATTTGGTTCAAAATTGGTTGTCCGACAACGTCGACATGTTTTGGTCCAAAGAATTCTGGCCTCCCAACAGCCCAGATTTAAATCCTTTGGACTTCTATGTATGGAGCGTGGTTGAAAGGGTCACCAACAAGACCAGACATCCAAACGTCGCATCATTGAGAGCCGATATTGAAGCGACATTCGCCGATATGGACCGTGACGCATTAAAACGGGCCTGCGAACGCTTCAGACCGAGAATGGAGGCAGTCATTCAAGCAGGGGGAGGATATATTGAGTAAATGTGTTCTTTATGACCTTACAAACAATTTAGTAAAAAAAAATTTGTAAACTTTTCCGTTTTTGCAATAAAAATTATGTTTGAAAATAATCTTTCATTTGTCCGGATTTTGGCGCCGCACCCTGTACATATGTGCATATATATGTTTAAATTATAATCAAAATTGTACGTGCAATTAAATATTGTATGATGGTCAATAATAATAGTAGGATAATAGGTAACAAAGTGAACAAATATACAATATGTAAGACACGGGTGTCTGTTGACACGGGTGCTCTCTGTTATCTATTATTGTTAGAATATGCAATGTATAGCATTCGTCGATAAGGTAGATTTTTATAGAGTTTCCTTTCTATATGCTTATAGTTTATGTTCGTTTTTCTCTGTGTGGCTCGACACACGTTTCTTTAGTCTTTGGTTAGACCGCGTCCTAGTCACCGCTCATGTGCGTTTTTTCCTTATTGCTAAGAAAGTTATGTTCTACAAATAATCGGTTTACTCCTCATATTCACATCTCATTCTATCAGGTTATGGGCCCAGATATGCGTGTGTGAAATAAGGAGGAATTCAGTCGCGGAATAAACTTTGTGAATTGCGAGTCGGAAAGTTCGAAAAACGACGCGAATATTAAAACGTGACGACAATGGCGGATGACGAAAAATACAAAGTACCACTCTTCGATGGATCCAACTATAGTAACTGGAAATTTCGTATGCAGATTCTACTTGAGGAACACGATCTCTTCAATCTAGTCGGTAAAGAGCTCGATACATTAATAGCAGAACTGCCGGCGGAAACTGTGACTGCTCAAACTCCAGTCCTAAGGAAAAATGATAAAAAATGTAAGTCGCTTATTACTCAACGTATCTCAGATAGCCATCTCGAGTACGTTAAGAAAAAAGATACAGCGTATGACATGTGGAAAGCTCTCTCGGATAGCTTTGAGCGCACAGGTGTTTCAAGTCAACTTCGTCTTAGAAAAATGCTCTTGACCATGCGATACGCATCAACGGAATCCATGGCATCCCACTTCCTGAAGTTTGACAAGCTCGTTCGGGAATTGAAATCGTCTGGTGCTACGCTAGAAGAGACTGATATTGTGTGCCATTTGTTACTGACAATGCCCGAAGAGTACGGTATGGTCGTAACAGCTCTGGAAACGATGTCAAGTGGACAGTTAACTCTTAGTTTCGTCAAAACGAGGCTACTGAATGAAGAAGCAAAACGAGGTAGGGGCAATGCCAGTAGCTGGGAGTTCGTCTACAGTGTTCTCAGCTACGACGAATAAATGCTATAGAAATTGGAACAAAGACTCAAACCGGAATCGGAACGTGAAATTAGACGGAACGTTTTAATTTAGGAAATCGGAACGTCAACATAAACCGGAATACTAATTCGAACGGGAATAGCGCGAGACTTCAAACGCAACGCACTAGCTTCGACTATAGATGCCATCATTGTGGCATAATTGGACACAAACGCTCAGAGTGTCGTAAATTAAAATACGGAAATAAAAGTACGGGAACGGCAAATGCCGCGCTTGATGATAACTGTGATAATAATCAAAAAGATTTTGTGTTTGTGCAAATGGAAGTAAAAGTAACGTGTCGAACATGAATTGGTTTTTGGATTCCGGATCCACTGAGCATTTATCAACAAAAGAGACGAAAGCCAGACAGCACAAACCATCCTCAGGATAATCCTGAATATGTCCAGGATAGGTCAGGACATTTGTAGGATGTTTTAAGATATTATTATAAATATATTTTATGAAAATTTAATATGCATAAATGATTATTTTTAGTTATGTAGGCTATTTAATACAATCTGTAACCGTTCACCTTTCCCGTACGCCGCGGGTCAAGGCTCGCCGGTGCCAGGATTCGGGAGAAGGGGGAAACTCTAACTTACTCTTCCTCGGTATAAGCGGTTAAATAATGCGTTTATTCAAATAGTTGTGAAAGATAGTCAAACACCGCAAGCTATAGTATATATACAATGCAACATGCGGGAGCGGTGCGTACAGAAGTTCGCGAAAGCTATACTATTTACAATGCAACATGCGAGAGCGGTGCGTACAGATGTTCGCGATAGCGGTTCTACGCGTTGGCTGGTGCACGTGGAGCTCGGGAAGCGAGTACGGCTCATGCGGACGTGTTCTGCGATTGCGGTATTCGCATGCAAGCAACTATTGTTATTCTAAGACAAACAGAATTGATCTTAAATGCTACGGGGGGTCGCGTGGCCTTCAATGTAATTCCAACTGCCTGACTACCTTATCCTTAGAAGGACGGGGCGTCGCCACTTTCTGCGGCTTATCCTTAGAAGGACTAGCGCGCTGTTGTAGTCTGAAGGCCGTGTGTAAAGATGGAGTCGACGCGACACCGGCGGAGATCGTAATATGGCTAATTCACTCTACAATGACAATGCGCGGTATATACAGTGCAGATCTTGCAACCTAACAGGTCGCGACATATACACAGGGCGGTACTAGCGTATATCTAGGCACGAAGGCCAAAGCGGTCTTACGGTACAACAGGATTGTGATATATACAAGGCGGTACTAGAGTCTCTTAGGACGCGGAGACCAAAGCGGTCTCACGGTACAACAGGATCGCGGTATATACAAGACGGTACTAGAGTCCCTTAGGACGCGGAGACCAAAGCGGTCTTACGGTGTAACAGGTCGCGGTATTTACAAACGGTCTTACGGCATAACGCGGTACGGACTTATAAACTAGCAGGATGCGCCGTCCCAGCAACGGGCGTATCCCGTTTTGACACGGAACGATTGGACACCGCTCGATTGGACACGTAGTATTGGACACGGAACGATTGGACACTGCACGATTGGACACAGAATTATTGGACACCGCACGATTGGACACCGCACGATTGGACACCGCACGATTGGACACCGCACGATTGGACACTGCACGATTGTACACCGCACGATTGGACACGCACACTGCACGATTGGACACTGCACGATTGGACGGGAGCGGTGCACTTGGACACAGTACAATTGGACACGGTACAAATGGACACGTTGCAAATGGACACGAAATTTTGCACACGGCTCAATTGGACACAGTGCATTTGGACACAATAATTTTGGACACAGAAGAAAATTAATTTGGACACCGTTCAGTAGCACACCGTTCAGTTGCACACCGTTCAGTTGCACACCGTTCAGTTGCACACATAAAAATGCACATCGTTTAGTTGGACACATAAAAATGCACACCGTTCAGTTGCACACCGCTCAGTTGCACACCGTTCAGTTGCACACCGTTCAGTTGCACACCGCTTAATTGCACACCGGTCAATTGCATACCGCTCAGTTGCACACCGTTCAGTTGCACACCGTTCAGTTGCACACCGTTAATTTGCCCACCGTAGTTGTAAAGCGAGGTCCACCCTGCTTACCGGCGGGGTGGGTGCGGGAGGGGGGCCGAGGGCCCCCCTTGCACCTCCCCGTGTGTGTGTGTGTGTGTGCAACTGAGCGGTGTGCAACTGAGCGGTGTGCAACTGAGCGGTGTGCAACTGAGCGGTGTGCAACTGACCGGTGTGCAATTGAGCGGTGTGCAACTGAACGGTGTGCAACTGAACGGTGTGCAACTGAGCGGTGTGCAACTGAACGGTGTGCATTTTTATGTGTCCAACTAAACGGTGTGCAATTTTATGTGTGCAACTGAACGGTGTGCAACTGAACGGTGTGCAACTGACCGGTGTGCTATTGAACGGTGTCCAAATTAATTTTCTTCTGTGTCCAAAAGCTACTGTGTCCAAAATTATTGTGTCCAAATGCACTGTGTCCAATTGAGCCGTGTGCAAAGTTTCGTGTCCATTTGCAACGTGTCCATTTGCACCGTGTCCAATTGTAGTGTGTCCAAGTGAAAGCCACTCGATTGGACACCGTACGATTGGACACTGCACGATTGGACACCGCATTATTGGACACTGCACGATTCAGTTTTGAATCTTGGATCAAATACGGTGGCCAGTACAAAACATTTTCGATCCTTCATATTGAATCCTACATAACAATAAATGAAATCATTTGTTGTGCCTCTAGCCGCTAAGGAAGAGGTCTTTAGGGATTTGTACACCCAAAGGATTAAGATCCACGCTCATAATAAGACACTCCAGGACGTTAAGTGTAAATTAGTATATTTTGCAAGATTTAGTACACTTTCACTTATTCGCGATTATAATAGTCGGGCGCGATATGTACGATATTTCGATACTGTGCGATTATATTACTGAGCGAGCGAATGAACGAGCGATGTTAATGAGCTATGTTACTGAGCTAGCGTCGGTGCATCTCGCGCTCAATATATATTAATTAATTAGGTCGTTGATTAGGGAGGAGTGTGATGACCCTGATCGGAGCATGTCTCGTGCTCCGCTTGTCAGTCCGTCTCGTCAGCTGCTTACTCAGCTTCCGAGAACTTGACCGTGACTTCCTTCTCTTTAGTCACGTATCTTACTTTTATTTTATTAATAATCTTTTATTACTTTTATTCTTTCTTAATTACTTTTCCTTGTGCTCTTTCCTTGATTCTAATGCTTTGCTTTAATCAGCTCTTTCACAATCTTTTGTGTTCTCCTTTACTTGTTTTATCTTTTAATATTAAGAAATCGGTCGGGTTACGACACATTTATTTTAAAGAAAAAAATAACATTGTAAATTTATTCAAGTAATGAACGATACAACAATACCTAAAGAATCAAAAAATCGTTCTTCTATCGCTTTCTTGAGCTGTTCCTTCAACTATTCCAGCATCCTTTTGTCATTTTGAAAGATACGAATATAGAGTAACAATTGCCGGAATAACGTATCCAATTGTCTCGCAATCAGAACTTGTTATTTTAGTAATTTCCTCAAATGGTTGGAGAACACGTATAACGTTTTCTACCATACTTCATTGCAAATCTGTAAGGATTGGTATATCTTTTTCCGCAGCATATGCAATTACTGCTTGTCGTTGTTCATGAAGTCTTGACAACATATAAAATGTGGAGTTCCATCGTGTTGTAACATCCTGGATTAATTTATGAATTGGCAACTTCAAATTTTCTTGGATGCTACTGAGTTTCGAGCAAGCGAGTGAAGAATGGCTAAAATGTCCAATTTTTCGACGTTTTCCCAAAATTTCAACAAAATTTCGATTTTTAAAAATGCAATTGTGCATCACGAGTTGTACAGTGTAAATAAAACATCCTACATTCTCTCCTAATATACCTATAAGATACATGACATAATTAATGTAATACCGACAATTTCAAATCAAGGGTATATCAATTGCTTAAAAGAAGTATATTCTTCAATGTAAACTCATTTAAAACTTTTAAAGTACATACTAGTTCCGACAATCATATTAGGGGCATTATCCCTTAAAATCAAGTGAATTTGACTAGAGCTTATGTGCCATTCTTCCATTACATCATTTAATATCTGACCGATATTGACGCCAGTATGGCTACCGGGAAAATGTTTCGCATTGAGAACATATGTTTTTCTCCGCATATCATCACTTCGTACGAAATAAGCTGTCAGACTTATGAATGCCTCATTGTTTGCTGAACAAGTCCGGATATCGGTGGAAAATCGGTGCATATATTTGTTGCAGTAGTTAATTTTTCACGAATACGTGTTTTCAAATTTTCATACAGCTGTGGCATAATTTTTTTAGAAAAATACGTTCTGCAAGGTAGGGGATACTGCGGTGCCAAACACTTCATTAATCTTTCAAATCCTTTTCGCTCAACTAATACGAATGCTTCAGCATCAAGAGCTATCATTTCACCTAAAATATAACAAAAATAAATAGTTGAAAAATGTAAGACAGATTTGTACTGCAAGTAAAAGCATTGTTAAGTTACAATCAAAGCAAAATAACAATAACGATTTTTTTCATTAAACGAATGTGTTCGCATTATAATAATAATAATACAAATCTTTGTTTCTCAAGAAGAATACTAAAGATAATTTTTATTTGACAATGCTTACGATGCTTATGCTTTGATTTGACGTTACTACGAATTAGCATAAATATTTATTATTTATTCATAATGAAATACATAGTGATTCTGTAAAATAAATACAAAAATAAAACATACATATCTTTTGGTTATGTTCATTGATCTTGGATCATCCAAAGACCACATTTCTTTTTTCTTAATGACAGATTGTAAAGTAGGCTGTGTCTGATGAGGTTCTGATTTTGAGGTTATTGTTGTAGATGAAGGACCAGAAGTCGGTGGATCATCTTCATCCTTATTGCAGTATTGTTGTCCGGGCCGGGTTTTTTCGCGCATGCGTGCAAACGCGGTATCAGTGCTTAGTTGACCAAAAAGAAGTACCATTAATCACCCGCACAAAAATATCTAATAATTGTAAAAATCTATTATAAAAATATTAAATATTCAAATAAACACATATATATTATAAATAAAACATAAATAAACTGAAAAAGGAAAAGGTAATAAAATAATTAATTACCCACTCGGCATGTAATATTTCTGATACATTGCTACAATATTCCATTTGAAATATTACACCTTTCAACAATATTACAGAAATATTTCACGACCGCTTCTGCAACATTTCTGCAATGTTTCAATGTCCGCAATCATTTCAAATGCAACCTTGCTAAAAGATTTCAGCAATATTTCGGTAATATTTTTAAATAATTTAATTTATAAAATTAAAGATTTTATTTATATGGAAGTTAATTTCTGTTTTATATTTTAAGCAGATAATAACGAACGATTTTCACTGATTCGGACAGAAATTGTCCGAATAAGTGAAAATCGGACATTTATCTGTCCGATTTTCTAAAAATCAGTTCAATATCTGAATTTCCCGGTACGGAATCGCATCAGAAATTAAACTGATAAAAATAATTATAATATTATTAACCGCATTTTGCAGGCTTTATATACGCTCATGACAAAAATTTGAATACGGGTATAGACAGTGAATAGCGCGCCGCATAGCGGTAAGCAAGTAAACTATAACCTTAATACTAGTTACAAAAGGACTTTCTGAAAGATTTCAGAAATATTGCAAATGCAATAATTTAAAAACATGATGCAGGTACATTTCTGAAATATTTCGGATGAAAAGTTACAATTGAAATATTAATGAAATATTTCTGTACCATTTCCGAACATTACAGTATTTCAGCAATATTACATGCCGAGTGGGTAAAAAAACATTTTAATATAAACAAAAATAAAATTTGATTTTTGGCAGAATCTCAGAGAATACCAATATTTGTTGCAAGGGTAAGGAAAACTGCCAAAAACCTCACCAGTATTATTACAAAAAATACAAAAAATAAAAATATTTATTTGTTTGGTAAATATAGCGAATAGGGGACCCAGCCCCAATGACCTTGACCTTGACATATGTTGTCAAGGACATAATTCTGAGTAACTTTTTCTTCTAATTTAATCGTCGCTCGTTGCTTATTAAAAAGTTATTAACAAACAAAAATTTGTAAAAATCAAGATTTATACATAGTCTGACAATGAAAAACTGGATATTTAAGTTAGTTTACAGAAATAGTCCTACGTATACTACACATATAAACTGAAATAAACACAAGTCTTTACATATATAGGGTGTTCAAAAATAAAATATAAGGGTAAATATAGCGAAAAGGGGACCCAGCCCCAAATGACCTTGACCTTGACATATGTTATCAAGGACATAATTCTGAGTAACCTTTTCTTCTAATTTAATCGTCGCTCGTTGCTTATTAAAAAGTTAGTAACAAAAAAAGTTTGAAATATACCAAAGTACAAGCACGGACAGGAAGCACGCGCGCGCACACACACACACACACACACGGGGGGGGTGCAAGGAGGGCCTTCGGCCCCCCTCCCGCACCCGCCCCGCCGGTAGCCTGGGTGGACCTCGCTTTACAATGTAGCATGTACTTTATAAGTTGTAAAGCGAGGTCCACCCTGCCTACCGGCGGGGTGGGTGCGGGAGGGGGGCCGAAGGCCCCCCCTTGCAGCCCCCCGTGTGTGTGTGTGCGCGCGCGCGCGTGCTTCCTGTCCGTGCATGTACTTTGGTATATTTCAAACTTTTTTTGTTAATAACTTTTTAATAAGCAACGAGCGACGATTAAATTAGAAGAAAAAATTACTCAGTATTATGTCCTTGACAACATATGTCAAGGTCAAGGTCGTTGGGGCTGGGTCCCCTATTCGCTATATTTACCTTTAATGTTATTAATCCCGGTACTTCTAATTTTAAACAATACATAAAAGAATTATTGCATCCAGTCATAACTGATGCATTATCACATGCCATTCCAACAATATTTGTTATAGAGATTTCTTTTTCGTTTAAAAGGTTTTTAAATGTTTCGAAAAGTTTGCTCGCGGAACAATCTGTAGCGTTTAATGAAACTAAATCTAATAATTGCGTTATAACTTTTTTATTTGAAGGTGAAACATAGCGAACAAGGATACACATTAATTTTGTGTCTGATATATCGGTACTCTCATCAATTAAAATAGAAAATTTGCAAATTCGTAAATTCATAATAAGTTTTTCATTTTCTCTTTTAGCGATAACATTTTTAACAATATTCGCGCATTTTAATCGGCCCAGTGACATATCTTGTACAATTTTAGGATCTATACAAATATCTTTCAATAATGGAATAAAATGATCTGCGGTATAAAAAGCTACATTATGTTCGGCAAAAAATGCTGCTAATTTAATTTCTGCACGTTTGACTTTATCTTTATATGATAATATATCTTCAACGTTATCAACTGCGTTGTTATTATTATTATTATTAATGTTTTTATTATGTTAGACCGTTTGCGAATATTGAACTAAATCTGTCTTATAACATCTGATGGTCTTATTACATGCAATACAAAAAGCTTTATTTTCTACATGATGGGGAGCTAACCATCC
Organism: Formica selysi; assembly: GCA_009859135.1. Classification (NCBI taxonomy): domain Eukaryota; kingdom Metazoa; phylum Arthropoda; class Insecta; order Hymenoptera; family Formicidae; genus Formica; species Formica selysi. The sequence goes on along the minus strand of WHNR01000028.1, from coordinate 158,966 downwards.
TTTAAAATTATCCTCATGCAGCCATGCATTTTGAAAGTCTCTAACTTTCGGTCGTTTAATTGCTCCTTTTCTTTGCGCATGCATTATTTATAAATATACTTATCTACTCACCTTAACCTAGCCTGTCCTTATTGCCGTGCCCGCCAAGACTTTCGCGCCTAAATACTACTCCTCTTATATACACTGCTGCTTCGGCTGCCATCTACCACGCATGCGCGAGAAAACCTGGCCCGAACAACAACACTGCCTTATTGGCATTTATTTCTCTATCTAAGGTTTTCATTGCCAACGGATGTTTACTTTTCAAATGATTCCATAAAGGTTTTGTAGAGAATAATTTAGGCGTTTTCCTCTTATAATTTGCTTTTGTGACGTAGATTCGCAAAGAGAACATTCAGCTTTTTTTTCATCCTCACTACATATTTTAAAAAATTTCTATACGTTGGATTTTCCTTGTGCCATTGTATATTATAATTTAATTCATAATCGGCCATAAAATTTACGATGTCTTTTTAGGGCATTCACATTCACATTCGTAGCTTACAGCAGAGTCTTTTTTTCTCTTCTTAGTTTTGGGTGTGTGAAATGGGGAAGTCCCAGTTGCGCACAGAATAAATCGGACACAGCGGGTTGAATGAATCGGACACAGACTCAATCGGACACAATAAGAAACGGACACACGGCGGTTGGAATTGGACACAGTGTCCAATTGACACTGTGTCCGATTGCAACCACGGTGTGTCCGTTTCCTACTGTGTCCGATTGACGCTGTGTCCGATTGCAACCAGGGTGTGTCCGTTTCCTATTGTGTCCGATTGACACTGTGTCCGATTGGTATTGTGTCCGATTGTCATTGTATGCAATTCCAACCGCCGTGTGTCCGTTTCTTATTGTGTCCGATTGAATCTGTATCCGATTGCAACCACGATGTGTCCGATTGACACTGTGTCCGATTGGTATTGTGTCCGATTGTCACTGTGTCCAATTCCAACCGCCGTGTGTCCGTTTCTTATTGTGTCCGATTGAGTCTGTGTCCGATTCATTCAACCTGCTGTGTCCGATTTATTCTGTGCGCAACTGGGACTCACTCTGTGAAATATACCGATAATTTTTATTTTTTACTAATTACTTCACTATTAATATTAATATTTTCTCCATAAAATAACACTAATGCACTTTAATTTCTTATTTTTATATATTTTTAACTTTTAATAATAATCGACTAAGTTTTAGTAATATAAATCATAAATCCTTTTATACTCGGGCTGCGTTCCGACATTCACTGCCAGTACTGAACATCTATAGTTTACATCACGTACACTATAGATTTTCAGTACTGGCAGTGAATATCGGAACGCAGCCTCGATGAGCGGTTAGGTTAGCATAAGCATGAGGCACGAACCAAAAATGATGAGTTTATTGGTTCCTAGAGGACTCTGGATCTCGAATCCTGTATCAATGGCGCAAACTTTGAAACATTCAATATAAAATTTCGGCCGGATATATTGCCGGATACTAATGACATCCGACTATCCGGCCGGATGTTAATAAAAGGGCAGGATAGGCCGAATTCCGGATACTTGCCGGATATCCGGCACATCCCTAGTCAAAAACGTTACAAAAAATAGTATTCATCCGCTAGTTCGTTTGTTTACCGCTGTTACGTCTCGATAATGCGCTTTTCTTACTATACCTCAGTTAGTGAGAAAAGGTTTGCTCTCTATTTTTTATAGGGCAACCTGCTTCCACCGGCTATACCCCAGGGACGCCGAGAGCTAGGACTGATCTGGTGGATTCTAGGGGAATGACGTTAGGCACGGAACTAACCTTTTACTAGAGTGATTTTACTGGGTGTTAGATATAGGAATATACGCATGCGCAAATATTTGTGTGTGATTCAAAAGTAAAGTAATGCTTTAAATAATAAGAGTTAGAGAAATAGTTGAAGAAAAATATTATAATAAGAGAAGAAATTAGGAGAAAATATCAACTATTTATTAGAATTGGAATTAGGTGGAATTAAAATGATTTTATTAAGGGGTCGGGTTTTCAGTTATGGAAAAGAGGGTTTTGATTAATATCAATACTAGATCTTAATGTTTCATACGATCCTAAATTTTAATTCAAAGGGGAGGTCTAAGGTATGGGAAAAATGTTGACCGAGGGCATTCTTCGATGCTCGATAACGATGGAAATTCTGGAAAGAGGGTAGAGTGTCACCGGGGCAATAAACCTCGGCAACCGGGTTTCAAGGGTTGGCGTCAATCAAGGGCTTACTATGAGCTCGATAGACGACAGTCGTCAAGGGCACAATGTGCTCGACAACGATGGAAATTTGGAAAAAGGGTGGAGTGTTGCCAGGGCAATAATGCTCGGCAACCGGGTTTCAAGGGTTGGACCACGTCCGAGTGACAACAGCAGAATAGCCGCTAAGCAAAATCTAAATTTGTCTAGTATTGATAATAATAATAGTAAGAATAATAGGGATGTTTCAAATGATTGCAGAAAGATAGATTGTGGATTATTAAAGTTTACTGACTAGGAAACTGTCAGCAACGTGCAAATGCTTGACAGGGATTTCTTTTATTGTTAAAAGTGACGGAATAGGAACTGAGGTAGTGGTTTGGGGCAAATGGACTGTCAGTCAATTGTTGAAATAAACTTGAGAATATAAGGAGTGTTAGTAATTGCGGGTACTTACTGCGTTGTAGCAAGTAATCTTTCTTTCAGCTCAATGTACTTTATACTTGCTTAAAGCCTTTCCTTTCTCATATACATACCTCGGTCGTGGATGAGATAGGCTAGGTTGACGTAGACAGGTGTATGTTCAAAGTTTTTATTCTTGACTTATACAGATTGAGTTTATGAATCTATCTAACTGACTGATTGAAAATGAAAGACACGCGGTTGCGTCTGAGAGACTGAGACTAAGACGGTAAGAGACAAAGAGAATATTACGGTACTACTGCTACACTACTGACACTACTACCGGTATTACTGCTACTACTCGCACTACTGCTACTGCACTACTGCACTCTGCGGTGTACATCTGTGCCAGCGTAAGTGCTGGTAATCTGTCCACTAGATCCACCACGTGGTGACGGTGGAAGATCGTATTATTAATTGGGAGCAGAAGAGGGGGCTGCTTAGGCGTAGTGGTTTAGGATGGACTACTCGAGGAGGCTTCCATTCATACTGGTGACGAGTCAAGACTCATCGCTGAGCGGCTACGGGCGCCAATTTTCAATCGTTATGATTTGGACCGCTCTGGAGACGTGCTGGGGATTTCGTCTCTCCGTGGCAATCGGCACTGCATCTATTGAGCGAGATTCCAACATCGCTCTGGAGTCGTATGTACTGTGTTAGAGTGGCGTAAGGTGCGAGGTCTGAATAGCTCAGTGGTAAGAGCAGTTGCCCGGAAAGCGAAAGACTCGGGTTCGATTCCCGATTCAGCCACTTGTACCTCGCATATTTTTTCAGACCCGCAAATGTTGTTTTCTAACAATTATTTGTCGGGCTGAGGAAGTGTGTAAACGCCCTACACAGACACGACAGTGCCGCTGCCACGAAAGAGATGGATGCTTGGTTCGTGCCTCCTCCCGCCTTAAATCCCCCCCTCGCTTCACTTTCAGAATGAAAGACACGCGGTTGCGTCTGAGAGACTGAGACTAAGACGGTAAGAGACAAAGAGAATATTACGGTACTACTGCTACACTACTGACACTACTACCGGTATTACTGCTACTACTCGCACTACTGCTACACTGACACCACTGGCACTACTGCTTGACGGGTGAAAATCTACATCTTATGTACTATTGAGAACCAAGAGCGTTGCGAGCCGTGTGCAGATCGTTCTGAGAATTTAGTTTACGTTCTGGAAATTCATTACGGTGAAGATTTTCTATGGAAATCTATGACGAAAATATTTCTAAGTATTGCCCATCGATTAGTGGTAAATCTTTATCGATTGTTTATGTCTTGGCGTCTTCGTCGCGGATCTATTGGAGCCGCCATGGATCTGCACGCCTGCTTATCGCTTGCTCGGATAGTTTTACAATATTAAAGCTATAGTATAATACGAGAAACTATAGTATAATATGGAAAAACTATAGTATAGTACGGGAAACTATAGTATAAACTATAAGGTAATATGAAAAAGTTATATTAATATTATTAGCTTTATGGAGTCACTTGTTAAATTTGTTCCATGTCTGGTAATTAATTTGGAAATTCAAGTTTTAGTATTTCATGGTTGAAAGGAGTTATTCCAGATAAATTGTTATCATGTACTATGTAATCCGTGATTCCATAAATGTAAGTTTCTTAGATCTATATATTATTCGCAGTCGCATGGTAAAAGCTACTACCAAGCATATTAATTCATAGTGTAGTGATATAGTATAATAACGCTTTCTTTGTGGAAACGTTTTATAATAATTTGTTTTTAACTAATTCCCACTCGGCATGTAATATTGCTGAAATACTGTAATGTTCGGAAATGGTACAGAAATATTTCATTAATATTTCAATTGTAACTTTTCATCCGAAATATTTCAGAAATGTACCTGCATCATGTTTTTAAATTATTGCATTTGCAATATTTCTGAAATCTTTCAGAAAGTCCTTTTGTAACTACTATTAAGGTTATAGTTTACTTGCCTACCGCTATGCGGCGCGCTATTCACTGTCTATACCCGTATTCAAATTTCTGTCATGAGCGTATATAAAGCCTGCAAAATGCGGTTAATAATATTATAATTATTTTTATCAGTTTAATTTCTGATGCGATTTCCATACCGGGAAATTCAGATATTGAACTGATTTTTAGAAAATCGGACAGATAAATGTCCAATTTTCACTTATTCGGACAATTTCTGTCCGAATCAGTGAAAATCGTTCGTTATTATCTGCTTAAAATATAAAACAGAAATTAACTTCCATATAAATAAAATCTTTAATTTTATAAATTAAATTATTTAAAAATATTACCGAAATATTGCTGAAATCTTTTAGCAAGGTTGCATTTGAAATGATTGCGGACATTAAAACATTGCAGAAATGTTGCAGAAGCGGTCGTGAAATATTTCTGTAATATTGTTGAAAGGTGTAATATTTCAAATGGAATATTGCAGCAATGTATCAGAAATATTACATGCCGAGTGGGTTATTATGAAGTTCAAATTATTGTTATAATTAAATTTTGAATAATATTGAAAGTTGATAATTATTAGCAAGGAATGTAAGAAAAATGTTTTAACAAATTATTATTGCGCGCATTTTACGATTCCATAAAGAGTGGTGCGCATATTCCTTATTTTATTTATTTTAATCCTATTCTTTGTATTCTTAAAGATGAAGTGCTAGTATTGCTGATTATATTAAAGCTCAATCGCGGGCCTCTTCTTAAAGTAACCGCCGGTCAGTTCTAGAAAGTTACTACTGCGCAGCTGCCTAGTTCTAAATAAAGCCTTCTGATTGGTCGGTTCAAGGAACCTTCAATTCCTTGCGCAATCGATTATTATTACTAAAGGAACTAAAATATAGTTAATTTCTATGTTAAATAACCATATGGAACTAGAAAAATAAGCAATTAGTAAAATTGATTAATAATGGAAATAAGGGCAAATGGTTAAATAATTGTTCTATATTCCATAGGCATAATGCAGAAATAGATGCGGTACTTAATTATTAGTTGAAATATGGTTTTGAAAAATGACGGGACGTCACCTTAGAACATATATAAATGGAAGGGGAATGCCTTTGTTTCCCGATAGAAAAACATGTCGGAAGAAAGTAAGAAAGAAAATCATAGTTGCCTCTCTCTTGTGAGTTACTTTGCTCAAAAGTGCGCATGCGCGGCCATGTGTGTGTACTACACACACATGGCCGCGCATGCGCTCTTTTGAGCAAAGTAACTCACAAGAGAGAGGCAACTACGATTTCTTTCTCACTTCCTTCGACACTTTTCAGCCTGCTATTCCCCTTCCATTTATATATGTTCTAAGGACGTCACACCGCTATGCGACGCGCGATCTCGTATTTGATAAGGTTATATAAAGAAAGGTTAAGTCATATATTGAAACTGTGTATGTCATCCAAGAACCCATGATGCATTGCGAAAGGCCGCGACAGCCAATAACAAGTCTACCTTATTTGGCATTTCTTTTCAATATTTAGCATCTCTTTTCAATAATGATTGCGTACATGTCGATTCTTTGCAATGCATTATGGGTTACGGGATGCTCCTGACTTAACCTTCCTTTATATAACCTTAGTATTTGAGATTTGGTCATGAAAATTATATAAAGCTTGCAAAGAGCAACTGGCAGGAAATTAAAAATGTAATTCTTTTCTTTCTGTTCAATTTCTGATGCAATCTCAACATAGGGAATTCAGATATTAGATTGTTTAGAAAACATGGCTCAAACCCGAAAGCCAAACCTAATATTCATGTAGACTACGAAAATCTCAAATATTAAAGAACGTAAACTATTTCCAGTATTACATTTTCAGTACTGGCAATAAGTAACAGGACGCAATTTTCAGAATTTGCTCCCTGAAACGAACGAAAAATATCCCTAATATATCCCATAGAAATCCTTAGGATGTTCTACAAGGTCTCCCTGGATTCTCCAGAGGCTAGTATTCGGCTATCATTTACTCTTCCTCAGGACATCCAGAGGAGATCCGAGAATTAAAATGGGATGTCCTCAGGATATCCTACATGTATGTCCTGGATGCCCTAAGGACATCCTTGTGCTGTCTGGGACGGAGTATCGATAGTAACAAAGCAACAAATCATCAAGTCTAGCAAGCATCCGTCTGACGTATTTTGTATTTATTCACTTTGTTATCTATTATCCTAGTATTATTGATCATCATACAATATTTAATTGCAGATACAATTTTAACTATAATTTAAACATGTATATCTACATATGTATATACGCAAGTATGAAATTCTTATAAAGTGGGCGCTTACTAGCCTTGTTGCATTACTGCTGTCACGAGAGGCCAGAAAGCATTTTCAGGCCGTATTTCGGCCGTAAAGCGATACGCTAGAGGAACAAGGATAGCACGCGGTTGTCGCTCCTTGTCTGACATTATCTCCCAACAATCGCATCCATGTGCTCAACGTATCGGTGTGTGCCTTCACGGACGCTACACACATACGCAATGAAAGAGAGACGAAGACAGCGCAATCATCTCTCTTTGTCAGACGATCAGTGTACTACCAGCATCGACAATATCGAAAAGTGGATGTAGCATGGACATGAACCAAAATCGATAGTATCGAAAAGTGGATGTAGCACGGACATGAACCAATCGGCTGTTTTATCGGCTCCGAAAGTGGATGTGGCCATGTAGTTCCAGGCGGCGTAAAATGGATGTACGTGACGCTAGTGTACGACCTAGAAAAAGCGTCTCACGAAAAACGGCAGCGTGGCGACTCTCATTGTTCTCTCTGGTACCGATCATGTAACTTTTCCCTAGGGTGGAAAAGTGAAAAATATTAGAATTGAAATCAATGGGTGCGTTCAGGAGACACAACAGTTGAGTAGCAATGGAACGTGATTGGTTCTTACTTTTAGAACCAACGAATCAACGTCGAGTGTTGACAAGACGATAACTGAGCGCTTTCTCTGCTGAACGCGGCCAATGGCAAAATTTTTCACTTTTCACTTTTCCGCCCTAGGGGAAAAGTTACATGATCGATACCCTGGCGTATAAGCTAATTCATGACGAAGCCTAATCAGCCATTTAGATAGAAAAAGAGGAACACATAATGTTTTAAATCTATTGTTTTTACATCAAGGACTTCTGCTTAAATTTTGCAGCGTTTTTTACGGCATATGACAAAAAGACTGCTTATATATTTACTGCTGGCATTAACTGAGACGGCAGATCTTGCATGGCTAATGCCGGAGTTCTGTCGACATAATATGTAGCGCATAATTTGCAATACATGATCTTAGCAGACTTGGTTATCTAAGTATATATATAAATTTATAATGAAGAAAGTGGAACTCATGGTATTTCGTTTGATCAAAAAGTTCGTTTATATAATTTATTGAATAATATTTTGATACTTACCATGATTTTATTTATTACTATTTATTTTTTTTATATTGTGCTCAAATACATTTAATTACACATAACTCGTGTGGGGTATCCCACGAAACTTTAATCAACTACTGCGGAAAATCCTGTAGTAGCAGAAGAAAGTACGTATTATGTACTTGATTCAATTAGTAGATTATTTTGCAAAGTACAGTAAACGACATCGTTCACAAAAATTTACTTTATTCACAATAAAAATTTGAAAATTATTGTACTGTAGTACCCCACACCTATCTAAGGCTCAATTGCACATGTCTGTTCAATCTTTGCATTTAGGAAAAATGTTACTCATTAATTTGAAAAGGACTTATCAAAAAAAAATTATTTAACAAAGAAAAAGAATAGAAAATTGTGGAGCGATCCCGAAGTAACAGAAAATCTTGGTATTCCTGAGGATTTGGTCATTGTACATTATAAAATATAATTGCGTATATCGCATATATTGCACAAAGATTAAATGTATTACATTGTAAATATATAAAACACATAACTTTTATCCTGTGAAAAAGTATAGTATGTGCATAATATACACACACATACGTAATTATTTATAATTTATTTATGTAGATAAAGCAATATTTGGACATTTAGAAAAAAACTAAGTAAGTTCTTAAAAATGTTTCAATTACAACAGATAATTTTAAGCGTTCTTTTTTCTTCTATTCTCACAAATGTTAATTTAATCCCACGTTTTCACTCGAAGATCTGGTTCAAGAATGGACCAATTTGGTGAATGTTTTTCACTGGATAGCCAATTGAAATCGTCTATACAGTTCCAATTGTTAATCTTTGGATCGAGGCCGGCTAGATTAAAATGGCTCGTCTGATCTTCATAAGACCAGTTGTAAGGTGCTACATATATCTTTGTACAATCTTCTATAATTGCCCTACTTGTCACATGCAAATAAATGGTACAATCTGTCGACGAATGTAATCGCAATTGTTGACATGCAAAAGCAAATATGCATTCATTACAGTCGTGTGCAAACACAGATGATGTCACTGGTCCTACTAATATAGTGCATTGTTTTAGGTTTACCATATGCAATGTACTAGGTGTACCATATATTCGTACAGTACACTGAATCAGATCGGAAAGTAGAATGTCATTTTTATTTACATTCTCAACGTCCAATACCAGTTGCTCGTTAACTTTGCCCAGAAGCATACAAGCGTTATCCCCGTACTTGCTTGACAATTTATTGTTTTGCTTCGACGAACCGTTTACGATGCTCTCAGCTATTTTCACATCTTTTAAGCCATCCGTGATATCATGTCCCTTGTCAGAAGGCTTCTTTACGATTCTACGATTCTTAAATCCAAATTTTTTCTTAGGCAAAAGTTTCATTTCTAATTCGGAAGCTTCATTCTCTAACATCTGCAAGTTTTCTTGTGCACGTCTTATATCATAAACTTTCAGAAATATTTTAGATTGCAATAAGTAGTTCTTAAGCAATTGGATTTCTTTATTGGATTTCTCGAAAATTCCTGGCAAAGCTGAGGACGATCTACTGGGCGCATCATCCAGCATATCTTTAATTTTTTTGCAAGAGGGATAAAATGTGTCCTTAAAATAATTGCTCTGTTCGGATTCTACGACAAGTGATTGCCGTTCTTCTCTTCGTTTTTCAATAATATTTTTTCTTTCACGGTCTCTCTTTGTAATACGATCTGGCAAACTTCCTTCTATGAGCTCTGTGGAATCCATCTTAGTAGACAAATGCTATTTTTCAAGAACGTTTGTGCTATCTTGAAGCTTATATTTCTTAGAATTTATGTTCAGCTTATCTTGGTTTATAAATTCCCCAGATTGTTGTTTATATAGTTTGAAAAACTTTTGCTCCTGCGATGAATACGGTGGAAGATACTGAAATAATTTATTATAAATAAAAAGAATTCAAATACAGCTTTTTTATTAGGAAGTTGAATTTTCTTAGTTAAAATATATAATTAAAGTAAAACTTTTTAGAACAAATCTTTGAGCATTGATGTAACATAATACTTATAGTACACTACTCTCAATAAGAAAATTTGCATTCAATTGAAAAAATATAAAAATAAACTTGTTCAGATTCTTATCAGTCAAGGATCAGTTAATGACTGAATGCAATTGCAACTGGATTATATCCAGTACAATCTTACAAGTTAGTGATTTTGGAATAAAACCAAATAAACAATATATATATATATATATATATATATATATATATATATATATATATATATATATATATATTTCAAGAATCTGTTAATATAATTATGAAATTATATGTTGTTGCAAAAACAGAAATTATTTTATTAGTTAATAAAACTATATGTGGCCAGTTTCAAGATTTCTTTTTACTATTTTATGTGAAGCATCTTTGAAATAAATCACTTCTAATATTATGTGTAAGGTAAACAAAACATTAATTAATGACAATCACAATATAATCCACAATATAAACAAATATAATTATGTAATTGATACGTCACAATGATGAGCATAATCTTATTTAATCTTAATTAAAATCGTAACAACTTTATGAATGATGAATCTGAATCTAAATCTCGTACATTCTAACAAAATTGTCTAAATGAATTAAAGCATTGAAATATTCCATCAGATTAATTTTTGAATGTTTTTATATTTCCAGATACTGACTTAAAAGATAGTAAAAAATTTCCTATTGATTATGGATGGGTTGATGTCTCATCATTGAAAAGTTTGCTGACTAAAATAATTTAATGATCACCTAATTATATTGACAATTCTTAGAAAACATTATTTATAGTTTTGGCTAAAAAAGATTTGATAAAAATCGAAATTTCATTACAAAAAGTGTATTTTATTATTCCTGAAAATGATGTATTGTATTGTATCATACAAACATCAGTATTTGAAAGTTTTGTATTGGCCTAAAATTTCTCAATTAAAAAAATTCTATTGTTACTTTAAAACATATAACATATATATGTGTCTATATAAATTTCGAAAAACTAAATATATTTTTATATAATATAGATTTATATAATTAATAAAAAGTATTATACCAACTTGTATATGAAAATAATATAAGAACATCTATCACAGTGATTGTTTTGGTAATTATACTTGGTAATTAATCTCAATAATTATGTGATTATATAAATTTTTTTCAATTACCTTTATAATTTCTGATTCATTGGGTGAAACAATTTGAAGCAAACTGTATCCTATACCTCCACCAAGAACTATTGATGTTGCAAACTTCAGGAACGCCATGAAGGTTTAATGTTCATTGCATTCTTTTATCCAAGTTGCGTAATCAAATTTTCTCAATTGATCGCTGCCAGATAATTTTTCTCCAACAAAGTAATAGCTCTCTAATATATTTGGAAAGTGTTGATGCATGTAATATCTGAAATCTGTGTGTTGCAGATTTTAGAGAAATTAATGTACTAATTTAATTATTCTTATTTGGGATAAGAAAGAAATGAGAGATTCTTTAAAAATAAGAAAATTATCCCTCATGGCATCATTCACAGATTGGATTGCTACACCGATGCAACTTAAAGCGAAAGAAAAATCTTTATTTGATATTATATATATATATATATATATATATATATATGTGTGTGTGTATGTATTATATGATATATATATATATATATTTTTTTTTTCTGTATAATGTAAAACATATATATATTTTTTACATCAATCAAAATAATTATAATTTGATATATTGCAAAGCGGAGTAACCTACAAATTTTAAATCTTGTGGAGTAGAACGAACAATTCACCTTGCGAAGTATTCATATAACGCCAGAGTCCGTATGATCCCAGAAACAATACACCCTCCAATATAAAAATTATTTTGGCATTACTCTTGAGCGTTTGCACAAGGTTTGATCTCGGTCGTTTCGTGAGCATACTAGACAGAAACGAAAAGATTTCCTAAATTGGAAATCATATCGCGCAATACCGCGCAAGATACTATATGAATGTGAGAAAGAGAGAATAAAAGAATATATAGTTCACATAGGCCTAGTTTATACACGATATACTGGGTGCTTTCCATTTAGTGACTCAAGTCGACACAAGTATCATTCTATCTTCTTTCAATACCAGTGAACAACAAAGATAGAATGATGCTTGTGTTGACTTGAGTCACTAAATGGAAAGCACCCACTTAGGGCCACCGCACAAGCTTTTCCGTAATGCATTATGTTACGTTAAGTACTGATTCTAAACTTAAACTCGTACGTAATCTTAAGGGTCGTCTACAATGGCAGTAACAAGGCTGTAGGAGTAGGAGAGTATACTGTTTTTAGTGATGTTTAGACGGGGAGTAACGAAATGGGCAATTCCCATTTGCTCTTAAAAGTATACTCTCCTACTCCTACAGCCTTGTTACTGCCATTGTAGAATGCCCTTTAAACTTCAGTCAACGCACAGAGAAAATTGTAACGTAACAAAAGCATATTACGTTACGATTTTGTTTGTGTGTTGACTGAAGTTTAAAGGGTATTCTACAATGGCAGTAACAAGGCTGTAAGAGTAGGAGAGTATACTGTTTTTAGTGATGTAAAGACCGAGAGTAACGAAATGGGCAATTCCCATTTACTCTTAAAAGTTTTAAGAGCAAATGGGAATTGCCCATTTCGTTACTCTCGGTCTTTACATCACTAAAAACAGTATACTCTCCTACTCCTACAGCCTTGTTACTGCCATTGTAGAATGCCCTTAAGATTACGTACGAGTTTAGGTTAAAGCGGGAAGCACACACTTTTACATAAGCGCATAATTACAAGCATAAACAAATTGATTGGTCCATTTTGTTATGCATAACAAAATTGACCAATCAATTTCCTTATGCTTATGATTATGCGCTTATGCAAAAGCGTGTGCTCCCCGCTTTAGAATCAGTACTTAACGTAACGTAATGCATTACGGAAAAGCTTGTGCGGTGGCCCTAATGCATTACGGAAAAGCTTGTGCGGTGGCCCTTAGGGCCGTGGCACATAGAAAAACTTAAGCAGTAAGGGCCAATTTCACCAAGTCCGATTAGATTAACCGACGGTTAAAATTAGCAGGGTTTCAACTGAAATTATATGAATGCTTGGTTTTCCTTCACCTCTATTTTCTGTTGGCCACCCTGCTAATTTTAACCGTCGGTTAATCTAACCGGACTTTGTAATTGAAATTGGCCCTAAGACTTAAGACTTAAGAATTTCAACCATACGGAATTTTCAGCGTAGCTTACGTTTCAATATGGCTGCCTTACTGTTCGACCGTGATTGGTCAATTCGCTTACGTCTTAAGTCTTACTGCTTAAGTTTTTCTATGTGCCACGGCCCTTAGTGCCGGTCTACAATAGGTGATTTAAGCCCCAAGGCCGGTATTCATAGTCAGTTCTTATATTTAAGACCGTCTTAAGCACAATCTTAAAATGTCCTAAACCAATCACAGAGCCGTATTAGCATCTTAAGATATTACTTAAGACGGTCTTGAAATAAGAACTGACTATGAATACCGGCCTAAGCTTTAAGAAATTGATTAATCACAGTCGAGTATTCTTCTCATACTTGATTGTGATTGGTCAATTTCTTAAGGCTTAGGGCTTAAATCACCTATTGTAGACCGGCACTTATTTTTCGGAAAAGCAGAGCTCTCATTGGATATTGCTCATCGCTCATCGCGTCCAGTGTGCGAGGGACATTAGGGTGCAAATCCATGCAGTGGATTAGCCTGAGGGTTCGTTCCTATTGAGGGCTGGAGCAGAATACCTGGCCTTGGATTTCCAATCTACATAAAAATACATAATGCATAGCCACGGGCATAACTCATTATAGCCGGTCCTTTAGGCTGCGGTCGAAAAGACGCTAGAGATGCTTTGAAGCGTTTGATTGACCAATCAGGGCAAAGAAAGTAAAGATTTCATTATTCTAATTGGTTAATGCAATACTTCGAAGCATCTCTAACGTCTTCTCGACCGCAGCCTTAGGCCGGTATTCATAGACAGTTCTTATTTCAAGACCGTCTTAAGTAATGTCTTAAGATGCTAATACGGCTCTGTGATTGGTTTAGGACATCTTAAGATTGTGCTTATGACGGTTTTAAATATAAGAACTGACTATGAATACCGGCCTTAGAGACCCTTTAATAAGAGACTGGCCATAAGAGGGCCACTTTTGATTGGTTCGGCATTTTTCGTCAACTCCCGCTCATATTCAAATTTCAATTACCCTATTTATTTTAAATGTAAATAATATTAAATGATAAATATTATAGAAATACTAAAAACTAGTTTTTATATTAATCTAAATAATTTATGTTAAATAATTTTTGATATTTAATGTTTTCTCTTAATTTTATAAAAAAGAGGTGATATACAAAAAGAGGTTAATAAGACACTAATAAGTTTCAATAGAAATAAAAGATAAAAGACAAGATTCATAACATCACTTTTAATTAAATTAATAATACATTTTTGATTAATTTTATTAGAAACATGTTACTTGACCTCACAAAGATACGAATTCTTTTGTAGGTGTCCAATTTTTACGGCCAACATTTTTGACCCATAAGGTCATCGTTGAGGATTTCTGGGAAATATTTTCATTATATGTATAACGCTAGAACACAAAATGCTAGCAGTATGCCAGCAATATGCCAGCAAATTCAATCATGACTTCGCAGCAAATTCCGCTCTGCTGCGTCGTCATTAAGCTTAATTTCTGGCAGCACGGCTTGCCGATATAATATAACAGAGAAAATGGAGCAAAAATTGAGTATTATTTTCTGTTACGTCGTGATAGCAGAAATAGAACAAATACCCAGATAGCCAACTGTCTGTGAGGTTGCTGTTATGTTGCCAACAATTGTTGAAGCAGCTAATTTTGAAAAACTAGGAACAAGGTGCGACAGCATTATGTTTGTTGGATTGAACTCATATGATTTTTAAATCTAAGAACGACAAATTGATGGCAACATGTTAACACTGATTTGTTACCCGCAAAGAAGAGATTTTAGCAGCAACTTGACGACATTTGTTGTCATCCGCGATTAACAGCATACTGATAACAACATGACGGCAATAATTTTTCATGATTCGACTATATATATATATATATATATATATATATATAATTTTGTTTTTACTTATAAATTTTATTTTTACATATGGATACATGTCATGAAACACAAAGCAAAGCATATGCAGTTTTAATTATAATTTTATTATTTAAAGTTTTATTACAAAATTATATTGCATTATACTTATTATTAATATATATTGTATTATACTTATTATATATTTTAAATATTGCACATTTTTAAATCTGTATTTATTATATAAACAAAATGTCAATGTAAACCAAACAAAACGTATAAACTTATTATTTGTACATTTATATATTATGTATTATACTAATACATTTTAAATACTGCACATTTCTAACGCTGTACATCAATGCTGGGATTTACTTGCAACTTTCGGCCGGATTTCTTGACTCACGCCTACTGCTCCTTTCTTACTGCTCGGGTCTTAGCAACGCAGCGCCGGACCCTCGTAACTAAGGATCGCGTCACTTAGTCTCAGGAACGTGCATATCACAAATGTAATAGCGCAATATTCTAATAGTAAAAGTTCTCATTAAAATTTGATATTTTACTTTGTATTAATAATAAAAATAATTATTATCCTATTATTAATACAAAATAAAATATTAAATAGAAAATTTTAGTGAGAACTTTTGCTACTAGACTATTGCGCTATTACATTGATACGCACATTTCTGAGACTAAGTGACGCGCTCTTTAGTTACGAGCGTCCGCCGCTGCGTTGCTAAGACCCGAGCAGTAAGAGGGGAACAGTAGGCATGAGTCAAGAAATCCGGGCGAAAGTTGCAAGTAAATCCCAGCACTGCTGTACATTATAATATAAACAAAATGTCATATAAACCAAATATAAACAGAAATGTTATAAACCAAACATAAACAAAACAGAACTCTCTATTCTATATCGAATTTAATTAATAATTATATATTATATAAATCTCTTAGTTGCTTTCATGATCGCCATCATCCACATAATCTATGTCGACTGCATTATGTGCATCATCATGTAGCTCGCCAAGTAAATGGTTATCTGCCTCGCGTCGCAATTGCCGGCGTCTTCCTGTTCCTCCTTCATTTATCTTTTTCATTACATTTCGATGTCTTTGTTTTCCAAAACGTACTGCCTCTCCCACCTCTCGAAAAAAATCATCTCGCAACGGTTTTTCGAAATGCGAATTTTTACATACAGCATCTATAAATAAAAAAAAACAATGATTCAATTCTCAACTTCTTGAATAAAACGAGTCGTTCTACATATTTCAAGCAAAATAACTTCTTGCAAATATTGTATGTGTGTATGTGTCCATAAATAGCGATTTAATGATATACACTAATTAATTTTTTGAAACATACATTTTATTTTTAAATATAATTATTTAATATAGTTTTTAAGTATACAGTTTATATAATAATATTGTTATTAATTTTTTAAATTCATTTTTTTAAAGAATTTACTTATGCAAGTACATTATAGACATCATATGTACATTTTAATATATATATAATTTATATTAAATGTTTATAAAATACACTTGTACATTAAACTTACTTTATGTTTACTTTTATAACGTATTTATATTGTACTAGCACAGTAAATTTTTTAAAAAACTGAATTTAAAAAATAAATAACAATATCTTAGTATATAAACTATATACTTAAAAATAATTATATTTAATAACTTTATTTAAAACTAAAATGTATGCTTCAAAAGATTAATTACAGCAATTACAGGCAATTAAATCGCAATTTATTTGTAGCACTGCGTACCAAAAAATGCAAATAATTAAACACAAGTAAATAAATTGTAATAAGATAACGAAACCAACTTACATTTTACAGCATGCCACTGTTGCCTCTGCCAAATGAACACGCCACGCTCACTTTATGTAAGCTATGCACATATATACACATGAACCAATTTCAAATACGACTGTAGAAGTCCTATCGCTATCTGTAACACACACAAAGAGTACAAATATAATGAGTAACCAGCAAAGAGCAATCGCAGCTTATAATATGTGGAATCCGATTGAATAATTGAAATCTAACACAATAATGTAACAAAAATCGAATGAATAGAGCAAATAAATATAAATATATAGAACGAATGTAAGACTATCATCTTTGATAACAAAGCCACATAAATATCTATAAGGATACACAGTTGTTGTTAATAAATATAACTTACTAAAGTGTTTATGAAAGAATGCATTATCAGTCAACTAAATCTGCAGTAAAAATTAAGTCGTGATATCTTTTCAAATCCAAAAATACGAAGTTATAAGTATTAATATTGTTAAAAATTTTCACCTATTAAGTTATTGCGTCAGACACTTTTTGTCGTCGAGACAAAAAAGAGAACAAAGAAATAAAAGAGCACAGGAGGAATGCATTATGGCCGACCAGAATCTCAATTTTGGAACATGTACGACCAAAACTTTCGTATGCAATTCCTATTTGAATGAATAATTGTTTACGCATGCAAAAGTATGTGCTCAAGAATTTGGACTTAGGCCTTTGTCTCACAAGTACCGATGATATGCTACCGTTATGATACTTACTCTACAAAGGCACAACGACGATCAACGACGACTGCTTACTCTTAACTCTTACTCCTTATACATCCGCTATCCGCTTTCCCGCAAACGACTAATATACCCCTTGAATCGAATCAAGATTCTCATATAAGATCGGCGATCACGCGTTACCGCGATGCCAGTGTCATCTGAAGAAGTCACTAGACTCTACTGATATCTCACTAAAGGCGCGTTCCATTTAACGCAACGCTCGCGAGCATCATCTGTCTTTGTTTAACTTTCGGTGAACAACAAAGATGAAATGATACCGTGAGCGTTGCGGTCATTAAGTGGAACAAGCCCTAAACATCTTATAGCGTTTTCGAATGTAGCTGGTTTAATCGTTCTAAAGGGCATTCTACAATGGCAGTAGGCAGTACAGAGTGAGGAGTAAGATTTTAAGAGTTGGTTTTAAGAGCAAATGGGAATTGCCCATTTCGTTACTCTCGGTCTTTACATCACTAAAAACAGTATACTTTCCTACTGCTACAGCCTTGTTACTGCCATTGTAGAATGCCCTTTAGAGCGATTAATGACGTTGTATCGTCTCTGCCAATAAAAAGCTTGAATTCATAATAAAATATAGTGATAAATTGAACCGGGTTGGGTTAACTCGTTCATCCGAAAACGCTATTATTCTATTATTATTATTATTATTATTATTATTACACTTCATACAAATAGTATAAATCACATATATATTTTGCAAGTGTAATTAAAAATAGATATTCTATTTGTATATATTAAATCTGAAGAACTATATATTTTTTGTTGAAAAATTGTCGTAATCATATAACAATTTCATATTGTTGACACTTTGTTGACAACAAGCTGTAATTAAAAAACTTTATAGCTCGAAGACATATGCGCGACAAAGAATGATAATCATTATATTTGTATTGTTGCCGTCATGTTGTCGTCATGATGCTCTAGATGAAATGATAAATCATCAGTTATTGTCATGTTGCTGATAACATTATATATGTATATCGCTGATCGTTTGCTTTCGAAATTTCGTCAACTGATTGCTTGGATAAGCTCTAATGTTGCTGTATTCAGTAACGCGTTCTATTTCGATGTTAGCAAATATACAACAAACATATAACAACACATGCAGTGCATTAGTTTGCTAAATATGATTAATCACGCTTGGTTATCTGGGTATCGAGCGAAGTCTGCCATATCAGATCTGACGGCAGAAATGCGGCAGAAATCAAGCATGGCATGCCGTTACAACGTGACGGCAGAAACGCAGCAAAAGTCGAGCATTGCCTGCTTCGTCGTCACAATATGACGACGAAAACACAGTAAAGATAAAACGCCTGCAAAACGTAATTACTATTAAGATATTATATAAATATTATTAATAATAATATTAAGATATTAATTATATAGATACAATAAAATCTGAATATTGGCATAATTATAAATAATTAATTAAATATATAAATTTAAATAAAAGATTTAATTTATTAATAATTCATAAATTTCAAGATTTGCATGGAAATTGAACTCTTTATTTTGTTTCAAGAAGTCAATAAATGGACAATTTTTTATTGATCCACTCACTTTCCAAACTTTTAATTTAATAAATATATAATTGAATGTACTGCTCGTATGACTAAAATCAAACGTCGGTTTAAACTGGCAGTACCGAGCCAAGCGCGGTATAAAGAGCGCAAACACTGATTTATTAATTACTAAATATACACTAATAATATACACTAAAAATATACACTATTCGCGGACGTTTCGGCCCTTTTTTGGGGCCATCTTCAGCGCGGAAACAAAATAAAACGGTCTTACATAACTAAACGCAACTACGACATTCGGTGATGCATCCCGTGGATCTCTTACGCAACCGGCGACATCCCATCATTAAGAGAATCCATGTCCTTCCAAAGATAATTCCTCAAATTTCTTGGGTGGTAGGTAGACATGGCAGTACTTATTTTATTTAATAAATGCACAGGTTGACACCGACCAATCGTAGATGTAATCGGAGAACTACACTCTCCAACTTTCGGAGGAACAATCGGCCCTTAGGGCCCGGGCACATAAAAAAACTTAAGAATTTCAACCATACGGAATTTTCAGCGTAGCTTACGTTTCAATATGGCTGCCTTACTGTTCGACCGTGATTGGTCAATTCGCTTACGTCTTAAGTCTTACTGCTTAAGTTTTTTTATGTGCCACGGCCCTAAGGCCGGTATTCATAGTCAGTTCTTATATTTAAGACCGTCTTAAGCACAATCTTGAGATGTCCTAAACCAATCACAGAGCCGTATTAGCATCTTAAGACATTACTTAAGACGGTCTTGAAATAAGAACTGACTATGAATACCGGCCTAAGTCTTACTGCTTAAGTTTTTCTTTGTGCCACGGCCCTTATAGAGATAAAGAAGCGACATCGATACCCCCTCCATGCTTCCCATGATTGCCATGTTGGGCCCGCAGCTGCCCTGCCGAAAATGGTCGATTAAAACGGATTTTAAAAAATGTAATCCGAATCGATCGGGATTTCTGCACCGAAAATGCGGTATTAAAACCAATTGAAAATAGTCAAATCGAATTTAGTACGCTTCAGGCGGGTTAATGTTGGGTGATATACATCCACCTCAATCTGAGATTATACGATTTCATAAGTTATAATTAAACCTGTTTTAATGCAATTGAATTGGAATTTACCATAGTCAATCCATAGGTAAAAATAATCCCTCTTAATAAAAAATTCCATCATTTCGCAGATGAAAAGTAAATCGATTTTATGTAGTGTGAAGTCGGATTTGCTGTTATCATGAGTCACAATCAATTATTGGATCGGTGTTTCTACAATTGAAACGGACTCAGTTGTTAAAAACAAATATACGATTTCTCCGCAGAGGGTCCGCCTTATATCACCGCTTGACCGCTTTCTACTTCCAGGTTGGCTCTCTCGATCTTCGCCGCGTAGCGGCGCCGCCCGGAACTACGCGCGGACGCGCGAGCGCGTGGGCCGCCAAGTTGCGGGTCGCACTATTGTATCGCGGATTGTGCTTAATGTGACGACCTACGGCAGCCACAATATCCATTCGATTATTCGTGTTTATTTGGATTGACAACAATTTGGATTAGAATGTAATGATTTTAGATTGGAAATAATCCGCGAAAGCGATATTAAAACCGATTATAGTTTGTTCGGAATTAAAATCGATTACTTTTTAATCCGGGCGCGGATTGAACCGATTAAAACCGATTAAAACCAATTAAAACGGATTATGTTTTAATCGGTTTTAATCGACCATTTTCGGCAGGGTGTCCATTTGTAATCTAAAATGTCTTAAAAATGTCTCAGAGATATTTAAAATGTTTTTTTTTTAAATAACATTACAAATATACTTTTTTCTCACTTACGGTACGCTGGTTGCAATTAGTTTGCATGTAGGATTCACTACGTGCAAACTAACCGCCAACATAGGGCGCGTTCCACTTAACGAGTTCCACGCAACGCTCGCAAGCATTATCTGTCTTTGTTTAACTTTCGGTGAACAACAAAGATGAAATGATACCGCAATCGTTGCGGTCGTTAAGTGGAACGGGTCCGTGGCGGTCAGCCAATCAGCAAGCAGAACGCCATTGTCGCTTCTCTGGGCTGCGTTCGAGAACGTCACCCATGTGCACCGAGTGTCGTTCTATCTTTGTTATTTACTGAAAGTTGAACAAAGATAGAACGACGCTCGTGTGCACACGAGTGATATTTTCGAACGCGGCCCTGATTATATAGGACTCTATTCTCCGCCAGCCGCGATATCCCCTCTCCTTCAACTGTGCGAGAGAGAAAGAGATCCGACCACTATCGCTCTCCCTTTCTAATGTTTAAGACAGTCTTTCAACAGGGACGCGCAGTCTATCTCTATCAGTCTATGGCGAGCAGTAACATCGCGAATAGAGACCTACATAAAGCTAGCCGGAAGAAATTATTAAATATGATTATTTTTAACTTTTCTGAGTGTATTTCGTTTGTAAATCGTTTGTGATTGATTGTGAGTCTGTTTTTAACGTTTGTGACAAATTAGATTTTTTGTAATTAACAATTTTAATGTAGTCATAACGTCAGTCGATACTTTTTAGTAATAAACAGATTTTATGATCACTGATAACTGTAATCGACAAGAAATCGTTTGTGATTTACAAATATACCAATGTTACATTTGTAAATTAATAAATTTTTTAATTACGTGCGAAATAAGTTTATTTTATAAATGTAGTGCGCATTTTTAATAATTAAAATTATCTAATCGTTTGGTGGTCGTTTGGTGATGATTAGTAGCCTAATTAAAACGTTTGGTGGTCAATCGTTTTTTTTAAATTAAATAATTAAAATATTGGTGTAAAGTTAGCCGGACATTTTTAATTTTTAGTCTAATCGATTAAATCAGGGCTTATTCGATGCAGAATCGTTAGGTGGTCACAAATCCTTTATTTACAACCTTTGGTGATCCATAATTTATCCAAAAAGTAAAAAAAACCATGTGCGGTTAGGTAGTGGGGATGGCTAACTGGAAGCTGTAAAGTTAGCCGAACAAATATATTATTTACCAACCAATTTTGTTCAAATTGGTCTTAATTGAAAGACAATCGTTTGGTGGTGATTGGTAGTCTAATTACAACGTTTGGTAGTTAATTATTAGGCTACTACGATTATAAAACCATGTGCGCTGATCCTGTGTCTGCGCCACGGTCTTATATAAATAATACAGGTCTTGAAACTGGCCGCAATTTCAGTGGTGGGGGTATGGTCGCTTATTGAGGAAATATTTAGTTCCTAACACAGCCACTATTCGTCGCTGTGATAACTTTTCCCAGATAACCGTAACCTACCTGAAACGTCAAAAAAAATTTGGAAACCCCGAGAGCCGTTTTAAACACGCGTGTGATTTTCGTAAGGGATTATTTTTGAAAAATGCCGAGATGGTGCGCAGTACCTATTGTAGAACCGGCAGCAGAACGGAACAAATAAAGCGGTCTTTATTTGGCGTACCGAAAGACCCGGTTATATGGAAGAAATGGGAAGAGGCTATCCCAGGTATAGTCAAGTTGCGCCAGACGGACGTTATATGTGACAAACATTTTGAGGAAAAAGATATTTCCCGTGAGTGGATTAAGCTTGACGCAAATGATCAAGTAATTGCACGGGTGAGTAAAATGAAAAAATTTCATATCGGTTTCAAAAGAGTTCTGATATGTATTTTCATGTATTTTTTTATTAAAGGTCACATACAAGCGTCCGCAACTTAAAAAGCAAGCCGTGCCCACGAAATTCGGTGACGTTCCGACAGGAAATTGTGAGCCGCTGCATGAATATGCGAAGCGAATATGCAATGTCTCTGTCGAATCCTCTAATATGATAAAACCATCAATTCAAATAATCAGTACCTTGGTCGGTGAGTTTTCTGAAACAAAAAGTATTAATTACATTGTTGATAAAAAAATGATAGAATGTAAATAATCGAAACATACATACATTTCTTTGATTTATATTACAGATACCGTACATGTTCCTTTACTAGTTCCAGACATTGGCACAGATATCAGCATGTCGTTTTCGCCCATGGAAATCGAGTTGTGAACCTCCGGTAGCAGATTTGTTGGTTCCTCAGGAGCCTTTCAAATGCCCTCATCTATTGAAATCAGCGAACGTAAGTAACTATATGACTACATTTAGGCTACGTTCGAAACACCACCGGTGTGCACACGAACGTTGTCTGAAAGTTGAACAAAGATAGAACGATGCTCATGTGCACACGGGTGGCGTTTTCAAACGTGGCCTAAAGCCCGAATCAAACTAGCGGATCATAGTCGCGACTGAGATTATAGCGGGGAACACACACTTTTGCATAAGCGCATAATCATAAGCATAAGGAAATTGATTGGTCAATAGCGTTATGCATAAGGAAATGGACCAATCAATTTCCTTATGCTTATGATTATGCGCTTATGCAAAAGTGTGTGCTCCCCGCTTATATCTGCGATTGCGATTCTGCCTCAGCCAATCAGAAAGCACCAATTGCGAGTATGATTGGAGCGTAGCAAATCGCGATCACAGACGCAATCGCGGTCCCGAGCCGCTAGTGTGATTAAAGGCGCGTTCCATTTAACGATCGCAACGCTCACGGTATCATTTCATCCTTGTTGTTCACGAAAGTTAAACAAAGACAGATGATGCTCGCGAACATTGCGATCGTTAAGTGGAACGCTCCCTAAGGGTGACGTGTAACAATAGTCTATGTGTAGTCTTGCCAAATGTTCCAAAAAAAAAATTTATGCCGTTCAAGTCACAATACCTAAAAAAAACAGAATGCTATAAATAAAAACCGCAAAATCTTAAAAAAAAATACGGCAAACTGAATCATTGATATTCAGTCAAATAAATAAAATTAATGAAACTGTTTTCTATTAATATCTACCGTTAAAAATGGAGTGAATTTTTTAGGATGACCTAAAACAAGAATAAATTATTATACTAATTTTATTTTTATTGTAATGAAAATATCGAAAGTAAGATACTTCATATGCAATAGAACGAATAGTATAAAATAGAAAAAAAAATAAAATAAAATAATAATAATATAAAAAATATAATATAAATAAAATAATATAATAAAATATAATAAATAAAATAATATAATATAAATAAATAATATAAATAATATTATTAATATTAATATAATATAAATAATAATATAATTTATTAATATTAATATAATATAAATAAATAATATAAATAATATTATTAATATTAATATTAATATTAATATTAATATTATTATTAATATTATTATTAATATTTATTTATATTATATAAATAATATAATATAAATAAATAAATATTGCTCGACTTTATTATATCAGAAATACCGGAAAGAAATGCGAGCACCAATGATGACTTTTCTGCCTATGTTCCGGAATCATGGAGTTGTTTTAAAATGCATACTAAAGTTATACAACGTACCCTGTTTTCATACACGATCATGAAGATTAATAACGGCGAGCATTGTCCAATAACACAAAAATGTGTTACAATTGATGTTGATGGGATATTAAAATATTTTGTTTATGGACGTCACGTTGATTCGCAACACAAATTCGAACAATTCTTAAAAGAGAAAGAAAAATGTAAGACCGTGGTCTGCGCGTGCCTTCGTCGTGTAAAGGTGCCTTTACATGGCAGCGTTAAGCGTCGAGCGTCTGCGCAGAAAATTGCGCAGAATCTAATTTCAGCCTAGAATCTATTTCGTTTAAATTCTGCGCATTTTTATGCGCGGACGCTCGACGCTTAACGCTACCATGTAAAGGTACCTTAATGGCTCTCGCAGACCAGCGCGATGATGCAACGCGCGATATCCAATAAGAGCTCTGCTTTTCGGAAAAAATAACACTCTTATTGGATATCGCGCGTCGCGTCATCGCGCTGATCTGCAAGAGCCATAATGCTGATATTACATTCAGACAAAATGTTTGTGGATTGGCAATCAGATGGAGAATGCGTAGTCTGATACGGGCTTTATGATTATGCGCTTATGCAAAAATGTGTGCTCCTCGCTTAAATACATAACACATATGTTCCATAAATAATACGGGTAGAAGAAAAGAATCAAGCGGCATTCCTCTAGAGAATGAAATGGCTTAAAGTATATCCCCATATAGCACTAAAGCACAGATTAATAGACAGATAGCCAAAGGCCCGGATGAAGGCGAGAGCAGTATTTCTCACTGGTTTCAGCGCCATACCGTAGTAGTGGCCAAAGCAGTAATTACGTTCCCAAAGTAAAGTCGCGTCGTTAATACGACGGTAATAAATTTTCGAAGTCAAAAGTCGCATCGTTAATACGACGGTAATGCTTTCCATTTAATCAAAAACATTAAAAATTATTTACATTAAAATTTTTGTCTTTCTTCAATATCCACGTGTAAGTAGAAAGCAACGAGGAATATGAGTTTTATGTTTTAGAAAAGTTTGGAAAACTGCTTTTTTAATAATTAATTATTTTATTTATAATTTAATAATAAACAAATATAATATAATTATGCAGAAAAAAACATGATTTGAAATATTTATCGTGCAAAATAAGCATATACGTATATTATTAATTAAAACGTACAAATTAGAAGTTATAACAATGTACAACTTAACGCCTAAATAAACCCATAAAAGAAAAGGAAACTCAAACGTCAGGGCCCGAGCTCCTATATCTAATTCTAATTCTAATTGTAAGTCTTAGTCCTAATCTAAGTTCCGTACTTATTATACATCTAATACACAGCAGATTCATAGCCAAAATTACTAACTATATTTCTTTAAATAAAATTAAATTTATTAATAAATTTATCTTAATTCTAATATCCTAATACACATAATATAAAAACTAATATATAATATAATAACTAATAAAAAATAATACCTAATATATAATATAAATAGATTTCCGTTTCCGGTAGGTGAGAAAGAGTATTGTGGAAAGTGTGCAGTGCGAAAGGTGGAGAAAGTGAGGAGATAGAGAAGTGAGTGAGAGAGTGAGAGGTGTGCAAGTGAGGAGTGAGGTGAGGGGAAAGTGGAGAAGTAAGGGTGGAGGTACGGGAGAAGGTGATAGAAGCGGGGAGGCGGAAAAGATAGAGTAGAGCAGAGTAAGGTTAGGAAGAGAGAAAGAGGGTCACGTGGTAGGAAAAGTGAAGAACCGGGAGCGTGAGATAGGTAGAGCGGCGACATACGGTAGGGCAGAGAGAAAGGAATATAGAAGTTAGGTAGAGTGGCGAGCACAGGGATAGAGGCAGAGGCAGAAGAGGAGGGGGAATAAGCACTGATAATAGAGGAGGTAGAGAGGCGACAGAAATAGAGGATTAGATCAGGAAAAATAGCAAGGAAGAAGAGATGGAGGATAAGATAAAAAAGGAATTATTGAAGACGGGGGAGGTGAGAAGGGGGAGCACGGGGAGTTTAGATGAGATGTGGAAAAGAAAAAGGGAAGTGATAGAGAGAGAGGCAGGGGAAAAAGGGGGTGAAGATGTAGGGGAGGGCAGGAAAGGGAAAAGGGTTCAAAGGTCACCGGTAAGGGGTTTGGAAGGGGGGGGAGTAGGAGAGATAGAATGGTGGAGGGAAATGAAAGAGGAATGGAAAAAGGAGTTAAAGGAAGGGTTAAAGGGGGTGAAGGAGGAAATGAGGAAAGAAATGCAGAAAGATAGGGAGATGATAGGGGAGATGCTAAGGGGGTACATGAAAGACCTAAGAGAGGAAATAGATGGGATAGTGAGGAGACAGATGGAGGAAATGGATGAGAGAGGAAGGGTGGAGAGAGAAGAGATGAAGGGAAGAGTGGAGGCGCTAGAGAATGAATGGCGAGATGAAACTTGGAGAAAGGGGGGGAGGGAAAAAGGGGGAGGGAAGAGGAGGAGAATTAGAGGGGAAAATTAAAGAAATTGAAATAAGGATGGAGATGAAGGAAAGAGAGGAGAGAAGGAGGAATATTATAGTAAGAGGAGTGAAGGGAGGGGAAAGAGAAGTGAGGGCGAGGGTAGAGGATGTATTAAAAGAGATAAAAATAGAGGCTAGGGTAGAGGGGGTGAGATGTTTAGGAAGTAAGGAGGGAAAAGGGACGGCAATAGTGAAAATAGACGAAGTAGAGAAAAAGAAAGAGATAATGAGAAGGAGAGGAGAAATAAAGGGCAGAGATATAAGGTTGGATGATGACTTAACATGGAGGGAAAGAAGGATGAGATGGGTAATAGAGAGTGTGGCAAGGAGAGAGAGAGAAAAAGGTAAGAGAGTATGGGTAGGATATGGAAAAGTGCAAATAAATGGTATTTGGTGGAAATGGAATGAAGGAGAGGAAGAGTTAAGGGATGGGGAGGGAAAAGGGTGGAAAGATCAGGGGGAAGAATAAGAGTAGGAGAGGACAGGGAGGGAAGAGAGATAGTGGGAGAGGAAGAGGAAGGTGAGAGGGGAAAGAGGAGCATGGGGAGAGAAGAGGAGAGGGAGGGGGAGGAAAAGAGAGGGGGGAAGGGGAGGTATAGGGTGGGTTTTTGGAATGTAGCGGGGCTGAAGAATAAGGATAGAGATTTTTGGGAGGGTCTGAAAGGGTGGGATATTATGATATTGTGCGAAACGTGGATGGATAATAAAAGCTGGGAGAGGGTAAGGGGTAAGATGCCGAGGGGATATGTATGGGAAATGCAATGGGCTGGAAGAAAGAATAAGAAAGGAAGGGCGATGGGTGGAATGATTTTGGGAGTAAGGGTAGGATTAAAGGTGGAGAAGGAAAGGGAGAGGAGAAATAAGGAAGGGTTAATGACATGTAAAGTATGGTTAGGGGAGTGGTGGAGGATAGTGGGGGTATATGTGAATGGAGATATAGAGAGGAAATTAGAGGAGTTGAAGGAGTGGATGGAAGAAAGAGAGGAAGGAGCGCGAGTGTTGATAGGAGGAGACTTTAATGCGAGAACGAGGGAGGAAGGGGGAGGAGTGGAAGAGGGGGGTGAGGAAGAGGGGGAAGGAAGGTGCAGGAACTCGAAAGACAAAAAAGTGAATGGAGAAGGGAAGAGATTGTGTAGGTTCCTGGAAGAACAAGGGTGGTCAATTTTGAATGGGAATGTAAAGGGGGATGTAAAAGGGGAATGGACGTATACGGGGGGAAGGGGGGAATCGGTAATCGACTATGTGGTAGGGGATGAGAGAACGAGGGAAGGAGTAGAGAAATTGATGGTGGAAGCGAGGGTGGACTCGGATCATCATCCGCTCACAGTATGGATAAGGGGGGGGAATTGGGAGAAAAGCGGGAGGGGAGCAAGAAGAGGGGGCAGAGTGAGGAGAGGAGTGTGGACGATGGAGGGTAGAAAGGTGTTTGGGGAAGTGTTTGGGAAAAGGAAGGGAAGGAAGGAAAGAATAGAGGAGGAGTGGAGGGAGTTGAAGAGTAGGGTGTTGAGAGCGTTAGAAAAGACGGAAGAGGGAAAGCAACGGAGGAAGGAAAAAGGATGGTGGGATGAGGAATGTGAGGAGGGGAAAGAAGTGGTCAGGAGGGAGCTAAGGAGATGGAGGAGGGAGGGGGGGATAGGGGATAAATATAGAGAGGAAAAGAGGAGGTACAAGGCCATATGTGAGGAAAAGAAGAGGAAGGAAGCTGAGAGGTGGGAGAGAGAGGTGAGGGAGGTGAAAACGGAAAGGCAGATTTGGAAGATAATAAATAGAGAAAGAAGGAACAAGAAAAGAGTGAATGAGGGGATAGAAATGGAGGAATGGGATGGTTTTTTTAGAGGGCTCCTGGGAGGAGTGGAATGGAGGGTAATAAGGGGAATAGGAAGGGAAATGGGGGAGGATGAAGAGGAGGAAATCGGAAGGGAGGAGGTTAGAAAAGTGATAAGGAAGTTGAAAGATGGCAAGGCGGCAGGGGGGGATGGAATACCGAATGAGGTGTGGAAGTATGGAGGAGAAGAGGTGGAGGAGGGGATTTGGGGGGTGTGTAGAAAGATTTGGAGAGGGGAAGAGTGGCCAAGAGAATGGAGGGAGGGGATAATAGTGCCGATACTGAAAAAAGGGGAGGGGGATAGGGTAGAGGAATATAGAGGGGTAACGTTAACCCAGACGGGGTATAAGGTGTATGTAGCGATTTTGGCGGAAAGGTTGAGGAATGAGGTGGAACGGAAGGGGTTGATACCGGCAAGTCAGACGGGGTTTAGAAAGGGAATAGGGACGATAGATAACATATATGTGCTCAATTATTTAATTAATAGGCAGGTGGGAGAGAAAGGAGGGAGAATGATAGCTATGTTTTTGGATCTAAAAGCGGCTTTTGATTCGGTGGATAGAGGGGTGTTAATAGAGGCGATGAGGGCAAGGGGAGTAAGGGAGGGTCTAATTGAGAGGTGTGGGGAGGTATTGAGGGAGACGGTAAGTAGGGTGAGGGTGGGGGAAAGGGAGGGGGAGAGGTTCTGGACGGTGAGGAGGGTGAGACAGGGTTGCCCGTTGAGTCCATGTTTGTTTACTTTGTTGTTGGCGGACGTGGATGATGAACTGAAGAGGGGAGGGTGGGGTGGGGTCAGGCTGGGGGGAGGGAAGGTGTATACTTTGGCGTATGCGGATGACATAGTGTTGTTGGCGGAGGATGAAGGAGGAATGAAGGGGATAATAGGAAAGTTGGAGAGTTATATGGACAGGAAGGGTTTGGAGGTGAATGTGGCGAAGACTAAAATAATGAGATGTAGGAAGGGAGGAGGGAGATGGAAGAAAATAAAATGGTTTTGGAAAGGAAAATTGTTGGAGGAGGTGAGGGAGTTTAAGTACTTGGGGTACACGGTGAGGTCGGATGGAAAACAGGATGCACATGTAAGGGAAAGGGTTAGGAAGGGAGCAGCATTATTAGGTCAGGTGTGGGGGATAGGAAAAAGGAGGTTTGGTGGGGATTGGGGAAAAAGGATTTGGTTGTTTGATAAGCTAGTATGGTCGGTGGTTAGTTATGGGGTGGAGGTGTGGGGTTGGAAGGAAAGGGAGAGGGTGGAAAAATTGCAGGACAGGTATTTGAAGTGGGTGTTAGGAGTGGAAAGGTATACGCCGGGATATATGGTAAGGGAGGAATTGCAGAGGGATTTGTTGAGGGGGAGGGCGGGTATGAGAGCTTGGAATTTTGAAAAGAAATTGGAGGAGGGTAAGGGGGGAGAGCTGGCTAGGAAGTGTTGGGAGGAGATGAAGGGAAGGATTAGGAGGGGAAGAGAAGGGATGGGCTGGGAGGAGGAGAGGAGGAGATTTATAGAGGAAAGGGGTGGAAAATGGGGGAGATGGTGGAATTAAGGGGGGAGGAGATGATTGAGAGAGAAAGAAAGTTGCAGAAAGAAGAGAGATGGAAGAGGATATGGGGGTCGGAATATAATAGGTGGTATAAGTGGGTGAAAGGGGAAGGAGTGCCGGGATATTTAAAAAAAGGATGGGGGGAAAGTAGATGGCAAAGGGTAGCAAGATTTAGATTAGGGAATGAGGTGAGGGCAGGGAGATACTGGGAAGGGGAGGAGGGAAGGAAATGCAGGGAGTGTGAGAGGGAGTTAGAATCATGGGAACATGTTTGGGAGGAATGCACGGATTGGGGAAAGGAGGGTGGGTGGCAAGAAAATGTAGGGATGGTATTAGGGGAGGAGGGGGAGGGGGAGAGATGGATGAGAGAGCTGGAGGAAAGAAGGGGGGAAAGGGTGAATGAGTGGAAGAGTAGGGGAGTGGATGAGGGAGAATGTGAAAAAAACGGAAACGGAGATCCATAGGCTAAGGTAGTGTTAAGACAGCGTAGATGCGTAGTGTGTGTGTGTATTAGGTAGGGTAGGTAGGATAAGGAGTCTAGGTTAAGTTTGCGAGATAGGTTAAGAGTTTTGTTTTTAAGAAAAAGATGTATCGCGTTGTTTATTTGTATGTTGTGTAGGATGGATGTTTTGTAACCCTAAGGGGATCAATAAAGAATTATATATATATAATATAAATATATAATATAAAAATATCTAATACCTTAACGCATTTCTGAGATATTTAATAGATTGCAACAGTGAATCTAGAATAGGGTCGAATTTAATAACAATTAATTTTAATTTACTATTTAACTAGTTTAAATTTAAATTTATTACTAACTTATTACTACATAAAATTTAATTATTAATTTATATCTTTATATTTTATACTATTAACTTTATATTAACTTTATATAAATTTATACTATAAATTTCATTTCTCTTTAAATAAAATTAAATTTATTAATAAGTTTAAAAAATTAAATAATAAATTCAATAAATTTCTAAATTTTAAATTTTTTTAAATTAAATTTTTTAAAAATTAAAAAAAAACAGTTTTAGTATTAAATTATCTTCTAGTATTTAATTTATCAATTAAATTTTTAATAAATTTATTCTAATCCTAATATAATATATATAATATAAAAGCTAATATACCTAACATATAATATAATATAAGTATCCTAATATATGTATAATATAAAAATATTTAATACCTTAACGCATTTCTAATTGTAAGATGTTTTATAAATTGTAGCAGTATAGGTGGATCATCTAGGATAAGGTCGAACTCGCCAACATTCTCCATATATTGAGGGTCGTTATTCCATAGTTTCAACTTCCATTGTGATTCCATTGTTAATGTAATACGAAGATCTTCTAGAGTTGGCAGTTCTTTTGATACTGTGCTTTTGATGAGATATGATTTCCTATAAAGAGTGGTATGAAATTATTAAATAATATTATATAATGTTTAAATCGTAAATTAACATTATAATATTGATAATATCATAAGATTGAAACTTACTCTTTCCAAATGTTTCCACTGTACATTTTCTAGGAAGTATGCGAGGCTTTGAAGTTCATCGTTTGAAGTTTGAAAAATGTATATTTTAAATCTATTCTTCTGTAGCCATAATCTGTTAGACACACATTCGTATTCCACGAAACCAGTCAATTTAAATAATTTATATTTTGACCTGCAAATATAATATTACAATATTTTGTAAAAACAATTAAATTTAATGTGATATAAGATTGTACAATAAATTATATATATTTACCCAACAAACTTCTACGTCTTGCCAGATGTAGACCAATCACAGTATGGAATTAGCATCTTATTAAGACATTCCTGCTAAGATCATCTTGAAATAGGGACGGACTGTGAACACCGACCATAAATTTTTCGAATGTAATATGACGATGTTACATATGTTTTATGTTCTTTAGCTTTTGACATTTTGTCTTTATCTCTTTTGATTTTCCAGATGCTGTATTTATTCTCTCTCTTCCTCTATTGTTATTTTTTTTTGCGATCGCATATATCTTGACTCTTAACATGAAATCTAACATTTCGATCCTATGTTGATAACATTCATTGTTTTGATTAAACCAATCTTCATCAGCATGCTGGACGTGTTTTATACAAATCTCGGAGTTTTTTCTTCACATCTTTTAAATGCCAAAACTTCTTGTAATACGAGTTGATTGATTCAAGTTGAAGAGAGATAATATTTAAAAATGAATCTGTTGGCCTTGATAACCATTCTATTTCAGGTTCATCTTCGTCTTGGTGTTTATATTCACATAACTGAATATAGATTTCATTTTCGTTTGATCCTTCCAGGGGGGTTTAAAATTTTTTTCACGGCAGCTGTCGCACTTTGTAGTCTCATAACCATGGCGAGCAATATATCCTGCGAAATATGCAATTGCATTTCTTTCATATAATTCTGTCAAATTTAAATTGTCCTTGTCGGTATTAATTATTTCTAAATTGTCATCGAAATAATTCTGTTCTGAATATTGAGTAATTTCTTCAAAAGCTGTCGCAATGAGATTATCAGAATCCTCATCCATTTCAGTTGAAAAAATAAACTCTTCTTGTAATGAAACATTGTTAATTTCCATTTCACCATGAACTAGCGATGTACCATCCGTTAATGAAGACGTTTCTTGGCAAGTTACATTTCCCCTTTGACTTCCATAAATATATCCACTTGATAAAATGTGGCGCAACGTTAACCGTACCATTCTGGCAGTTGGATTAGGGTTGAATCCTCCGCGTCCTCTAATTTTTCCGAATGTATGTTCTACAGAATCCTGATTACAAAGTGCAGTGGCAAACTTGAAACATGGATGGTCTTGTTTAATGGAACGATACGTTGATAAAATTGCTTGCACAGTCATAATCATTCCATCAAAGCACGGAGGTCTCGATATTTTGTTGGGGGAAGTACTCCACTTCGAACACCATTCAATAAAAGATATTAATAATTCTTCAGCCATTGAATTAATATCTGATAATGGACCGTTTTCTCCTTTCCAATTATTTAAATGGTACACATTCATAACATCTATTACTTTATTCATTTTGCAAACAAAATCTGCAGATGTTTTCCATGAAGAACTTTTCAATACATCACTTTGGCCTGCTGTTGATATTGCTGCAGCAAATCTTGCACTTAACATTTGAAATGCTCTTTTAACATTCATGGCTTGAAAATTGTTTGGGTAAAAGTGCGCGTACGTAATGTGACCCAATAAATTCGAAGTATTCAACTTCTTATCAAATTGCCATGTTGCAAATAGGTCATAAAAAGACATAATGATTTCGCCATTTACATAAATATATTTGTGCGATCTTAACTGGCTAATCAACCGCTTGATAAGATGTGGCCAATCAAAAGAAGTAAAATAAGTTTCATTGTTCAATGAAAAATACGGTTCTTGTGGAGAAATTTTCCAATTACTTAAAGCTTTTCTATTTGCTCCACCTTGGTCACATGTAATTAATTGTATATTCGCCCCTACATTTTTTAACTTTTCCAGACATATCTCGGTGAGTTGAGTAATCTCTTTATGTGTTGAATTTCTTCCGGTCAAAAAGTATGCTACTATTTGCCGCCAAGGATTTTCCGCATTAATGCTATCAAGGCAAAATAGTAAAATTTGTTCCGCTGGTTCATTGCGTCGTCCTAGGGGTCCGAGATCTATTAAACCTTCTATGATGTCATATTTTCGGCTATATTCTTTAAATTTTTTTATTGACATCTCATCAAATTTTAAACAACAAACTCTCTGAACAGGTGGTAGTTTGGACAAATCTTCTTCAATTTTATGAAATATTTCCTCGCAAAAACCTGGTCGTATTTCTGTTTCAGATATCCAATTTCTGATAGAAGATTCTGATGGGAGGTTTAATCCAGCCTTTCTCAGCCGTGAATATCCACTTGCGGAATAGTAAAACATTTGTTTCGCTAAATCTTTTTCTTCTTTTGTATATTCTTTAGTCCCCTTATGTAGTTGAAGTTTTATCATAGTTTTCGCAACTGGTTTTAGACATTTCTTTCCATTTAAAAATTGGTTTACATTATGTTTGCAAATGTCCTTCTTTTTTCGAGCTTCAATATTGCGACGTTTCAACATTGCAGTTATATTTTTTTGTTGTCTCGTCTTTTGCATTAGAAGCTTTTTTAATTTGAAATTTTCTTTTTTTAATTTTTCCATTTCACATAATTCGTCTTCATTATATATTTTTTTAGGAACACGCCTTTTTTTCGGTTTTTCTATTCGCTTTTTCGGCATATTTGCTTCCATTTCTTCCTGTGAGTAATTACTCAAAAAAAGTGGAGGTGGATTTTTATTATTAAACCACTCATCGTCTGCGATGTCATCTCCGAAATTGTAGAAAAGTCCTTTTCCGGAAGGGTAACATCTCTTAGGTGTTGCATTGCTTATTGTGGCTACTTCGCAATTTGTGCTGTTTTTCTTGGCCTCTGCAACGTCTACTTGAAAATCATTATGATTTTATTTTATTTTACTATTTTAAAGAAAATTCGTCGACGAAAAGTGATTTCACATCAGTGTCGACAAATTTTCTTTAAAATATATAATTAAATTAAATTAAATATAATTAATAAAACTCGCGTAATATTTATTTATTAATGCTAAAATATTGCTGGAAACAAAAAAAAACGAAAAAATGATAAAAAATAAGAGAAAAAGAATTGTCACACAACGAGATTCGATCCTGCGATCTCGCGCTTACAAGATAAGAGCTCTACCGGCAGAGCCACGTGCTTGCTTCGATAATCATTCTTCGCAACGTCTTAAGACTCGCTAGAAAAACTGTAGCATTTTTTTTACGGATGGTTGAGGAGTGTGCACTCTCGCTTTAACATGAGCTATTATTTATAGAGAACTATACATAAAGAAATTGCCGTTCGAATCGGTGAGGAGCACATCGGACACATAGTGTTGTCATTTTTATTTATTAAAAAAAATGTAAATTTTGACATTGGAAAAAATGCTTTTAAGATATTTAAAAAATAATTTTTTATATTTAAAAGATTTGTTTCACATTTTAAACATCCATGATTTTTTTAAATAAAAGTGTTTTATTTTTTTTTAAATGTGTTTTTAATATTTAATAATTTAACACATATGATATTTTATCACAAACATGCGCGTGCGCGTATGTGTGTGTATGTGTGTGTGTGATAAAATCTAATATATATTAAATCATTAAATATTAAAAATATATTTTTTAAACATGCAATTTTTTTTATTAAAAAGAATATAAGTTTCAAATGTGATTTAAATATTTTTAAATATTTTGCATTATATATTTATTATTTTATTATATAGTCAGATACTAGAAGCTGAGTGGCGAGTCGCCGTCGCACAATCGCGTTAGGACAAGGAAAAATTTTACTTGCAATTTATATGTATGCAGCTCGCACTTGTGTAAAATTTTTCCTTGTCCTCCGCTCGTCCTACTATACAATTAAAGTCCAGCTTTTGACATTACTGCCGCACAGTGTACTTCAAAAAATTTTAATTAAATTTTATTTAAAAAATTACTAAAAATTTGTAAAACAGCCGTTTTTCACGACATTTAGCTTTTGTTATTATCAAATATTTTATATATTTTCAAGAATTTTGTATTTTTACTTACCGCAGTTTCTTATCCAAATGTCAAATCTTTCATCAGTCTTCCGTGGAAAACGAAACAATTTACAGTTTTCTGACTTGACGTTATTACAGTTTTTGTATGCACATCTGTCAAATATCGAAATGTTCTTTACGTTATTGTTTTCCATTTTGATGATCCACGAAAAGCACCTGCAACAATAAAAAACAAACCGACGACCGCAAACGGAAAACACCGAGAAAGCACGCTATCTCCGCGAATTTCCGCGAATCTCGTGATTTTATCGAAACTACAATTTCGTTAAAACAGTTGTAGTTTCTTAAAATCACTGCACACACACACACATATACACACACACGTCACACTATTCACAACAATATCTTTCAATAACTACGATAAAAAATCATAAGATTTGAAAAGCGCAAGAAAGCTCAGAATATGTTCTGTGAGACACCGCCGAAGTGGTCACTCGAGAACGCTAAAGGCTTGTGAGCTCGCCGCGACAAGCGAAAACAATTGCATATCTATTTCATTGCGTTCATCTGTTTAAGCGTTTTAATTCTTCCGACGTTTGGCTCTTTAAATTTTAAAGATCCTATTTTTTAAAAGATTCTGTTTTAAAGATTCTTTCAAACAAACAAAGTTTGAAAACACGAGTTATTTAATTTTTATAACTTTGTAATCATCGATAATTTCATGAATTTTCTTTTTGAAAATTATTAATTTTCTATTGCTGATTTGTTTATTTTTTCGTTTATTTGCTCACAGAAATTATTCCATTGCTCTTTTGCTTGCGGTTTTCAGTATACGATTTTTTATCGTAGTTTACTAAAAAATATTATTGTAAATTTTAACTTGTGCAGTGATCCAAATAATGTACAATTTCTACGAAAATGTAAATTTTTCGAACAAA
Organism: Formica selysi; assembly: GCA_009859135.1. NCBI lineage: Eukaryota > Metazoa > Arthropoda > Insecta > Hymenoptera > Formicidae > Formica > Formica selysi. Next base: position 121,820 of record WHNR01000028.1, on the reverse strand, counting down.
TCACGAGATTCATGGAAATTTGCGGAAATTGCGTGCTTTCTCGGCATTTTCGTCCGCGGCAGGTAGTTTGCTTTCGATTGTTGCTGGTGTTTTTCTTGAATAAAAATAAATAACGATAATGTAAAGAACATTACGATATTTGGCAAATGTGCATATAGAAACTGTAATAATGTCAAATCAGAAAACTAAATTGTTTCATTTTTCATAGAAGACTGGTAAAATATGTGACATTTGAGAAACTTCGATAAATAAAAATACAAAATTCTTGAAAATGTCAAAACTATTTTATGAATAAATAAGTTGAATTTTGTGAAAAATAAAGAAATGGTTAAGTTTTAAAAATCTTAAATAATTTTTTTTAATGAAATTTAATTAAAAATTTTTAAAGTACACTGTGTTAAGTAATAAAATAAAAAATATGTAATGTGCAAAATATTTAAAAAGATTTATTTCACATTTAAAACTCATGATTTTTTTTTATGTTTAAAAATGTAATTTTAATATTTAATATTTAATAATTTAATATATGTAATATTTTATATCTCTCTCACACATGCATGAGCGGATGCGTGCATGCGTATCTGTGTGATAAAATCTCATATGTATGAAATTATTATATATTAAAAATATATTTTTTAATATAAAACATGTCTTTTTCTTGAAAAAAACATGTTTTAAATGTAAAATAAATTTTTTAAAGATAAAAAATAATTATTTGTATAACGCATTTATATACATGTAAAAAACATTTTTTAAATGTTAAAATTTACGTCTTTTTTCAATAAATAAAAAGTGATTTAACTCACTAATTTAATGTTTTTAAAAATGTTTCCCAAACTTTTTCAAAAACATTTTTAAAAGTATTTGTTTACTCTTTGGTGTTATTGGAAAGCATGTCGTTTTTTCGGTAGACTGTAGATTAATGTATAAACAAATAATGAAAATTTACCTTATTAAGTAGTTTCCGGCATTACTTCAAAAGGCAGGATTATGTGCAGGCCACATTTAAAAAAAAAGAACATTTACAAAGTTGCATATTAGAAGAAACTCTCATGCCATACATCCCAAAAGATACTGGAATTTCTTACCTTGTCGAAGATAATGTCGAAAATATTGCAAAAAAATAAAAAAAAGTTAGTAAAAAGATTGTGCAGAAAATGTTAAATCACTCAGATGATCAAAATTACACTCCAATGAAAGTCGATATTCATATATGTATATCGATTTTCAAGTATAAACATTGCAGAGGCCACCAAGAACAATAAATAAAAAAGTATAAAATTTATAGTGAGTCAAAAGCCACTATAATTGTAATTTTACACAACTTTTTTATTATATATATATATATATATATATATATATATATATATATATGTATGTAGGATTTTGAGTTGTTACCGATAAATATTAATTTATTGATAGGACCAATCGAGACACTCGGGTTAATATATATATAAATAAATGACTTTATTATATAAGATTAAGATGTACTATACAAAAGTTTCACGAGACATGTCGTCGGGCAAATCGATATCGACTCACTGTCGCTCGCTTTGATTTCGTACATTTCGCACACTCTCCCACGCGCTCTCACATCCTTGCACATGCACATATTTTCGCGTATCACGCATTCACCTCGCACACGCACGCATACAGCCCGTGAAGACGTGTCTTTATTTTTCGCATTCTACATATATATATATATATATATAACTAAAAATACTTTATTATAGTGTTTTGAAAAGCTCTCGAGATAAGTTACAAGAATATGCAATAAAAAGTAGGCAGTTCCATTTAAAAAATTGAAGGTGACCTTGCTTTTTTATGGAAAAAAAATGTTTGGTCAATTTTTATTATTGCAATTTGTTGCCGGTTAGAAACTGATAAATTTCTGTTTATGACTTTTTTATGTCAGATTATTGTAAGTGCCTTAAAAATCGTGGCGACCGTTACGAGGACCATCCTGTATATGTATGAATAATGACACTAAATCCAGGATGGGTTATAATAATCAAACAGCATCTAATCTTGATTTAATTTTCGCTAACAACGATTTAATTGATATTATAGATTATCAACAAAATGAGGATTCGTGGGAATCCGACCATTACCCTATAAAAATTAACATAGATATATATATACAACGATATCAAAAATGTACTAATAGAAAATCTTCAGTTAAAACGAATTGGGACGAATACACATGGCGCGTAGATGAGGAAATGAGACACAAGAACCTCAACAACATTAACTTTGCCAACTCGTCAATGGAAATAGAATATAATAGATTCATACAATCACTGACGACAGCGATACATACGGCATCGGGTAAACGATTAACTGAAGAACCAGAATTTTCCTATATATATATATATATATAGGAATGAGACAATCATAGAAGCAAGCAAGAGGAAAATAGCAACGTCCAAAGAAGACTCGAAGATCGAGCCTTTGCCGTCCTTTTTCTTACTTGCTCTTATTATTGTCTCGCTCGCTTCTGATAATAAGACAATAATAAGAGTGAGCGAGACAATCACAGGAGTGAGCGAAAGAGGAATAGCAGCATTCATAAAAGCTCGATCTTGATCCTCGAATGTTCTTTGCACGTTGCTATTCTCCTCTCGCTCACTCTTGTCATTGTCTCGCTCACTCTTATCATTATCTCAGGAGCGAGCGAGACAATAAGAGGCAAGCATAGACATAGCATATCTAGACCGAGTGTTGAGGAGTGGGAGCCGATGTCCACGTAGAAAAGGACATACTCTGTTTCGTGCCCCTTGCCTTCTCTCTCGCTCGCACGTAGCATGACGAAAGAGAGCGCTATGCTATGTGCGAGCGAGAGAGAACGCAAGGGGCACGAAACAGAGTATGTCCTTTTCTACGTAGACATCGGCCCCCACTCCTTAAATAAAGGCAAACGCTCGGTCTAGATATACTATGTCTATGGAGGCAAGCCTCTCTGGGGGCGACGCGTGGCGCCGGGCGTAGAGTCGCGGCCTGGTAATCGAGAGATTCCAGGTTCGATTCCGCTCGGGTCCCGTCCTTCCCACATGCCTCAAAAGAGGTTTTTCCGCAAATTATCCTATCAAACTCTATCCTTCCACTTCCCATATGCCTCAAAAAGAGGTTTCGTATTATCCTATAAAATAATTTCTCCCAGAAACTTATACTCACTGATACTCACTATATATAACCTGTTGATGGCCAGAATTTGTGATCCACCCTTGATCACAAGAGGCCAATAAATTGAAAGAGAGAGAGAGAGAGAGAGAGGCAAGCCTCTCACATTTCATTCGTCTCATGATGAATTAGCCTGGATTCGCACCAGGGGCAAAGTCTGTTGATAAAATCAAAGGAATTTAGCCTGGACTCGAACCAGGGGCAAAGTTTTTTGGTAAAGTCAACGGAGTTTAGCCCAGACTCAAACCAGGGGCAAAGCTTTTTGGTAAAGTCAACGGAGTTTAGCCCAAACTCAAACCAGGGGCAAAGTGAGTCGGTAAGGGGCAAAGTGTGTTGCGCAGAAATGCCGGTCTCGCCTTCATCCGGGCCTTTGGCTATCTGTCTATTAATCTGTGACTAAAGCTTGCAACAACATTGCTGCAACTTTGCAATATTGTATATTGCAGTGTAATGTTGCAGAAATATTGCAAAGACATTATTTTACAATATAACTTTAGCAATGTTACAGCAACGTTCCGAAAATATTACAAAAAAAGTATTCGATAATCGCTAGTTCATTCGTTTACCGCTATGCAGTGCATGTTGCGCTATCTATTCCGCATTTAATTTTTAGTCACGATGATTATATAAAGTTTACAAAGAGCGGCTAGTAAGATTAAAGATATAATAAACCTTGAAAAATAATTTTCATACAAAATAAAAAACTAAAAAATTATTTTCCTCTAAAAAATAATTTTCATACAAAATAAAAAACTAAAAAATGATTTTCCTCTAAAAAATAAAAATCTTTAAAAAATCGAAACTAAATATGAAATCAAGTTAACTAGCCAAGTACATAGAAGCAGTTCAGTTTGTAAGACTTTGTAATTTAAAATAGTATTTGTTTGATAAAATCAGTCTTGCATTTATAGAAATATTATAGATTCTCTCGAGAAAATTAAAATGCATTTTATTTTTATAAAATTACGCTATTATGTCCCCCCCCCCAAATAAATATTATATATAATATATAAAATAGCACAATTATATTGCGGATTTTATTACAAATAGTACATCATAAAACTACTTAACCCTTACTGCAATATGTCGATCACATCGATCACCAATTTCGAGTTTAAAAGTGCCCCGTGCCCATACAGCACCGCAAGATTGTAACAACATTGCAGCAACATTTTTCTGCAAGATTACAACATTGCAGAAACATTGCAAAATATTGCTGCAATGTTATTATGATATTGCAGCAACAATAAAATGTCCGCCTACAGAAATATTGCAATATAATATTGCAGCAACATGGCAATATAATATATATGCAATAATACTTTATGTATATTTATCAACAATAATATCCTTACATATGAAAAAAATAATAAGAAATTAGGCCTATAAGAGTCAGGATCTAGTGTGTATATAGATTTTCTGTATTATAATAACAAAATTATAGAATGTAAATTTTTCGGTGCACATTCGACTTCCTTCAGTGACAGAGAATATCTAAAACAAATAAGAAAAAACTGAATTTGGAATTGTGTAAATTTACAATCTCTTTGTATCCGAAATATTCAGATATCCGGATGCAAAAAGATTGTGCTGGATTTACGCATACGAGTTTTTTCACATCTCTCTTGTCTTTATATAATTTTAAAATTTAATTATTAAAATCTGAAGTATCTTGCATATTAAAAAATTATTATCAAATTTTTTATTTTATATAAGAACGGAAATTATTAAAAAAATTTTTAGTCTAATGTCTGAGTCCCCTGTGTTGGGGTCATATCATACAACTTAAACTAATAAAAATATTTATTATATCTTTAATCTTACTAGCCGCTCTTTGTAAACTTTATATAATCATCGTGACTAAAAATTAAATGCGGAATAGATAGCGCAACATGCGCCGCATAGCGGTAAACGAATGAACTAGCGATTATCGAATACTTTTTTTGTAATATTTTCGGAATGTTGCTGTAACATTGCTAAAGTTATATTGTAAAATAATGTCTTTGCAATATTTCTGCAACATTACACTGCAATATGCAATATTGCAATATTGCAGCAATGTTGCTGCAAGCCTCAGTGCTGTATGGGTTATTTTAGGTTCATGCATTACCTGCACTTCTATTTTATTATTAGCGAAAATTAAGGTAATTATTTACATTAACGGACACCTCGCCGATGACCTTGACCTTGACATATGTTGTCAAGGACATGACCCTGAGTAACTTTTCTTTATAACTTAATCGGCGGTCACTGTTTATTAAAAAATTATAAACAAAAAAAGTTTGAGAAATTTGCTACTTTGTGTCAGTGCTAAAGGAAGTAATTGGTATATTGCTTATATGCAAAATATAGGGCAGGCAGCTTCGACCTTGACCTTGACATATGTTGTCAAGGTTATCACCCTGAGTAACATAAAAGATTTTTGTTGGCGCTCATTGTTTATTAAAAAATTGTTCTACAAATAAAAGTTATGAAACATTAATATAAGCATAAGCAGAAGCATAAATTTTAGTTTTGAATCAGAAATAGGTTTGGGTTAGGTTATGTCTTCCGGAAGTGGAGCCCCCCCGTAGGGGGGGGGGCGGAACCCACTGTGTCCACGCATATACTTTATAAAAAAAATACGCCAAGTATATATCTAAAAAATAATTTATAAAATATTTTTCCTAAATAATAAGAAATAAAAACTAAATATGAAATCAATAGTTAACTGGCCAAGTACTTAGAAGCAATTCAGTTTGTGAGAATTTGTAATTTGAAATAGTATTTGTCATAAAATCAAATTTGTATTTATAGAAATGTTATACACAAATTCTCTGCATAAAATTAAAACGCATTATATTTTTATTAAGAGAAACCTGAGTTTCAAAATAAGTTCAATAGAAATAAGAAAATATAAAAAAATTTTAATTAAAAAAACTTGGCGCTGCTAAACTAAACAGGCTAAAATTAGTGTATTTTTTAATACATCCACATTGCAGTTATTGTGATATAACTAAATTAAATATAATTCTAAATTAAATTTAGATCTAAATTAAATTTATTGTTTGTTGGTTTTAATATATACTTTAAAAGTTAGCAGCGCCAAGTTTTTTTAATTAAAATTTTTTTATATTTTCTTATTTCTATTGAACTTATTTTGAAACTCAGGTTTCTCTTAATAAAAATATAATGCGTTTTAATTTTATGCAGAGAATTTGTGTATAACATTTCTATAAATACAAATTTGATTTTATGACAAATACTATTTCAAATTACAAATTCTCACAAACTGAATTGCTTCTAAGTACTTGGCCAGTTAACTATTGATTTCATATTTAGTTTTTATTTCTTATTATTTAGGAAAAATATTTTATAAATTATTTTTTAGATATATACTTGGCGTATTTTTTTTACCTTTGTGAGGTTTTTTTTAGTGGGATTTCACTGCTTTTTGTAATTATTCTTACTTTATATTAGTATATTAGTATAACAATAAATCACACGAATTTAATATCTGCTTTGATAAATAGCAATTGCTTATGAATCGTTAATTTTTAATTGTTATAGAGATCGAGTTTCAAATATCTTCTAATAATTTTTGTGATCGTATATAACAAGATATATATATAACAATAAATCACACGAAGTTAATATCTGCTTCGACAAATAGCAATCGCTTGTGAATCGTTAATTATTAATTATTATAGAGATCGAGTTTCAGATATCTTTTAATAATTTTTGCGATCGTGTATAACGACACATGGAGCTGTTGCCTACTCGCTGTCACTGTATGAATGACAACAAAGTGAGACGACATTCCATACACAATATAATAGCGCTATATATGCCGCATACCGACACGCGTCTTTGTTTACTTATTTGGCGGTATGATCCTGTGGTGTAATGGGGTGTACATATACACATATTCGCTTTCTCTCTCTGCCGCTTTCTCTCCCGCTCTCCTTCTCCCGCTCTCCCCTCTCCCGCTCCCCAACTCACTCTTTCTTCCCTCCCTCCCGCTCTACCCCCCTCTCATCCGCTCTCTCTCTCTCCCCCTCTCTCCCTATCCCTCTCTCTCTCTCTCTTTCTTTCTCTCTCTCCCGCTCTCACGCTCTCTCTCTCTCTCTCTCTCCCGCTTTCTCTCTCTTTCTCGCTCTCTTTCTCTCTCTCGCTCTCCCTCTCTCGCTCTCTCTCTCCCGCTCTCTCTCTCTTTCTCGCTCTCTCTCTCTCCTCCGCTCTCTCTCTCTCTCTCCTCCGCTCTCTCTCTCTCTCTCTCTCTCTTTCTCTCTCTCTCTACCGCTCTCTCTCTCTCTCTCTCTCTCTCTCTCTCTCTCTCTCCCTCTCCCTCTCCCTCTCTCTCTCTCTCTCTCCCGCTCTCTCGCTCTCTTTTTCTCTCGCTCTCTCTCTCTCTCTCTCTCTCTCTCTTATTTATTATAAATTTTCAAAATTATAATTTTATAAAAGAGTATTACACGAAAGAATAATCGTACATGAGCGATATGAACGAACCTTGAGGGACAAAATCGCTTTGCGTGTGTGCGTGCGAGTATACGTACGTGAGAGTCTGAAACTTATGATTATTATGATAATGATGAAGAACGAAAAATGTCACATTTCTGGTATACGATTATCATTCCTCAGGATTGACTGCACCAATCTTATTCAAACTGGTCGCAATCGAAAGCTTGCATCCACATTGTATCAGAAAAGTGCCGTTAGATTTTTGATTAACGGCTTGGTTCCTGAGGAATTTTAATCGAAAGTTTATTAGACGTAAAACTCCGGATAAGCTACTTGGTAGCGTCGCGGCCCCTGTACATAGGCAACATAGGCAAACCGTTGACAAGCCGAAACGTTTTTTTTATATACTTGGCGTCGCGACGCTACCGCGTCGCTTGATAACGCGAAGCGAGATCCATTCCGCAATTGTTGTGTGGATGGGAAAATATATATGTGGACACAGTGGGTTCCGCCCCCCCCCCTACGGGGGGGCTCCACTTCCGGAAGATATAACCTAACCCAAACCAAATTTTTAATATAAATAATTACCAAATTTGGTGTGAGTAATTTGCTACTTGTGTTGCGTTGTATAATCCAAACCAAATTTTCGTTTCGAATCAAACTTTAACTTTACATATCTCAGAAATTATAAGAGACCGCCGATAAGTTATAAGAAAAGGTTACTCAGAGTCATGTCCTTGACAACATATGTCAAAGTCAAGGTCATTGACGAGGTGTCCGTTAATGTAAATAATTACCAAAATTAAATCTATAATTGTCTTACTATCTTTCGTAATTCTCGTTGGTTTATTTACATATTGTTTCATGCCTAAGCTCAACATTGTCGTTTGCAGCTTCCTTGTAAAACGAATCTAAGACCGGTATTCATAGTCAGTTCTTATTTCAAGACCGTCTTAAGTAATGTCTTAAGATGCTAATACGGCTCTGTGATTGGTTTAGGACATCTTAAGATTGTGCTTAAGACGGTCTTAAATATAAGAACTGACTATGAATACCGGCCTAACATAATATCTATATTAAATAAGTCTCCTATTACTATATACCCGTATTATTAACTCTTCTATTATATCCTCCAGAAATCTCACGAAATCATGCAATGCACTCGGTGAATGGTATATTACCATTATTATTCCACTATATAATTTTTCTTTCATCTCAATCACAGCACACCAACAATTCGATTCTAATTTTTTCACTGATACTATCTCATATTTAACATCATCTCCTACATATAAAACAAACCCTCCTGTATTTCTATTTTCAGCATCACATCTAATTATACTATAACCTGATACGTTCACTTCACTGTCTTCAATTTCAGCAGTCAATCTAGTCTCTGATAATGCTATGAATGCCGGATTTATTTTCTTCATAATCTGATGCTGTATCTCGTCTCTGTGCGCCATCAAACTTTGCGTATTTGTATACAATATTATTTCCGCTTCCTTCTGTAGTTGCTATTTAGCATCCTCCCAGCCGGCTCTCAGTGGGAGAGAGAGCGAGAGAGAGGGGAAGAGAGAGAGAGAGAAAGAGAGAGAGAGAGAGAGAGAAATATGACATAAAATATTTTAAGGGTACGATTTTAGTAACTTTTTCGTACTTCGTAAATTTACATACTTGAGAAATGCATGCTAAAAAAATGTGTAATCTTTTGTTTTTAATAAATTAGTTTATTTATTCGTTTTTCTCCATTCTCTTTAGCGATGCTCGGTTCTGATATTTACAATTTGTTATTATTTATACTTATTATTAATAAATTATATAGGATGTTGGGTAACTATTTGATGTTTTTAACAAATTAAGATAAAAAAATTTACTTTTGCACCGATTTACTTTCGTAGTTCACGCTCGTTAGTAAAACCCATAAACAGAAAATATAGAGACCGAGCATAAACTCGTGGTTTAAGCGAGAGGAGTGAAGCCACTGCGGGACGGTGCGACAAGGTAAACTGTGTATAAATTTGATTGGCTGTTATATTGCGCAAGTTCACGTCAGATATTCGTGTCGTTGGCGGCTATCAAACATATAATTATCACACATATTTTGACATTATTTGTCTATATGTTAAAGAAATTTGTCAGAAATAAAATATATTAATATATAAATATATAAATATATAAAATGTATAAAAATATAAAATGTATATAATATATTTATATATTTTAAAATGTATAAATTTATTTTTTTAACAGCTTTAAAATGTATATATAAAATGTACATAATAAAATATATTAAAGTTAAATATTATATTAAAGTAGTAAAATCAAAGATAAAAGGATAATAATTATATTATAATTATATTATTTTATAATAATTATATTATGATAATATAATTATAATATTTAATAAATATTAAAATTTATATTAATATATATTGATAATATTGATTTATTCAATATATATTATCAATATTTATTATAAATATTGGATATTATTAAATATTAAATAATAAATATTAAATATTAAATGTTTAATAATAAACATTAAATATTATAATTATATTATCATAATATAATAATATAATTATATAATGATATAATTATATAATGATATAATTATATAATGATATAATTATATTATATTATTATATAATATAATTATTATATAATATATATAATATATTTTATTATATACATTTTATATATACTATATTTATACATTTTAAAATATATAAATATATTATATACATTTTATATATATTTATATATTTTATATATTTATATATTTATATATTAATATATTTTATTTTTGACAAATTTCTTTAACATATAGACAAATACTGTCAAAATATGTGTGACAATTATATGTCTGACAGCCGCCAACGGCACGAATATCATTGACGTGAACTTACGCAATATAACAGCCAATCAAATTTAGGCACAATTTACCTCGTCGCACCATCCCGCAGTGGCTTCCCTACCGCAATGATATGCTCGGTCCCTATATTTCTATGTCTATGGTAAAACCGCATAGAAAACCGCTTCAGTTAAACTGCTTCGATTAATATTGCCTTTTCGAACTTTGTCGCTCGCGCCGCTTGCGTCGTATTTAGTCTTTCGTGAGAGATTCGAAATCACAACTTATTGTTGATAATTGTATACATTTGTGTATGTTAATATTAAAAACATAAAAACCAAAAAAAGATAACTGTATAACGTTACTGCTCGTGCTCGTTATTAACTGTCGTGCTCGTCTAGAATTTGTTCCGTGCGGCCGCCGCAGGTTTGCGATCCTCTCGAACATTTTTCTGGTAAAAGTATAGTATAAATAATTTTTTGCACATTGTAAATATATTATGATTACATTTTAAATATTATATCGTATGACCATCTTTGCTTATCGATTTATACTGGTATACATATATTTGTTTGAATATTTTTAATAATATTTTTGTTATACAAAGTGTTCCTAAAAGCATATGCGAAAAATATCGGGAGGTGATTTCTTGGGTAATTTCTTGAAGAAAATTTCTTTTACACTAATGACTAAACGGCACAGTTTTCGAGATATAGGGTGTTAAAGTTTTAAAAATATTGCGTTAAAGAGCAGTCTCACTGCCGTATTGTAATATCCCAGAATTGAATCTCCCTTGGATTTTTTCTCTGGGATCATCTTAAATCCTTAATTTATATCACCCTAATTGAAAGATTGATGACCCTATTGAAGATTAAGGATAATTGCATAATTGCGAAATAATTCGTAATATACCTGGTATTTTTGAATGTATTCGCCAATCAATGAGAAGGAAAATGGATTATGTATGTATATGTACATATCATGGAGGGGGGAGGGGGGCTGGAGGTGATCATTTCCAACAATTCCTATAATTTTGTTTAATTTTGTTTTTGTAAAAATATGTTTTGAAATCTTATTTTTTTTTAAATCTTAAACATCTTGTAACTTGAAAATTATGCCATTTGGAACATTGGTATACATATATGAACTTTTTTCAAGAAATTATCCAAACAATCATCCTCTAAAATTTTTTGCACATGTTTAGGAACACCCCGTATGTACTCTGAGTTGGTGCTGTCGTTGTGCTAGATGTAAATGATGCGTGACACATCGCACGCGCGTGCCGCATCGCTGTTAAAGCGCAGAATCGCAGAGAATGAGGCGTCAGGCGTCAGTCGTCTGGACGGATGGACCGGCCAGTCAGTGGAGGAACACGGAAAACGATATTGCATCGCTAAATATAATATAGTGAGGTACGCGGTTCTACTATCTCCTATGGTTATAAGACGCAGTATAACGGCGATGGCGGTGGTCATCATTTGAGATATCCACATTGTTGTCCTCGTCGCCTTAATCAATAATCATTTATGCGAATATAACTGCTGTGTCTCTTGCGAAGGCCGATTGTGGAAAACGGGGTGGTCAATGTGTTACAGGCATACACACAAGAGCATATTCGTAACTAAGGTATCTAATAATATAAGTGAGATATCTAAGTAAGATATCTAACAATAAGTGTCTCTTGGTCTTGGGGTTACGATATTTTTGACGAAGCTTCTTCGCTCAGTCGATTTTGCCGATAGTCGTCATTACTATTGAGACATAGGTACGAATCTCATTTTCTTTAAAAAAATGTTTATATATAAAATCTATGAAGCTTAATCTGTATTAAAAAAAAACTGAACATCATGTGTTAGCATTAGCCCGCCCTGCTTAAAATGTTTGATAGAAAATGATTAGATGTGATAAAAATGGATAGAATTTCTACGTTGATTTATATCACGAAGTTGCACAACATAGGCTTTCTATGTATTTTAATCATATTTTATGATACTATTCTTTTCAATCATATAGAATATGTGAATGTTTGTATAATAAGTTGATGTTTCTCAATCATAGGGAATATTGCATCACATATTTATTATTATTTTATGATAAACTGCTTATAATCTTTGTTTCATAACAACCCTGCTTATAAAATAATGGTCACAAAATGGGTCTGATAAAAATTGAATATCTATGTAGTTTAATCATATTTTATGATACTATATATAATATATGATACAATACACTTACGAAATTTCATAAGTCAGTTGTGAAATAAGGGATTCAAAATCACCATAGGATATGATAGACAAATTTTCATTTTGTATCCAACATTTTAAGCAGGAGGTATGTAAATATTCTTATTATATTTTAAACTTCAGCTTCTAAAAATAAATATTCAAGATTAAAAAATTTTGGTTCTTTTTTTACAATTAATAATTAATAATTATAATTGATTATTAATTTATAAATATTAATAATTTTTAAATTAAGAAAAGTTTAATAAACAATCTTTATAGTTTTAACCTCTTTAATTTATTTTAATATAGTTCGTGTGAGTATTTGATAGAAAATATGAATGTTTAAAAATATTAAAAAAATAAAATATATGTGAATAGATTAATTAATGTAATAAAACCAAATTACATCTTTTAATCACATATGTTTGAATTAGATTTATTAAACGAGTTTTTTATAGCTATAGGCTGCGGTCAGGAAGACGCTAGAAATACTTCGAAGTGTTTGATTGACCAATCAGGACAAAAAGAGTAAAGATTTCTTTATTCTGATTGGTTAATGCAATGCTTCGAAGCATCTCTAGCGTCTTCCCGACCGCAGCTATAGTCATATGTTCCTAAGTTTTATTTTTCAGCATTTTATTTTTAAAGACCAGAAAATTATTTCTTTTTAATTTACCTAGGCTGTTTTAAGTTTCATAATTCTTTTCGCTACGTTACGTATTCTGTTTTATTGATATTGTTTTATTAATATATATACAATTATAATATTGCTAAGCAGTTTCTTAGATTACAAAAAGCTCCATCCAAGATTACGAAATCATGAAAATATATTTTAAACAAAAGATAATTGCAAACCAAAAGTAAGTAGTTAAGAAAAGAGAAAGAGAGAGATAATATAAATAAAAATTTACCTTTTCAAAAAAAGATAAAAAGGCACGCGTCAAGTTCACGCGTCCGCTTAAAACATTGTTGTACAAAAAATATTTTATTTAATATACATATATTTAGCCATTCAAAAAAATGTTGTACAGGAAAAATATTATAATGTATATACTTTAATGTATATCTTATTGGTTAAATCTTTATTGCTTTTTCTACAAAAGTAATGGTATCACAAAATTGCGTCAATTGAGAATAAAAATTATGCATAGCATAAAATTTAATTGATTCTTGCATTATTATGCTTTAATATCGAAATTTTGTTTTACTAAATAAAGTGCAATACGATTGTGTATTTGTGTATATGCATTTTAATATAATTATAAAATTAACAAAAGATATATATATATTCTTTAATGAAAAACTTCTCAAGTCGTAATATGTATCAATAAATATGATTTGATTAAAGTAATTAAAAGTAATAAAATTTAATGCAAAAAATTGTCACTACTGTGTGAATTATTTTTTCATATTTTAATTTGTATTTTAATTTTATATTTTAAAGTAAAGAGATATACATATGTAAGAAGCAAGAAGAAGCAAAAAGATTGAATAAGAGACAAATAAGAACCGAAACGAGGGTGGGGGGAGGGGGGGGGGAGAGAGAGAGAGAGAGAGAGAGAGAGAGAGAGAGAGAGAGAGAGAGAGAGAGAGAAATAAGCGCAAAAAATTTGATATATTAAACTTAAGTATATATACATATTAAGAATGATTCAAATAGCCGGTTCATTTTTAGACCATTTTATCAAATAAACAATAAATAAAAAGAAAAGCGCAAGATTACATAATATAAGATCGTAATCATTCAAATATATATCTAAAGATGTTCAGTAAAATACGCAATGTGAGTCAAAATATAATTTATTCTCTCGATATAAAGTAATGAACTCTCTAAGGAAAGAAATATGTGAATGTGTGCAAAAATTGTAAAGCTTGAAAATGATTTAAAAAATCAAAAACGCAAGGAGGCAATTCTCTCTCTCGTTTTTTCTCTTTTTTGGTTTCTTTTTTTCTCGCTTTTTCTTGTTTTGTTTCTCGCTTTTTGAACTTTTTTACTTTCCCTCTACTTCCCAGGAAAAAAAGTCTATATGCAGGGTACTAAATTTCAAACGTAACAGGCCGAAATTCTCAATAACTAAAGGAAATATTGAGGTCCGGTTTTTTTTGACGCGTCCATCCAAAATCAAATTCTTTTTATCAAAATTTGTTCGCCTCGTAACAATAAAACCTAAAAAAAACCGGACCTCGATATTTCATTTGGTTATCGAGATATTCGGCCTGTTACATTTGAAATTTAGCACCCTGTATAATTATATATAAAATATATCTATTTATGTGTTTTCTTTCTCTTATATGATCTCTATCCGTATATACAAAAAAAGAATAATTCAAAAATTGTGTTTTTTTTTATAAAGATAAATTTGGAAAAGTGAGAGAAAAAGTTATATATAATATATTATATATAAATTAATGTTGATTTTCTCATCAAAGGCCATTGCAGATAAATAAATTTTAATCGTAACTGTAAAATCGTAAGCAAACCGATCAATCACAATGAAACATTTTTATTACGTTAAATTGAATGCTAAATTTTGGTCGATTTGCTTATGGCCTTATGATTACGACAAAATTTTTCACATGTGCAATGGTCTTTACTATCCTATTTGTTATATAATTATTATTATCAGCGCTGCCAATGCAATGCGACAGAAACGAGAAACATTTTGTCGCCGACAACTAAGTAAGAGGACGGAATTCACATTTCTTAATCGTAAATTTTTCTGTTTTGGACTGTTTACATCGTAATAACTCCGTTTATAAGGCACGTTAAACGAAAATACTTTTTTGATATAATTGAGACCCAAACTATTTAAACCCAATTAAGCCTGTTAAGAATTCGATCGGTTACTGAGAATCCGAAATTGAGGTATTCGCAACTGGACGGCTCGCGTGTAGATACACACTCCGCTTTGCTATTGTTGCGCGTGACTTTTTTTGCTGCGTGTGACTTGGTGCAAGACACTATCGTGTCTAATTTTTTAATTGTTTACTTTTGACTTAAAATCGCTTGCTCATGTATCTCGGTTTTCAATGTCAATCTTACGATTGCAGATTTGTATGTTGCTTATTATCGTCTACATTTTGTTAAATAAAGCTAATTCGAATAAGAGAAGAAATTTTAAATGTATTTAATTCGTAATATTTTATGAGATGTATTTTTGATCGATTTGTTTACGGTTTTATGGTTACGATAAAATATTACAAAATACTATATGGCAAAAGACTATATAGCAGAAAGAACATCAAAGTTATTAAAGTTTTTCCATCGAATTAAGATTTGTCTCATTATACAACATTCACAATACTATTAACCCTGATTAGTAATTAAGATTTAAGGTAAGATTAAGAGTTAAGGTAGTTGTTTCGCAATTCGCAATTAACAAGAAAAATTATAAATTTAACGATACGTTAATAAATGTAGCATCTACACGTTTGTACAATTTAAAAGCAGTTGACCGTCCTGAACGCGAGATAATCGTTATCAAAAATTGCACTTTTTACATGTATCGCATACATGAAGCATACGAAAATCTCGTATTTTGAATTTTAATAATTAGAACGAACAAGAAAGTGATGAAAAATATAGTAGAATATATAGTAGAAGGACACTTTAGGAATACTAGTAAAAAAATTGAAATTATTGACCGTTTAGTTTTAGAAATGCAATAATAAAAAGACCTCGTTTTTCACGATTATTCGACGGAAGAGCGACTGGAGACGATGAGTGGTGACGACTTGGCAACAGCGAAATGTCCAAGAGTTTTCAGTTGGTAACTATAGGTAGTCGAATGTTTTAACGTTGATTCAGAGTATAAAATTTTGTATTGTACTGTCGCGAGACAACTACCTTAAGTAAATAATACTGTTATTTTTATATAAAGCAAAAAAAAGTTAAAAAATCAGAAATATAAAAATAAATTAAAAAATAACACACACACACGCACACATACACAAAACATTTTCGGTAAATATCTAGATTAACGTACCCACCTCCAATGACTTTGACCTTGACATATGTTGTCAAGGTCACTGTCCTGAATAACATCCAAGAGGTTTTAGCCGTCGCTCGTTATTTATTAAAAAGTTATTAACAAAAGAATTTAAATGAAATGTACGTAATTTTCAAACAAGGTGTATATAAGAATAGTGAGTTTGTATGTTGACCTACTGTAAGACTTCTCAATATTTATTATTGTTTACTAAAAACTTTCACTTCTCTATTATTGCCAGTCTTTGTGTTACTCTTGTCGAATTATCATGTATCTATACGAATTTTTACATTTAATACATAATTTAGCGAGATCTATCCCACAATTCTTGTGTGGATTGGAAAGTGTATGCGTGGACGCAGTGGCTTCCGCCCCCCTACGGGGGGCTCCACTTCCGGAAGATATAACCTAACCCAAACCAAATTTTAGTTTTAAATTAAAAATAGGTTTGGATTAGGTTATATTTTCCGGAAGTGGAGCCCCCCCGTAGGGGGGGGGCGGAATCTACTGCGTCCACGCATATACTTTACAGCGCATATACTTTCGGCTTATTTCAAGCCAAAGGACGGTGGGAAGGGGGGTGTGGGATAGACCTTGCTTCGTGTAGAAAGTCGAAAACCCATGTGGAACAGAACAAGTACAAATTTCGTTTTGGACGGAAGCAACTATTTTCTGTTTTAACAAAAAGACTCTTCAATATATCAACGATTTATTCCTTTAGATAAATTTTCTTTGTTTATACATGTACTATTTCCACATTTGAATACTTAAAATAACTGTTATATTTCTCAAACTTTTTTTATTAATAACTTTTTAACGAACAACGAGCGACGGCTAAAACCTCTTGGATGTTACTCAGGACAGTGACCTTGACAACATATGTCAAGGTCAAAGTCATTGGAGGTGGGTACGTTAATCTAAATATTTACCACATTTTCTATTAATGTACATATAATCTGCATAGAATATTACTATCCGAACATATTTCATAATTATATATATATACAGGGTGGCCCACCGAAAACGAAACAGGCATGCTTTTAGCATTTAACCTCATTTGTTCGAAAAACGCTCGAACAAGTCAATTTTATTTGCAAGGGGGACATGTTAATTGGCTATTTCTGTTCACTTAACTTCAACCCCAAAAGAGGAGTTAATTTCACTCTAAAAATTTTGCCAAAAAATACGCCTGTTTCGTTTTCGGTGGTCCAGTCTGTATATATATTAATTATTATTATGAAAATGTTATACATAATATACATGAGAGCAAGTACAATATGTATGTATGTGAGTGTATATGTTGTGCGTGTATTATTGTATACAGATTCATGCTCTTCTTTGAAAAAATTATATGAATAGATATTCAAATGTAATATTTGTAACAGAGATGAGTATTCAGAAGTCTGAAGATCTCTTGTCAGTAGTTATATCAGCTGAACTTTCACCGTCTTCGAATTCACAAGAAATGTTTATAAATCAAGATCAACAGGTATGTTTTTTATTATAATTCAATTTTTATGTACCCTATGTTTATTCATCTGAATTATCACAGTCTATTATATACATACATGTAGAAGAGAGAGACAGAATACAGATCTTTCTATGAATGTAAAAACAACTTTTTCTTGACAGAAGTTTGATCAATTTTTTATTAATCTGATACAGTTATTATAGATATTTTGCATCAATTAACATGCATAATATTTAGAAAAATGCAATAATAAAGATATTGCATTTATAAAGACATCATGATACAAAAAGTACATTGTTTCACGATTTATAAAAACTATATCAGAGAAAAACAAATAGCCTATTCTAAAAGGTTTGTTCCGAGAATTTTCTTGCATATATGTATTTATTTTTTTAATAGGATGAAGAAGCATCTGATTGTCCTTTATTAACACCTAGTCCACCACCTATACAAATGGATAAAACTCCACAATTGACGCCAATATTCAATGCTCTGGAAAGCGCTTCATTAGAGATGATATCCGCATCAACGCTTGAGAATATTAATACGGAAGATGGACTTAACTTCATGAATATAGTGAATAGTTCGAGTAAACCTTTAAACGATGGTATGTTTTTCTTAACTATTTTAATGTATGCACATTCAGCATATTTAAACGTATAACAAACTCTTAATCTTCAATAATGTTATTTATTATGTATTTATCACTATTTATATGCTTCTTATTATTCTTCTTTTTTCATATTTTTTTATTATCCTGGAGAAAAAGTCCATATATAACCAAATAGAAAAAATTTGAGGAAATCTGAAAAAATTGCTATACGTGTAAATGTAAATTTATATACAATTATATATGTGGGCAATTTTTTCCGCTCTTCATATTTCTTCATATACCACTTTTTCCAAAAGACTGCGAAATTTTTTTTAAAAATTATTTTTCAATTATTTTTCTTATTATTTTTTTTTCTGTACGTACATACAAAGAGTATGTATAAAAGAAAGAAAACATATATGGACATATTTTATATAACGTGTTTTAAGTGGCGCATTAAGTAGCAATATGATAGTGTGACTTTAAATAGCACTGTTAAGGTCACGTAAAAATCACTTTCGGGTAATACTAATGCTGGCAGTACTGTATCTTTGAAGCCTCATAACTCGGAAAATACTTAATGGAAAGGAACTTTATTATAGTATTTTGAAAAGTTCTTAAGGTAAGCTACAAGAATATGCAATCAAAAATGGGAATCTCCATTTAAAAATTTCATAATGATTTTGATGTAATTTTAACAATGCTATTTAAAGTCATATTAACATTGCTACTTAATGTGCCACTTAAAACCCTACAACTTTTATTTGAAACATTTTTCTCAAAAATGCTTTATTTTCGAGATATTTGACTGTTCCGGGACTTTTGGGACATCCGGTATAATTATACAGGGTGTCCGACAAGTAAGTGACTAAACGAAAGATAGAGGTAGATTGGGTCAAACTGAGTCGAAAAGTCCTGAACCATTCTTTTTTATAACGCTTAATAAAGGAGTTATTATTGAGTAAAGTCTGGCCAATCAGCGCCGATCTTTAGCCGGGCGCACGTCGGTGAGCCGCACGCCGTGAAGTGTGCGCCGCCGCATACTACCAGGCGCGCGGCTCACCGACGTGCGCCCGGCTAAAGATCGGCGCTGATTGGCCAGACTTTACTCAATAATAACTCCTTTATTAAGCGTTATAAAAAAGAATGGTTCAGGACTTTTCGACTCAGTTTGATCCAATCTACTTCCACCTTTCGTTTGGTCACTTACGTGTCGGACACCCTGTATATAATTAATAATTATATATTGTTATATATAATTATATATATTTATATTTGATTATATATAGATTTTTTTATTGGATACTTTCCTTTTTTTCGTTATTGGGTTATGTATTTAGCTTTTACTTTATATAAATATTTGCTTTGATGTTTACTTAATACGTCTATAATTATATATTAATTACATTAAATAACTGCGAATAGTAATATAGGCATACGTACACAAGAATCTAGTATATTTGAATGCATTTGTTAAAGGAGTGTCATCATATAGTTATTCGTCATGCATCATATGACTACAGATAAGTATAAATAACATTGGTGAAATGCAGTCTGTGTGTAAAGTTAATGCATGTCTTATGAATAATTTATAAATATACATTTACTTTTCAGTGGAAGTAGAAGAATTTTTCAAGCTGTTGATAAGATTTTGACAAAGTCTGTGGCATCATGTTTATTGCAAATCAACATATTATAGTTAATTCTTATTTCGATGCGAATGCATTGCTTGAAATAGATGAAGCATGTTCTAGTATTGTGAATGAATATAATAGATTTGTTACGTTGTATTTTTCTATCTGTCGGAATGCTATTTGGTATATATATTTGACAGAAGAAATTTATTATTAAAACTGATATTATTGATTATTTTGTTCTTTTTAGTATTGAGACAAGGATTGGTTGCAATATATTGGTTTGCAATAGACGTGTTGCCGCAGACTTTATCAAAATCTTAACAGCTTGAAAAATTTTTCTAGTTCCATTGAAAAATAAATGTATTTATAAACTTATTATAAAAATTTATAAATTATTAAAAAAAATAGATAGAAATAGAAATAAAATATAAATAGAAATTTATAAGACTTAATTGCACACACAGACTGTGTTTCACCAATATTACTTACCTATAATTGCATATGATGCATGACAAATAACTATATGATGACAATCCTTTGACAAATGCATTTGAATACACTGGATTTCTTTTTACATCTTTCTTTTTTGATATATAATCAAGATACAAGACGGATTAATTAAACAATTTATAGCATAGCACAAGCATATAATAATATATTTTAATTGTAATGATAATAATTTTTTTAAAAAAAGAATGTACAAATAGATATTGTTCAATAGAAATCAAAGAAATAAAAGGTTTGCTTTTTATAATTCGGAAATATAATAGATATATTAATTTTATCTGACTGCTCGTAAACATGTGTATAGTAGCAAAACATGTATATGACACATTAAAAAAAAAGGAATGATATAACTGCTAAAAAATTACCTTTTTTAAAAAAAAAGTGAACAAAAAGCGACAAGTGCACGCGCATAAGCGTCTTTTACTATAAAAGAATTCTTATACAAAATAGTGTTATTTTAATTATTTTAATACAAAAACACTGTCATATCCAAACTAAAAAACTGTTTCACAAAATAGATGTTTTAATTTTCTACAAAAATAATGTGATATATGACAAAAATATTGCGCCAAATAATAAAAATTTATGTTACAAAATTTATTTATTATTATTTCTAATATTAAGAATTGTATTAAATTGCAATGTGATTAAAATAGTGGAACATATTTAAGTGAAAGAAATTTTTTATTAAGAAAAGAAATTTCAGTATAAAATAACTTTTTAATTAGAGAAAAACTTGGCGCTGCAAAAATTCAAAATGTAAATAATACGTTAATTAGCATATGTTCAGTTTAGCAGCGCCAAGTTTTTCTTTAATTAAAAAGTTATTTTATACTGAAATTTGTTTTCTTAATAAAAAATTTCTTTCACTTAAATATGTTCCACTATTTTAATCACATTGCAATTTGATACAATTCTTAATATTAGAAATAATAATAAATAAATTCTGTAACATAAATTTTTATTATTTGGCGCAATATTTTTGTCATATATCACATTATTTTTGTAGAAAATTAAAACATCTATTTTGTGAAACAGTTTTTTAGTTTATATATTAATTACATTAAAAAAAAATATATATATATATACAGGGTGTCCCAGATCATTTGGGACAATACTCGTGTGCAGATAGAGCGGACCAAACTGAGTCGAAAAGTCCTCTATAATTTTTTTTATAACGCTTAATAAAAGAGTTATTATTGAGTTAAGTCTGGCCAATCAGCGCCGATCTTTAGCCGGGCGCACGTCGGTGAGTCGCGCGCCTGGTAGTATGCGGCAGCGCATACTTCACGGCGCGCGGCTCACCAACTTGCGCCCGGCTAAAGGTTGGCGCTGATTGACCAGACTTAACTCAATAATAACTCCTTTATTAAGCGTTATAAAAAAAATGATAGAGGACTTTTCGACTCAGTTTGGTCCGCTCTATCTGCACACGAGTATTGTCCCAAATGATCTGGGACATCCTGTATATATAAATATGTTAAATACATTTTTGCATAGATGAATAAATAAGTAAATATGATGAAAACATACATATTGAACAATTTGCCATATGTTGTCAAGATTATTATCGTGAATTACCTTCAAAAAGTTGTAGTCGTCGCTCGTTGTTAGAAACCTGGATAGCCAACTCTGCCCAGATCATATATTGCAAATTATGCGCTACATATTATGTCGACAGAATTCCAGCAGCAGCCGCGCATGATCTGTTCTCTCAGCTAATGCAGGAGAAAACAAACAGTCTCTGCATAATGAGATGCTACAAAAATCTTATAAAATTTAAACAGCAATTCTTGCCAAAAAACAGTAGATTTTAAGTATTACGGGTTGGCACAATATGTTAACAAAAACTAAATAAACAAAGTAGAAACTTGCACATTGCTTCCTAATCATTTTATTTCGCTCACAAAGCTTAAGTTCCTTAAAGCAAGCGGGTTTTTAAATTTTGGCTTCCTCATAGAGAAAGATATCCCAAAATTTGCGAAAGTTAGGACATGTACAGATATTTCTCAAAAAATTCAAAATTTTATAAAAAATGAATTCTTTCACCCATTCTCACCAAAATTCAATACCAACCATCCTTTAATAATAATCTATCCATGTAAAAAAATTTAACCTGATATCTCAAAATTTGCGAAAGTTACAACGTGTACAAACATTTCTCAAAAAATTCAAAAATTTATAAAATATGAACCTTTTCACCGATCCTCACCAAATTCAATACCAACCATTCTTTAATAATATTCTATCCATGTAAAAAAATTTAACTAGATATCTCAAAAATTGCGGAAGTTAAAGATTGCACAAATACTGCGTACATACATACATACGTACATACATACATTTTTTAGGAATATGATTTTTCGACATTTTGGAACATTTTGAACACATCGGCATAAAAAACTCGAAAAAAAATTTTGTCACGAAAACAAAGCTTCCTCTATGAGGAAGCAAAAACAGGGCTGGGAAGTGAGCATAACCAGGGTTGGGAAGTAACGCGTTACTTGTAACGCCGTTACCGTTACAGTTACTTTTTTTCGGTAACTGTAACGGTAACGGCGTTACAAATTTTGTTTGTAACGGAAAAAGTAACTTCGTTACATTTTTCGGTAACGAGTAACGACTTTAACAGTTACTTTTATCGTTACTTTTTTTGAATTTACTCGGTATAATTTTCATACAAAGGAAAATATTGATAAGAGTGTTGGAATGCAGCATTACATGAAAACTACTGAAAACTCATTTTGGTATCTTGTTTCTTTGTAAGACAATGTTTAAAAATTTTTAGTGTTTAATTTGATCTTGTATTAAAAAAAATTGTATGTAAAGTTATTGTTATATATAAAAAAAACTAACGGAGATTGTAACGACTCGTTATTTTTTGAATAACGAGTAACGGTAACGAGTTACTTTTTAGAAAAAAGAACGGTAACGGTAACGAGTTACTTTTATAAAGTAACTTTCCCAACCCTGAGCATAACATAACATCATGCTACATCGTATCGGCAGAATATCTTCAGAAATCATTTGCAAGCATTGCATGACTATCAATGTTTGCCAGATACTAGAAAAAAAATCACAACTTTGAAATTTCGAGAGCAACTAATTGTAAGAGCCAGACGCGGATGGTAATGCGCGTCAGTTTCATAGAAAAAAATTTTTCTATGGAATTTATTAATGTGCACAGAGCACGAAATTTTCTTGGTCCTATACCAAGAGTAATTATATCTCAATTTGAGATTTATAATAACTCTTATTTACCCCCCTGAAAAAACGAAGGCGAGAAAAATATCGGGGCGAAATTAAAGGCAAGCAAAAGACTCGGGTTCGATTGCCGATCTGCAAGACCCGTTTGGCGGCGTGGAGGGGGCAAAATGGGCGGTTGGTCGGGCGAGATCTGATCAAATCGGACGAAAAGCGTGGTTGTTCTCTCCGTGAACGCAATATAATACCAACTTAGAGAAAGAGTAATATATATGTCGTACTAGTTTGACAAATAGTAGTACAAACAGACGTATTATAAATTTTTTTTTTTTTTAAGGCATGAGGTGTAGTTCCGAAAAGGATCTATCTCCGATTTCGATGAAACTATGTGAAAAGTTTCCTTTCAGGTTAAAATGGAAGCCTCTAAAGGGAATTTTGGCGACTCCTATAAGAAAGTCATTTTTTAAGAGAAAGTAAAGAAGAATTTGCAATGAGTAACTACATATTTTATTTATATATGCATGTGCATAAGATAATCAATCAACTTATTGTTTTTTCATAAGAACGAATGACTGATTGGGTATCATATGGTTTTTTGTCGCGCGTCACGTTCTATCTGCATGAGCCATAAGGTTCTATTGAAAACCTATTATGCACGAATAGTAGTAAATAGTCGTACATCGTTGAATAATAGTACAAAATAGCGTACGACATCCCTTTCATGTTGTATGTAAGGAAAAATATGAAATAGTTGTATAAGTACGACTATAGTCGTACGTCTGGCAATACTGTGGTGGCTGCAAAAATGTGACAAAAATTGAGCATATGCTGCTGTCTCAAAAGATTTTTCTTTTGTTCGTCTTTTGCCCAATTTTTATATTTGCACGTGGCAAAAACTTGAATACGAGATAGATTGATTGATACGTCATACAGCGGAAAACAAAAGAACTATATAATCCAATATTGCTATATAAATTTTATATGATATTGATATATTTCTGCCTTTATTTCATGACAACAGACCATGCTGTGTTTCTGCTGTGTTTTTGATGTTATCTTTTGAAATAGCAGCGCATGCTCAATTTTTGCCGCATTTTTGCAGTCACGCTGTGCTTGCAGATGAGTTCGATTTCTGATGATATTCCGCCGATATAGCATGACGTCATGTTATGCTCAGTTTATAATAATACAGAATCCAATAAAAAATAAATTTTTCCAGCATTGTAGCAAATAATTTAAAAAACTTCGGTCAAGAGAAAGTAATAACACAATTAAAAAAAATAAAAAAAACACCGGAATGGGGCTAGTCGTTTATTATAGGTTTTTGCATGATGTAATAATACAGATGTAACACTCCCGTAGATGCGCAGTCGTCCAAAGTAATTCGACCAATTAGGAATTGATCCCAAATGCTAAAAGGTAATATGGCTGTGATCATATGTTGACAAAATATGCAGATTAAATATACTACTCTATTTTATATTGCAAATTTAGTATTCTTGGTGTTTCCATAACATATTTTTACAAATTTTAATTACATTTTAATAATGTGATAATTCTGTATTTGAAT
Organism: Formica selysi; assembly: GCA_009859135.1. Classification (NCBI taxonomy): domain Eukaryota; kingdom Metazoa; phylum Arthropoda; class Insecta; order Hymenoptera; family Formicidae; genus Formica; species Formica selysi. The sequence continues at coordinate 96,145 of WHNR01000028.1, read as the reverse complement.
TTTGTAAGTGCATTTGGGACCAACTTTTGATTGGCTATCCTATCATACTGCAGCCATTATGCGCAATGTTACACTTATATTATTACATCATGAGTTTTTGGACGCTGAACACGAATCCGGTTCTGAAATTGCTCCATCACGTCAGAATTTTGAGAAATTTGCAATTAAAGTTGCAAAAAAGGATTATTTTCACGAACTTTGTCATATTATAGCAACAATATGTGACATGCTGGAGAAGTTTTATTGCAATCAAAATAAAGTATATTGTTAGAACTTTCAACCCTCAAAAGGAATTTTTGGTGTCGATTATGGTTAATAAGATATCCATGGTTAAATATGGGGTGTATTGCAGAAGTTAGCTGTGACTTAGGTCATTGACGATAAATAGCCTTCAATTATATTTATTTAAACTTAATAATTTTTTAGATCGCTGAATACGAATTCAATGTCAAAATTGTCAAATTCAAGATGGTGGACTCATTATGGCGGATGTCAAAATTTAAAAAATGTTTAGATTGCAATCTAAACATTTGAGTCCACCATTTTGAATTGACAATTTTAACATTAGATTCGTATTCAGCGACCTAAAAAACTCTTAAGTTTAAATAATAATTGAATATTTGGTAAATTATCAATGACCTAAGTCATAGCTAACCTCTGCAATATACCCCATATTTAACTATGGATATCTTATTAACCATAATCGACACCAAAAATTCCTTTTGAGGGTTGAAAGTCCTAACAACATACTTTATTTTGATTGTAATAAAACTTCTCCAGCATGTCACATATTGTAGCTATAATATGACAAAGTTCGTGAAAATAGCCCTTTTTTACAATTTTAATTGCAAATTTCTCAAAATTCTGACGTGATGGAGCGATTTCGAAACCGGATTCGTGCTCAGCATCCAAAAACCTATAAGAAACGACTAGTCCCGTTCCGGTGTTCGAAAAAAGTCATTTTTTGTTGAATGGTGTAATTAACCCGGCTTATGGTAATTGTATTATCCACTTTACTGTAATACATTTAACGAATTAATTATTTGTTAAATTTGCAAAAGTGAAATGAGATTTAATGAAAACAATAATCATGAATTATAGACCGCAAACTTGTAGTACAGTATACAAGTACAGTATATTTGCAGCTCGAAATACATTAAAATAATTTAAAAATTGTTGGTTTTTTGTAGCTTCTATTTTTAGACACGCGTATTATATAAATATATAAATATTTATGGCATTGGAAATAATTGTCGGCTTCAAGAATCCACGTCATATCGCTGTCGTTGTTTCAACTTTTTTAAAAATGTAAAATACATTCGTTGAAATAAGTTGGAAATTCATCACAAAAAATCAAATACAAAAATCCATTTTGTTTATAACGGCTTTTTTAAATTGACGTGTATGATATGTATTTCAAGAATAAATCAATTAATTAAAGTTTTTATACAATATTAATTAAAGTTCTTTTATAGAGTTTTTATTTTATTAATTAAAGTTTTCTTCAAAATATATTTTTGCTTAAAGTTAAAAAAATTTAATATTAAAAGAAAGTACTTTTTATTATATATAGTTGAAGACAAGATTCTCAGAAAAAAACTTGGAAATTTGAATTTAAAAGCGATACTGTTTTAGGCTTTTAAGAAAGATTTTAAGGGAGAGAGGGAGGGAGGGACAGAGAGAGGGGTAGGTGAAGATAATAGACCGTAATAAAAAATAAGATATCTCTCAATTTGTATTATAATTTCATCCCTTTTTGTGATAGCATAACAAATTATTTCTCTTAAAAATTTTTAATATTGATTTATTCTATACAGAATTATTGTTATAGTCTAATTAAGAAATTAATTATTTTTGCTCACATAAATATTGTATCGAATGTTTCAGAACCGAGTTCACGCGATCCCATGGTAGAATCCACTAGCAGCGGTAGCAGTAGTGATACAAACGAACCCGTTTGCGCACAATTGTTAACACAATTGAATACTGCCTACCAGCATCTTGCACCGGATGCTCAAGCTTTAGTAAGTATTACAAAAGTAGATCTACTTTTTCAAGGTTTTCAGTTTATAGATAAAAAAATAGAATTATTTCGAAAAAAAAGGTTTATTTAGACAAGAATGTGTATGTCCTGATTGACTAAAACGGCTATCGTTGATTTTACATAAGGATTAATGAGGATAACTAAAACTATATATTACTATCTGAAAACCAGATAGTTTTATCTCAATTTCTTTAATTTTAATAAATAAATTTAAAATGTATATACAGAGTGTCCCATAATAACTGTATCACCTCTCGTGTGCAGGTAGAGCAGATGAATCCGAGAAGAAAAGTCCTTTACCATTTTGCGACTTTCGTAATAATTATTGAGAAATTAATTAAAAAAGATCAACCAATTCGCGTGACTATAAGCGCGCAATAAAAAAGGACAACCCATTGATGTGTGGTTGCTAGAACGCGAGAATCCATCGTTATGTAGTGCTCGTACGTAACAGTTGTTATTTGTAGAGCGATCCTCCCAAAACTTCGTCGCGCGTTTAGCGATCGCAAACTTTTAGGTTATCTCTGGGCCGTCCTTTCTCGCCGCGCGCTTATATTCATGCGAATTGATCGATCTTTTTTAATTAATTTCTCAATAATTATTACGAAAATCGCAAAATGGTAAAGCACTTTCCTTCTCAGTTTTACCTGCTCTACCTGCACACGAAAGGTGATATGGTTATTATAAGAGACCCTGTATATATTATTAATATTTCAATTTCCAGAAATAAATTTAAAAAATACAATTAAATAAAAATATTATTATCTGTATTTTCAATATATTTTTTCGTATAGAATTATCCACTTTATCGGTTGTAGCGACACATTATCTTATCTTATTTATCAGTCATCTTATGCCTGTTGTGCTTAACATATTGAATGTTTATTGCAAGATTCACGAATTCCGTCTTTGTTACTCGCAAAAGCGAAGAATATCAATGTTTTTTTCATGCATTACATCAGTTACACTCGCCTAGCACGGATGACGAATATTTTGTCAAATGCATCACTCAAGAACGATGCTGCGTTGTTATTGCATTTACAAAGCTACAATCGCAATATGTTTCTTCATATCCAGTTAAGTCGTTATCTTAAACATCGATTTATCATTTCAGTTGTTTATATGCATATAATCTTAATATAAATAAAATATGACTAGGGTGATCATGTGAAACTAGGCTAACAATTAGAGAGAGTCGAATGCGTTGCAGATAAAACTATAAAGCACATTTAACTCTTATTCTGTTAATATTATTTACTCTGTTAATATTATTTTTAAATTAATTATGATAAAATCAGGAGTAACAAAGTTGTTTTATTTCGAGTATATATAGTCTGGAACAATAAAACTTAAATTTTTAATAAAGCTAAGTGGCATGTATAAAATGAGATACATAATACTTAATTTCTTATTCACGGATTGTAAATATAAAAAATCGAGATAAAAATCTAAAGAAATCTGCAAAGAATTTGAGGATTGCTTATAAAAAAAAACATGTTTTAAAGAATTTGGACTTCTGGTCACTCTAGGAATGACACTTCATCATTGCGTCGTCACACGCTTAGAACAGATGCAAATATGTTTGCAGATGCCGCCCTCTATTTTTGCCTTTCTCCCACGATTTTCATTTATATACCCTGCTGTCTCGCATTGCGATTGGAATGAATCCGATAAACAGGCAAGAGGTTTCCGATTTCTCCAACGGTTTCATAGATGTGTATACTAATTCATCGCTTGCTGCTTGCTAACATCGCCATATGTACTCATACTGTAACTGTTTAGTTTTACAACCAGGAGAACGGTGGTAAGCCACCGCTCGTTGGGATTCAATTGGTGGTGCCGAAGCCGCCCAAAGACTATCGCTTTATGAAATGGAATTGGTCGCTGATACGGAAGACGTGCTACTGGACACTGATGTCGATATTGATCGGATGCGCTGCCCTCGTTGTTGGTATTATTGCTACAATGCCTAAGAAGTATGTGTCGATACGTTATATGTTTAAAAATCTATATAGACTATATGTGTCTAAACATCTTTAATTATTTTACCTAAAAATCATATTAGTGTTTAGATTTATTTTCTGAAATTCTACATGATTCATGTGTCTATTGTTTATATAACACAAACTTTATCATATCCTCCTTTATGCATTCCCAAGACAAGCTACAAAATAATTCTTCTTTATTGATTTCAATAATAATAAGAATGCTAAGAAAAATTTAAGTTTTTAAAGTCTTTTGATCTAAAAAGTAATTTTCTTTTTTTTTTGTTTATTTTTTTGTGTTACTTTTTTAGTGCATTTTTTGATACAAGCTACAAAATGATTCGTCTTTATTGATTTCAAAATTGTGCATAAATTATAAGAAAAGTAATTTTTTAAAGATTTTTTATTCAAGAGACAATTTTTTTCTCTTGTTTTCTTTATTTTGTGCTGCTCATTTTCAGTATTGTAAAAAAATAAAATTAAGATCTTACAATTATATCATACAAATCATATCGGTTTATACAGTTTGAGCAACAGCATAGTAATGCGATGTCGGAAATTTCGCAATTTCTAATATTTTAATGTCCTTAATCTACACGCATGAATATACCTGACAAATTAAAGTAATTGTGATATTAAATACTTCTTAAAAGTACATATTATTGCTACAAATCAATAAAATTGAGTATATATATATATATATATATATATATATATATATATATATATATATATATATACAGGGTGAGTTTTTTAACTTGAAACTGTAAAATATCTCGGAAAGTAAGCTTTATCGAAAAAAATGTTTCAAACAAAAGTTGTAGGGTTCGGAGGGGGCCACATGATAAAAATATGGATTCGACCTTGAGTGACCTTTTCAAGGTGAGATCAATGTGATCGACGTTTTCTTAAATGGGACCCCCCTTTTTTTATTATATATTCTTGTAGCTTATCTCGAGAGCTTTTCAAAACACTATAATAAAGTATTTTTTCATTGAGTACTTTTTGAGTTATTTTATATCTTAATCTAACATATTTTGATATAAAAAATAAAATATCTCGTAAAATATTTAGTTTTCGATAATCTTACCGTAATACTTTTATGTACAGAATAATAAGACAAATCAATTGGTATAAAAAAAACAAATAATTGTTTAAAAAAATACATTGTAAATAATTACATACTTTTTCTTAAAAACAATTATTTTTTTTATACTAATTGATTTGTCTCATTATTCTGTACATAAAAGTATTACGGTAAGATTATCGAAAACTAAATATTTTACGAGATATTTTATCTTTTATATCAAAATATGTCAGATTAAGATATAAAATAACTCAAAAAGTACTTAATGAAAAAATACTTTATTATAGTGTTTTGAAAAGCTCTCGAGATAAGCTACAAGAATATGTAATAAAAAAGGGGGGTTCCATTAAAGAAAACGTCGATCACATTGATCTCACCTTGAAAAGGTCACTCAAGGTCAAATCCATATTTTTATCATGTGGCCCCCTCCGAACCCTACAACTTTTGTTTGAAACATTTTTTTCGATAAAGCTTACTTTCCGAGATATTTTACAGTTTCAAGTTAAAAAAACTCACCCTGTATATATATATATATATATAGTAAATCTTACTTATTTTTTATTTTTTTTAAAGAAACATGAAAAAAATAGCTAAAATGATTTTGTTTTAAATTCTTATGACATGTTTGACAACAGTAACCCAGCAAAGTAACAATAACATAATATCAATGTTATTATTTCTTATTCAACAATGTAACTGCAATATAACATGCCTTGTACATAAGTAGAAAAATATAACATTGATATTATATTATTGTTACTTCATGTTTGCTGGGAAATAATTATAAACTAACAAGATATCATGAGAGTATGTTTTAGATTATAGTTAATGTATGTGCATTAATAGCCTTTAAATATAAGATTTAATTTAAGGTGTGATTTATATAGGTGTGATTATATAGATGTGATTTAGAAATCTCTATAGTTTAGTCAATTTACATGTATGTTTAGGCAATTTTGCTTTATATGTATAAAAATAATAACGTAAAAATAAATAACGTTATTTTTCTGATTAATAAGTTTGGTGAAATAAAAAATTGTATAATGAAATCGCTGATATAATGAAAATTTAATGTGATAAAAAATCATTATTTTTATTGAATTATCTGTACTATAGATGTGACCCTCCGGTGGAATGGTGGCAAGGCAGCACTTTCTACGAGATATTCCCGGCATCCTTTCAGGACTCGACGAAAGGAGCCGATGGAATCGGCGATTTGCGTGGAATAATTATGCGGCTAGATTATTTAAAAGAGCTCGGAGTGCGAGCTATTCGATTAAATTCGATATTTCCAGCGTCGCATTATCCAGAATATTACTCGAAAATCAGTAATATGATGGACGTAAATAAAGACCTGGGTACACTAGAAGATTTTTCTGTTCTTGTACGCGAAATCCAAAAACGGAATATGAGTATAGTTCTGGATTTGCCTTTATATCCGTTCGTAAAGAACTTGAGCAATCAATCGGTATCTATAGCGAAAGTGAACGGAACTGTATGGTTTCGAGATAAGCGAGATACCGCGAATGATCGAGTTCGCGAGCCATCCGCACTACCTGCATCAGTCGAAACTATTCGTGATGTCTTATCATCCATACCACCATCGCTAAAGAAGGCGAGAAGGGAAGTATCCTCGTCGAGTCGTTCAAATCACCAAGAAGATCCCATTAGTGAGGCTATCAAATTTTGGCAGTTGAGAGGAGTGAACGGTTTCTATCTACAGGGATTGGAACATTACGTCGATGAAGACACATTCGTGAAGAGCCTCATATATTGGAAGTCTCTCCTATATCCGAACAATATTTTCATTTGTCATATGGAAGTCCTAAAGACCGCTACCTCCATCAGTGCAAAAAACTCCATCCTATCTAGAATAAATTTACTTGATGTGACTCTTCGTTTGACGAATAGTACTATGGATATCAAGACACAAATAGAGCAAGTCACGAAGGGTACACTTTTCGATAAACCTGCTTACCCGTGGATACATTGGTCCGTAGGCGGTGTAAACACCAGTAGAGTAGCCTCTACCATAAACGTCAAGAACGCAAGCGTGGCGGCTTCTCTTCTTAGCATGATGCTACCTGGAACACCCAGTATATTCTACGGAGATGAGGTATGAATCACGATCAAAGTGGTTCACAACTAAAACCTAGAAAATATATGTTTATATTAATATTTTGTTTTGTGTTTTATATTTATATTTCTGGCAGCATATTGCCATGTAATTAAGAATTGCATTGTATATTATCTAGCAAACATAAATATACATATAACGATTGTACAAGAGGCAATTTGATATGTCGGTAGATGCAATTTCTTTGGGATTTAATAAGAAAAAATCATTATTACAAGAACGAATAATTGTGTTATGTTCTTTACTCAGATAGGTATCGAAGATTGTGAATGTCAGGATCATAAAGATTTGGCACACGTGCATAATCTAGTTCCTATGTATTGGGAGAAGAAGGACAGTCCAGGTAGCAGTTTTTCATCTTTAGGAATTACCACCTGGTTGCCAGAAGCTGGGAAACCCATGGAAACTAGTTTGATAGGCACTGTTAGAGAAATGGCAAGACTAAGAGCGGAAACTACACCCATTTACGTTAAAACGGTGTTAAGAGAAGGTCAAATTAAGGCAAACTGTGATGTTAGGTAAATTTTTTTTGTATTTACAATAATTTTCAGACGAGATTTTTCTTAAGTTAATATAATCTTTAATGACTAGAGTGTACAATAGCGATTTAAGCCATTTAACAAATGTATCATATGCTTTGCATGTAACTAGATATAATACTTTCGTTATTCTAATTGTAAGTTGTGCAGATTTTATATTTTTCTCAGTTTGCAAATTGTTTTATATTAATGTATATAACTGGCAAAAATATATATAACTTAACTTGATATTGTTTTGTTTAGATATGTTGAAGATGAAATGATCGTGATTGAGCGATGGTATCCACGAAGAAATTCCTATGTACTTGTTGCAAATTTTGGCAACGAGACGCGCATGAAGGATTTATCATTCCTTTATTATGGTGGTCATGTTGTTGTAGGACCAACTTATAGAATGAATCGAGATGTGTATTTCAAAGAACTCATTGTCCTACCCGGAGAAGCATTTGTTATAAAATTGGATAAATGAGAAAGTATGTCTCAATTAAGATATACTGCTGAGTAATGTTAGATTAAATTTTTATTTTTATTATGTGAAACAATTGCTTAATACAATTGTTACAATAGCAATTAAAATATATATACAACAATAGCATTAAAAATATATAGATACCTGCCGCTACGGAATGAAAAAATATTTCTAAAAAATTTTTATATATATATCCTATAAAATTTTTTTCTACAAAGTTTTTTAAAAGTTTGTAATTATTGGTTTTAATAGACATGATGTTTGGATGACTTTCATTTCGATTTAATATTGATTTCGATTTTCGAAAATTGGGTTAAGAAATGGGAGAATGAATTTTCAAGCATTGATATAAAATAGCTTTGCTTCAAAAAGATGTAAATCCATGTGAAACTTCATTATTATAGATCTCGTTTCGTGCACTAAAAGCACTAAGCGATGTATAAAAATTATCGGGAAATTATTTAAATATTTATAATTTTTCAAAGGATATTAAGTGAGAAAACTGGCAAATAAAAGCCAAAACGCGGTTATTAGTGCGCAAATTTTTTGTTTTCTTTAATTTCGTTGGCAAGTATGCATTAAATATGTAAGTTCCGAACCGTTTTTAGCCTATCTTCAGCATAGGATAACAATATATAAAAATTAAATTCGTATTTATTAAACCTTACATGCGCAATATTAGTTGTTACAATCGAAAATCAAATTACAATCGATAAGTGATGTGACATTGAAAAATGACTCATCAAAGTCCGAGTAGAGTCTACGCATATTAGTCGACAATGTCATCGTTACGTGTGTATTTGTCGATGGTCCAAACCGTAATGAAATAATGGAGTAATGATATAGTGCCAAATTCGGCCAACCACAATCACTCCTTTCTTCAAAGGAGTAGCTGCGATTGGCCAGCTTCAAAATCATGGATGTTTTTTTTTAATTCTAAGAACCACGCTTCAGCTCTTATTTGCCAGTTTTTCCTCATCTAGTATCGTTAGTATTCTGAGCCTATTGCTGTTATTATTTAATTTTTCAAAGACACAATTTTTGCTTAAGACCAAAATCATTGATTCATAGTAATCAAGATTGACGTTGAGATTTGAAGTGAAGATCCTCTAACGATAAGTTGTGTTCATTAAAACAAATAATTATCAAAATTTTTTAATTATACAAAGATATAATGCTAAAATTAAGAAATTAAGAAGCAGATGAAAAAGGCAGCAACCAATTAAATCGCAATGACTAATATAAATAATGTGTTTATAGTAGCATTATAAATTTGATTATTTTATATTAATATTTATATCAAAATATTGAGCCTTAATAAACAAATTTTTATGTATATCATCTATATGTGAATAAAAGCGACTTGATGTGTGTGATTGTGTCTACATTGTAATTTTAAGTAATTATGCAGTTTAGGGGCGAGCTCACATATTTCAATGGCCTTGATATATATTATTAAGGATGTGATCCTGAGTAACTTTCAAAAGGTTTCAGCCGTCGCTCGTTGTTTATTAAAAATTATTAACAAAATAAGTTTAATGAATAGAACGTATCCTCACACAGCATCGAACATTGCAGTAAGATTATAGGGAGGTTACGAACTTACACATTCTAATAATCATTTACTGGTATATACCACTAACCTCTTACAATAAAACCTTACTTTGTAATATTGTCGGAAAATTAATAGAACCTTATTTCAATATTTCAGCAACTTTACGCGCAATCATTTTACTTTTCGCTTATGCTGAAAATATTATAAAACTGAAATATTGTTTAATATTAATTGAATTTGATATGCACGTTTTCATATATCCAAAATTATTATTTATTTAGTATTTCATGAGAAATGTTATTGCGTGCAATATTCCAAAAACTTTACAAAAAAATAGTATTCAGTCGCTAGTTCGTTTGTTTATCGCTATGCGACGTGCGACGTGCGATGCGTCCATCTCGTATTTGAGTTTCAGTCATGAGAATTATATAAAGTAAAGAGCAACTAGCAGAAGATCAAAAATATAATTATTTCTATCAGTTTAATTTTTGATACAATCCCAACATAGGGAATTCAGATATTAGACTGATTGTTTCTCAGAAATCGGGCAGATAAATGTCCGAAAAAATTAAAATCATCCGTTTATTGTCTACATAAAACGTAAAATAATATATATATATATATATATATATATATATATATATATATATATATATATATACAGGGTGCGGCATTTATAGTGACGCGGGCATATTTTTCGGAAACGAAGTGAGATATCAAAAAATGTTTCAGACAAAAGTTGCATAATTTCGAGGGGGCCACATGATAAAAATATGGATTTGACCTTAAGTGGTCTTTTCAAGGTGAGGTCAATGTGGTCGATGTTTTCTTAAATGGAACTCCCCATTTTTTATTACATATTCTTGTAGCTTACCTCGAGAGCTTTCCAAAACACTATAATAAAGTATTTTTTCATTAAGTACTTTTTGAGTTATTTTATATTTTAATCTGACATATTTTGATATAAAAAATAAAATATCTCCTAAAATATTTAGTTTTCGATAATCTTACCGTAATACTTTTATGTACAGAATAATGAGACAAATCAATTAGTGTAAAGAAAAAAACAAATAATTGTTTAAAAAAATACATTGTAAATAATTACATACTTTTTCTTAAAAACAATTATTTTTTTTTACTAATTGATTTGTCTCATTATTCTGTACATAAAAGTATTACGGTAAGATTATCGAAAACTAAATATTTTACGAGATATTTTATTTTTTCTATCAAAATATGTCAGATTAAAATATAAAATAACTCAAAAAGTACTTAATGAAAAAAAAAAACTTTATTATAGTGTTTTGGAAAGCTCTCGAGGTAAGCTACAAGAATATGTAATAAAAAATGGGGAGTACCATTTAAGAAAACATCGACCACATTGACCTCACCTTGAAAAGACCACTTAAAAAATCCATCACGTCAAATCCATATTTTTATCATGTGGCCCCCTCGAAACCATGCAACTTTTGTCTGAAACATTTTTTGATATCTCACTTCGTTTCCGAAAAATATGCCCGCGTCACTATAAATGCCGCACCCTGTATATATATGTATATATCTTATCTATATATATAAGTAGCTGACGTCTGTCTGTCTGACCGCGAACTACTTCCACATTTATGGATCGATTTTCTCGGAATTGGTATCAAAATTTTGCTAATTTTTCGGGGATAGCTACTGTTCTTTTTTTAGTTTTACACCTCCACCCACCTACCCACGCACCCACACATTATTAATTTCTATTCCGCTATATATTAATAATCGCTATATATTAATAATTATTATATGCCAAGTAAAATATTTATAACATTTGCAAAATTTAAATTAGTGATTCAAGATTTCTTTATTAAATAAATGAATAAAAATTAAATAATTAAAAAAAAAATAAAACATTAATAGCAATTTTTAGGTATATATCGATCTAATTATTAGACAAACAAAAAGAAGAAAAAAGGTTATGAATAGATAATTTTTAAACCAACGCAAAAAAAGAAAAAAGAAAAAAAGATTAGATAGGCTTTTCGGCCCGCGCGAAGCGTGGGCCGAAAAGCTAGTATATATTATCTATATATATAAGTCGCGTCTGTCTGTCTGTCTGTCTGTCTGTCTGTCGGACCGCGAACTACTTCTACATTTATGGACCGATTTTCTCGAAATTGGTACCAAAATTTTGCTAATTTTTCGGGGATGGCTACTATGTGGTTTTTTTTTTAGTTTTACACCCCCACCCATCCACCCACGCACCCACACACCATGTTCCACATTTATGGACCGATTTTCTCGAAATTGGTACCAAAATTTTGCTAATTTTTCGGGGATGGCTACTATGTTTTTTTTTAGTTTTTCACCCCCACCCACCCACCCACGCACCAACACACTATGTTCCACATTTATGGACCGATTTTCTCGAAATTGGTACCAAAATTTTGCTAATTTTTCGGGGATGGCTACTATGTGTTTTTTTTTTAGTTTTTCATCCCCACCCATCCACCCACGCACCCACATACTATGTTCGACATTTATGGACCGATTTTCTCGAAATTGGTATCAAAATTTTGCTAATTTTTCGGGGATGGCTATTATGTGGTTTTTTTTTAAGTTTTTCATTCCCACCCACCCACCCATGCATCCACACACGCACAACCGATTTTCACGAAATTTTCTCAAAATTGGTAACAAAATTTTGCAAATTTTCAGGGGGAGGTTACTATGTGTTTTTTGGTGGTTTTGCAACATCACCCACTCACCTATGCACCCACACACGCACAATCGTTTTTTTTTAATTGGTATCAAATATATCCTTATCAAATATAAAAATTTTGCTAATTTTTGTGGTATGGCTAATATGTGTTTGTTTTTTAATTTTACACTCTCACCCATCCACTCACGCACTCATACATGCATCTACACACGCACAAATATCGATTTTTTAAAAATTGGTATTAAATATATCCTTATCAAATAAAAAAATTTTGCTAATAGAATAAAATTTATAAATAGAAAAATTATAAAAATAAATTATAGCAAAAAATAGTGGATTAATGGTGAATACATAATAATAGTGGATTAACGATAAGTACGTCAATCGTAAAAAAAAATATGTGAATAAATAATAAAAAATATAACATCTATTATATGCCAGGTAAAATATTGAAGACGGATAGATTTAGAAGCCCGCGCGAAGCGCGGGCCAATAAGCTAGTATATATATAAGTACCGTCTGTCTGTCTATCGGACCGCGAACTATTTCCACATTTATGGACCGATTTTCTCGAAATTGGTACCAAAATTTTGCTAATTTTTCGGGGATGGCTACTGTGTTTTTTTTTTAGTTTTACACCCCCATCCACCCACGCACCCGCACACTATGTGTGGTCTAAAAAAATGGTATCAAAATTTTGCTAATTTTTCGGGGATGGCTACTATGTGGATTTTTTTTGTTTTACACCTCCACCCACCCACCCACGCACCCACACATTATTAATTTCTATTCCGCTATATATTAATAATTGTTGTCAAATTTAAAAAATCACCCCTTATGGGTAATAAGAGTTTATATTTCTTGACGTGAGTCATTTCATAAATGACTATATAAATAAGTTGCTGGTTTTACATGTTAAATGTCATTGATAAAATGAATAGACTGATTGAAACAGAAAATATTATCATGGATGAAAAAATAAATAAATGAATGAAATTGAAAATGTAATAATGAATGAAAATAATGGACATGAGATTAAAAGTGTTACCATTAATGAAATAACTGGACAAAGCGAAATAGATAGAGAAATCAAAGAATTTAAAAATGGTAAATACTAAAAAATAATTAATTAGTTAATTTTTGAAAAAAAAGTTTATACATTTAAATTTTACTAAACTCTTAATAATTATTTTAACATTTACTAATCTAGCTATTTTATTTTATTTTAATTATTTTATTTTACATTTTATTTTTCTTATTTTTCTTATTATTCTTAATATCATCATTTAACCTAATCTAATTTATGATTAAAAAATTTCAGTGCTGGATGATGGGCTCGATCAATTATTATTAAATGCATTAATTGAATATGAAAGTCAAGAGGAGAACAAGAAGGAGGAATATATTAAGGAAAAATTTAAGAATGAAAACAATAAAAAAATTAAAAAACGATAAGATGACAATGAGGATAATAAAAAGAATAAGAAGAATAAAAAAATAAAATTTCATTTTAATAAATTTTTTTATAATATCATCTATAATAATATCATCTATATACAGGGTGGTCCTCGTAACGGTCGCCACGATTTTTAAGGCACTTACAATAATCTGACATAAAAAAGTCATAAACAGAAATTTATCAGTTTCTAACCGGCAACAAATTGCAATAATAAAAATTGACCAAACATTTTTTTTTCCATAAAAAAGCAAGGTCACCTTCAATTTTTTAAATGGAACTGCCTACTTTTTATTGCACATTTTTGTAGCTTATCTCGAGGGCTTTTCAAAACACTATAATAAAGTATTTTTTCATTAAGTACTTTTTGAGTTATTTTATATTTTAATCTGACATATTTTGATATAAAAATTAAAATATCTCGTAAAATATTTAATTTTCGATAATCTTACCGTAATACTTTTATGTTCAAAATAATGGGACAAATCAATTAGTATAAAAAAAAATTGTTTTTAAGAAAAAGTATGTAATTATTTACATTGTATTTTTTTAAACAATTATTTGTTTTTCTCTTTACACTAATTGAGCGAGAAATAAGTGGACGTGGGCGAGCGAGGCCCTGCGTGATTTTGAGCACCGCAAGCGACGGTGTAAACGGCGCGAATCCGCGAGCGACGGAATAAACGGCGCGTTTTAATTGCGAGAGATTAATCGCGAGCGACGGAAATCTCCTTTATTACTATCGAAAACTTCGCGTTTCGTAAGTGAGAGTACGAACTGGAAAAGCGAGCGACTTTTCTATCACGAGAGTTTAGACGATATAATAACACACTGTCACGGATGTAATTCACGATCGAGTGCGCCCGGCGGTTCCCCGAGAGAGCTTTTATACAATCGTTCTTTTGCTTCTTCTCGAATGTTCGACGTGTTTGTCTCAAAAGATCGCGCCGGCTGTTGTTTGCGGTGATTGGCAAAATTGGAACATTGTTATTCGCATTTGTTATTAATTCTAGCTCTCTCGGGTGACCGCTGTGTGGCCCGCTTCGACGGCACGAGCGATGCCGCGGGCCTGGCGTGATTCGTGTAGCGCCGCTGTTTGCGCGTGATTTGATTTGCGGCGGGCCGTGCGCCGCGCGAAATGGCCGCTAACGCGCCAATTTTCGAGCGCTCCCGTTGGAGACGCTCAATCTCAAACACTAATTGATTTGTCTCATTATTCTGAACATAAAAGTATTACGGTAAGATTATCGAAAACTAAATATTTTACGAGATATTTTATTTTTCATATCAAAATATGTCAGATTAAGATATAAAATAACTCAAAAAGTACTTAATGAAAAAATACTTTATTATAGTGTTTTGAAAAGCTCTCGAGATAAGCTACAAAAATGTGCAATAAAAAGTAGGCAGTTCCATTTAAAAAATTGAAGGTGACCTTGCTTTTTTATGGAAAAAAAATGTTTGGTCAATTTTTATTATTGCAATTTGTTGCCGGTTAGAAACTGATAAATTTCTGTTTATGACTTTTTTATGTCAGATTATTGTAAGTGCCTTAAAAATCGTGGCGACCGTTACGAGGACCACCCTGTATACATATGTATATCTATATAAAATTTATAACAAAATATAAATTTTTTAAATATAAATATAAATTTTTTTTATTTAATAAATGACTATATTGCTTATTAAGGATGTATTGTAGATACAATTGTAGCAAAAAGTAGCTAAAATTCGATATTGACGAATATGTGTACTTCTTATGTAGTTTGAGTATGAGAAATTGCGTGGAATATTACAATTTAATCATAGCTACAGTATAGACATGTATTTTTGAATTTCTGTTGCCTTATTACTAAGAATTTCCGAATTTTGTGAATCAAAACGATTAACTTTTAGCAGTAACGATACCTCAAATTCAACTTGACAACACGAAATTTCATTTATAAAAATTAAAGAATTTACTCGTACTGAGTGGTTCAGAATATCAGAATAAAAATAAAAACGGTTAATAATCACAAAATATACAAGATTTTCAACTATCTAATTGATAAATTTAATAATTTGTCATGTCTCTGGCGAGCGTGAAATATGACAACATGGTAATTTTTCATAAGTTGGCCAGATTGCGCACTCTATACATGAGACCTACTGGATTGTACGCATGCGTAGGTTATATCATATTTTCCATAACTGCGTGTGCTTTAGAGGTTAATTGTGTTTTTCCACAATGGACAAAATAAATGGACGTTATCGTTGGAAAGGAAAAATAGTGACCAAAAGCGTGTATGAGAAGAGACTTTTTCAGCTAAAAGTTGAGGAGAGACGCAAAAAAGTGCTTCTTAAGTCTCAAGATTTTCAAGGTCAGGAATATATTGAGACTGAAATTCAGCAGACGAACGATGAAGAAGAGGAAACATCATTAGATGGACGACGCATTGTCGATTTAAAGTTTCTGGGCTGACAAATGTGGTGTATTTCGTGCAAAGAAGCTTTGTCTTTAGAATATATTGAAAAAGAGTTTCGTCGAGGATTGGGTCCAGTTACTTCGGCACCATTCGGCACTATTTCCGTCTCTCTCATTCTTCTCAGCTGAGTGCGATGTTGCCATATTTTCACAGTGAATTTCGCGTCATATCGGATGACATGACCAATTTCATCGAATTATATTTAATATTTTGTTAACCAGTCAGTACTTGTTAAATATTATTTAATCAAATATTTCCTCTATATATAAACTACACTTCTGCAAATTTTAAACAAATTCTGAATATTATTTCCATCTGTTTTGGCCATTTGAATCGACGTGGCCACACATTTTCCATAAGATCACGGGTTAAATCGCTGCAAATTAAAATCCTCATAACTTTTGATTGCTTCAGTGAATCGACTCAGGATTTTTTTATAAGTTTCTGAATATATGTAAGAACATTCTGTACAATTTTGGTTAAATTCCTAATATTTCAAAAATAGATACGAAACATCCTTAACAACCGGCGCGATATTGTTTTCGCTATATTCAAATAGTAAATAAATACGTGTCATTATTTCCCGGTGTGAGTGAGTGTATGTGCGTAACACGCGCGCTTCGATAATGAGTAAGTTTAAATAAATTTTTAATTACTTAATTTACCTAATTACTTTAATTAATATTTTAAATTTAAATAACGTATTACTATATAAGATTTTTATAATTATACGTATATGGTACAATGTAGAAAAGTATGCCTAAAAAGAAAAAAGGCGGAAATTTGTATAAAATAATAGCTATATTTTAACACTACATAACCGCATAAGAGCGGGAAAATCAATCGATCTTAAAATTAATTTTTTAACTGCTTAAAAAAATTTGGATTATTCATTTGTACATCTAATAAAATAAATAATATAAAACATAATAATAGATTGTTTTTAATTTTATTTTAAGAATTTTATCAATTTAGTTTATACTAATGATTATTTATATTAAAAAATAATAGAAGGCTATGTTTTGTTGATTGTTTAACATTGAATATGAATAGTAAATACAAACCAAAGATAAGAGTCAAGATAAGAGTCAACCATCAAACTAATCAATCTAAAATAAACTAAATACAAAACAAACCTCCATAGTCGAAGGATGGTTCATTCTATAATATTAGCCGGTATTATAAAAACAAAACTCAATAAAATTGCAATATTATAACCGCATTATGTTTCATAATTAAAATTATACCAATAAAAAAGGCCCGATTTTTTTTATTGTGTCCCGATTTTTTAAGGTCGATATCCCGAAATTGGTTAATCAAGAGTTGGTCACCTTAGCTCAGACCCTAACGCACGAGTCAGAAATTAGAAGTTGACCATATCGCAAAGCCGAAAATGAAAAAGTAGACGTCGCCCGCGAAATTTTAAGCCGATAAAACTTGTTTAATATTTAAAATATTTACATTATATCATATACAGGGTGTAACAGAGCGCCCGTGTCAGCAGTTTTTTGAGGAAACAACGCATTTTCGTGAAAAATGTTTCATGCAAAAGTTGTAGAGGTCTAAGTGGCGCATTATATAATAATATTAGTATGACCTTGAATAGCACCGTCAAGGTCACATAATAATCACTTTGAATTTTTTAAATGGAACCCCCTATTTTTCATTATATATTCTTATAGTTTACCTCGAGAGCTTTCCAAAACATTATAATAAAGTATTTTTTCATTAAGTACTTTTTGAGTTATTTTATATTTTAATCTGACATATTTTGATATAAAAAATAAAATATCTCGTAAAATATTTAGTTTTCGATAATGTTACCGTAATACTTTTATGTACAGAATAATGAGACAAATCAATTAGCATAAAAAAATAATTGTTTTTAATAAAATTATATACAATGTATTTTTTTAAACAATTATTTTTTTTTTTTTGCATTAATTGATTTGTCTCATTATTCTGTACATAAAAGTATTACGGTAAGATTATCGAAAACTGAATATTTTACGAAATATTTTATTTTTTATATCAAAATATGTCAGATTAAAATATAAAATAACTCAAAAAGTACTTAATGAAAAAATACTTTATTATAATGTTTTGGAAAGCTCTCGAGGTAAGCTATAAGAATATGTAATAAAAAATAGGGGGTTCCATTTAAAAAATCCAAAGTGATTTTTATGTGACCTTGACGGTGCTATTTAAGGTCATACTAATATTATTATATAATGCGCCACTTAGAGCTCTACAACTTTTGCATGAAACATTTTTCACGAAAATGCGTTGTTTCCTCAAAAAACTGCTGATACGGGCGCTCTGTTACACTCTGTATATGTATATACATGGTGTTCGGAAGCACCCTAGACAACGCTCGTGAGCGAGTAGAGCACAATAAACTGAACAGAAAAGTCTTTTACCGTTTTGCAATAATTATTGTGAAAATTATGTATATATGTATATATATTGTTGCAACAAAATTGAGTTCATGTACAATAGGTGAAAGGATCGGAGAGGATATCCATAAAATTAACTTTGTATCATACAAAAGACTAGTTTTATTTTTATCTCAATGGCTCGTGTTAATACTACCGTGGGGTCGCTGGTCGACTAGACGGGGCAGACGAAAGTTCGCATGCATGATTGCACATACGCGCTTACGCGAAGTCGTTGCGATACAAATGGTGACGTAGCTCTCCTGCTTACCGACGCGATAAACTAATTGTCTCAATACTAGCGCCGTTTGAATGTTCCTTTTGAATCGGAGCTAGATTAATTATCTCGCATAGTTTTCTTAGTCTGTCTCTCGGTAGCGCTTTCGTAAGTATGTCGGCATGCTGTAGCTCAGATGGAGTATACTTTACCAATATGTCGTTACTCTCGAATTTCTCTCTAATATAATGGTAGCGTATGTCAATATGTTTAGTATGCTTATAAAATACAGGATTTTTCACTAAGCGTATCGTACTCTGATTATCTACATATAGACACGTTTCGTGTTTGCACGAATACCCAATGTCTCTTACAAGGGAACCTCGCGAACCCGAAAATTCTGATTTTGATGAAACTTTACAGACATGTAGGGGGGTCAATAGATGAATTTAGAAATTTTCAGTTGCTGCCTAAAAACGGTTCTAAGGGGTGAAAGTACCCCTCATATATAAAGCGGCTTTTTGCTTTTCTCGATATATCTCAAAAACTATTTGAGATATCAAAAAATGTTTTATACAACAGTTTTATGGTAAAAACAGCTCTATTTAACTGCATTAATAAACATTTGAAAAAATAATTTTTTTAAAAGATTTCTGAAAAAATTTTTGTTTTAAATTATTTTTTCAAATTTTTATTAATGTGGTTAAATAGATTTGTTTTTACCATGAAATTTTTGTATAAAACATTTTTTGTTATCTTGAATAGTTTTCGAAATATATCGAGAAAAGCGAAAAGTCATTAGACACAAAAGGGGTGATTTCACTCTTCAAAATCGCTTTTGGATGGCAACTTAGTGATGGGCAATTTTATCCGATATATCGAAAGATCCGATTTTATTTCGTAAAATAATCGATTTTTTCGTACAATTTTTTCAAGATCCGATATATCGATATTCGATTTTTTGTTGGACTTCTGCGCCATCTATAGCGTAAATTTCAGAGCTGTGTTCCGAAATTCACAGCCAGTACTGAAAATTTATAAAGCTCGTATCAGACTGCGTATTGAAGATTGAAATTTGACCAATCAAGATAAAAGGAACTAAAATTTCCTTGTTCTGATTGGTCAAATTTCAATCTCAATGCATAGTCTGATATGGGCTTAATACATGTGAAACACATGAACTATAAATTTTCAGTACTGGCAGTGAATTTCGGAACACAGTCAAAGTCAGAGTGCCAGAGTCGTTTTGAATAAACCTGAAAAAAAAATTTATATTTTTTGAATTTTATAGAAATTAATAAGATAATAAAATGGACGAAAATCAAGGTAAGTAATTGTCTTTTTCTCAATTACATTATTTGTTATTGTACAGAGCCTAAAGTACATACGATTTATTTTCGTATAAACGATCAGCCTTTGGAATTGCAGATTTGACAACCACAGAGTATCATCAATTATTATGTAAGTACATCTTTTTCTCTTTATACGCAATTTATATAACCTAAACATATTTATTATTTAATTTTAGATAACGACAAGGCAGCTTGGAAATTTGTCCAATCAATACATAATCAAGAAAACAGGCATCGCAACTCTGATGAGACAATTAATACTTTATATCGATCGGTTGATAATATTGATTAGTAAGTATAATGAAAAATTTTTCTGTTTGGTCTACTTGCATGAAATATTCCAATTTTTGATTAATATTTCATCTTTTGATCAATTCCAATTAATATTTATCGGAGATAGTACGGTTGGACAAAGTTTATTGGTATTTTACGGATGGAAGATTTGTTGAAGTGAGATTATATTTATGTGTGTGCATGTTAACTCAAGTGGTTTAGGTTATCGAATCAATTGTCATTGATTTTTTTTTTAGTTATCAAATCCAGCAATTGGTTTCTTTGCAAATGAATTTTATCTATTTCATTCAAGATTTCACATTTTTTTTATTTGTAAATATTTTTATAATATAATATAATATAAATATTTCCTCTCTCTCTCTCTAGCACATCAGTGATAAATAAGGAACAATTACTCCTCAGCAATAAACCAACCTTTCGTCCACATGATCCCAATGAAATAGTAGATTCTTCTCTAAGGGAGATAAGTAGCAATATGACAGATGAAACAGTGCCAGCAGTAAAAGTCGCCCAATCAACCATAACTCCACGAATTGTGCATAAATCTAATGTTCCTGCTATCAATGAAATAAATTCAAACAAATCAACAAGGAAAAGGAGCTCGGTGTGGATGTATTTTGATAAAAAAGATGATCAACACGCCCTATGTACAATTTGCAATTTCAAAGTAAAACATTGTGATGGAACGTCAAATTTGCAGGCACATATGACTCGAAGTCATGGACCCCTGTGCTCAGGGATATTTAATAATAAAAGAATTATATCAGAATCTGAAAATGAAAAGGTTGCAACTCCTGATGATCCATCTCCAAAACGCAAGAAATTTAATTAATGGTAAGCACATTAATATTTAATCATAAAATTTTTAATGATAAAATTTAATATTTTTTTCTTTTCAATAGAACAAGTTTTCGCGCATTGATGAAGCTTTTCAGAAGGCAAATTCTTTCGCAGATAAATACAATGTTTATTTAATCTAAAGAATATTATCTAATAATAAAAAACGTCATTCTCATTTATTTTTATCATTTTCAGAAGGAGGGTCGCATTCCGACAAGATCACTGCTGCGTTAATGTTCATGATAACAAAGGATAAGGAGCCTCTAGCTATGGTCGAAAGAGAAGGCTTTAGGCATTTCATAAAAGTGATAGTTCCGCTGTATCGCATTCCTGATCGGAAAACGGTAACACGATTAATAGATCATCGCTACATGGAAGCTAAAGAAGCCTATAAGCTTTCATTGAAGAGAGCATTGTCGTATACCTTGACATGCGATAATTGGACGGACTGCACGTTCCAGACCCACTCGGCATGTAATATTGCTGAAATACTGTAATGTTCGGAAATGGTACAGAAATATTTCATTAATATTTCAATTGTAACTTTGCATCCGAAATATTTCGGAAATGTACCTGTATCATGTCGTTATAGCCCGAAAAGGCTATATACGAATTACTAGATATATATTATTTTAGAGATATATTATTTTATACGATAAGACATTGCTCAACGTGTAACGCGAATACAGATCACGTTACGAACGTTGACCGAGCGAAGCGCTGACAACGCGAGCCACGCGCGAAGCCCGAGCGACCGCGCAATCACTTCATTGCGAAAACGCGGAAATCAAGGCAAGCGGAATAAGGGCGTTGCGAAAATGCAACGTAGAGGTCCTACCTAAAAGCGAAATAAAAAAGGAATAAGGAAATTGCGAAAATGCAAGCAAAGAAGTCCTACTTAGAACTCCTTAACTTGCATCCGGATCTTGCCGCAAAAATCGAGCGACACGACACATGGTCTTGTCGCTAAACGATCCCCTCCTGGGAAACCAAGGGGAGATAATAAAAAGACCCATCGCTAACGAGCGGCGGGCAGTCTTTATCATTAATTAACATTACGCGGGCAGTCAATAACGCTTGTTACGGGAAACTATTAAATTAACGCCACGCAGTCGGCAGAAAGAAATACATAAGATCGAGAAGTGAGTCTCGCGACCGAAACTCGACTCCAGACACGCGCACGCCAAGATATCCGATATCGCGATACGCGACGCGAGTGACGTGCGGGAACTTTGTAATTAAATCAAGTTACAAATAAAATAGTTATATATATATTTATTCCGAATACACAGGTGTCATTTTATTTATAATAAAATCAGTGAGTTACTCGGGCGGAGCCCGAATTCCCAAATTCCTTCCGGCAAACGATCCTAACTACCGTGCCTCTCCGGAGGCATAACAATGTTTTTTAAAATATTGCATTTGCAATATTTCTGAAATCTTTCAGAAAGTCCTTTTGTAACTAGTATTAAGGTTATAGTTTATTTGCTTACCGCTATGCGACTCGCTATTCACTGTTTATACCCGTATTCAAATTTTTGTCATGAGCGTATATAAAGCATGCAAAATGCAGTTAATAATATTATAATTATTTTTACCAGTTTAATTTCTGATGAGATTTCCGTACCGGGAAATTCAAATATTGAACTGATGTTTAGAAAATCGGACAGATAAATGTCTGATTTTCACTTATTCGTACAATTTCTGTCCGAATCAGTGAAAATCGTTCGTTATTATCTGCTTAAAATATAAAACAGAAATTAACTTCCATATAAATAAAATCTTTAATTTTATAAATTAAATTATTTAAATTTATCTATAATATATATCACATTAATGTATATTGTTATATATTATTACTGTAATTGATTTTAGTTTTGCCGTCAAACAAACATCAGAAAATGACGTCTCGTGGATGTGACATATCGACATCATTTTCGGGTCTCATGAGACCTAACTTAGGATATCTAAGTGGTCATTTTGTGACCAAAATTTACCGTCATTATGATGTCAGTTTGCTACTTGGGATATGTTTCAGAAATATTTCAGTAATATTATCGAAATATTGCTGAAATCTTTTAGGCAAGGTTGCATTTGAAATGATTGCGGACATTGAAACATTGCAGAAATATTGCAGAAACGGTCGTGAAATATTTCTGTAATATTGTTGAAAGGTGTAATATTTCAAATGGAATATTGCAGCAATGTATCAAAAATATTACATGCCGAGTGGGGAGTTATTTGAGTGTCACCATACATTACCTAGGAGAAGATCTTATGATGAAAAATGGATGCCTAGGAGTTTTCCCATTGCACAGCAATCATACGGAAGTCTACCTGTCTGAATGTCTTAATGCTGTGATTGATGATTTTAATTTATCTAAAAATAAAATCATGGCAATCACCAGCGATGGAGCTCCGAATATAGTTGCTGCCGTTCATAATGTAGTGGGCCAGGAAAAGCATATTTGGTGTTTCGCTCATTTTCTATCGCACCTAGTCCCGAAAGTACAAAAAACTATGCCAGCTGTTATCGACATTATTACTGCGGTCCGAAGAGTCGTAGCACTCATTCGACGAAGTGTTGTGACTTCAGATGAGTTGAAAAGATTGCAGATCTGTGATGAAAAGACGGAGGGGACATCCTTAAAATTCATTATCGATGTTGCAACTCGCTGGAACTCTACTCTTTATATGCTGGAGAGATTTCTCACTCTGGAACACTACGTACATGCAGTTAGTTTGAAATGTAAGAGATCAGACATTCCAAACATGCTGACGCGTGATCAGACTGAAGTTCTCAAAGACCTTGTGCTTCTTATGAAGCCAGTAGAGTGCATTATTAGAGAAATTAGTGGGAGTAATTATCCTACTTGCAGTGTCATTATCCCTATTATACATTGCATGACACGATCAATCGAACAAATTCAACCTTCAACAAATGAAGGGATTGAATTTCAACAAAGATTACTGGCATCAATAGATGAGAAGTTTAAGCATGTTGAGAAAAACATGATCCTGTCAATCCGATAATACTTGACCCACGCTTTAAACGGCTTCACTTCCAAAATGCTCTCGCAGCTGCAACTACTATTGAGAAAATCAACAAAGAGATGAAGGTATTTGAAAATAAAAAAGATGAGATGACGACAATACTCCAACAAGTTGGAGAGAATCCAGAACAGTCAAATCTTTGGAAAACTCATGATGAGTTGGTGGCAAGGTATGCCGAAATAAACATGGGCGAGGAAAATCTTGCGTATGAGTTAAGGCAATATTTAAAGCAGAAAGTAATTCCTCGACATCAAGACCCATTCAATCATTGGAAAATATTTGAACCCTCGTTTCCAGGACTGTATAAGTTGGCAATTCAGTACATCAGCATCATTAGTACTTCAGTTCCTTCAGAAAGGTTGTTTTCAGCGGCAGGAGGTATCAAAACAGACGATCGAAACCGTCTTACGGGTGAGCATTTGAACAGACTTCTATTTTTGGGATCTTTATCCAAAGAAGAATGGAGATTGGGTTGAGGCTTTATATCACTCTCATTTTGCATTGTTCGTTTGTGCATTTTACTTGCATTGTTTGTTTATGCATTTTACTTCTACATTTACTCTGTGTATATTCTTTTTCTTTTGTTTGTATAATTGAATGTATTTATAATGTATAATATTTTAAATAAGAACATTTTATAGTAAGCATTAATAAAACATAAATTGTTGATCCTTTCCCTTTATCCTCTTCTCTGCATCTTCTCGCTAGTCGCCTAACTTATTGTTTTTATAAATAAATTAAGGATTCTTAAATTTTCAGGTAAAAAATTTATTATAATATAATTTTTTAATATTAATAAATTTCTCAAAAATCATCAATTGATTTTCTTTTCAGAACTCATGGACTTCTAAATCAAATTTTCATGCCTTTCACGAAAAAAACGAGAAAAAATGGAGTAAATTATCAAAAACGTAATAGAAAATGTAGTGTATTTTATATTAAAATATATTTAATTATTAACAAAACAAACTTTAAAATATATTCAAATGCTTTTAAAATTAATTTTGAAATATTTAATATTCAAATATATGTACATACAAGTTTTTCCCGCTTAATAAGGAAGACTTCATTTAAATATTTAAAATTTATGATAACCGATTTTTCGATTTTCCAATTTTTTTTTGTATTAAAATCGATATTTTAGTACCAAATTTTATTATTATATCGATTTTTTCCGATCGATTTTTTTTTCGAAATCGCGCTTTCCTAACGGCAACTGAAAATTTCTTAATTTATATATTTACCCCCTCTATATGTGTGTAAAGTTTCATCAAAATTAAAATTTTCGGGTTCGCGAGGTTCCGTTTAATAGTAAATGACTCTTGTAATTTACAGCTCGATAATAAAGACATAAAATATATATGAAGAATGATAGCGTCCGATAAAATTATTGCGAGAAGAATTTATTTATTTACTCCCTTACTTATGCATAAAATTTCATCATAAGAATATTTCTATTATTATATATCTATTTTATATAAAATATAAAATATTTATTTTGTTTTATCATTTATTTGGTTATGTTTTTATATTCGTAATATAAATCTTGATTATTTTGCGATTGAACATGTTTTTCCATTCCTTAACTTATGAAAGATTACATCATCAAAGATAGTGTATAATTATCGTAATTGAACAAAATAAAAATAGTTACAAGTGAATATGTGGCTAATAACGTGTATTAATTCCATGATTACTGATATTCTTCATAAGAGTTACCACATTATGTTTTGACAGCGTTCTTAATGATGTAAATATAAGAATATTTATTACAAACATTAATAATAAATTTTAATGCTGTTCGCATGCAGCAACTAATTTTATTGTTCGCAAGGAGTGGTTTTCTGAATCGACGACGCGCAAGTGGAGTGACTAGATTTATTTAATTGCCAATGTACAATGTTCTACGTTTGTGTTTGATGGCCCTGAGAAGGGCCGTTTTGTTTGAGCCCTTACAAGAGCTGGTTATCGCTGTCTCTTTTCTCTGCACGTGATGGAAGGTGTGGTGCGAGTATGTTGCAGCGGTCCCCACTGCTCGTGCCGTGCGATCTTAGGCGGCTATCAACTACCTGTGGACGAGGCCTTAGGTTGAGTGTTCGATGTTCTTGAACTCGGCTTAAGGTCGTTGGTTGTCGATCGTGCCGGAACTTCCGGATCTGTCTGCGTGCTGGAAACGCGCGTGGAAGGTTCCCAGTCGCTGTCAGATTGTGACGCCTGGTCGACTCCGGAAGGTGGCTCTGCCTGGATGCCGCGATGCACTCTGCTCAGTGGTGTCGTCTGCGTCTCCCGTGTCACCGGACATGTTGGTGAAGCTGGGAGCGGCGATAATAATGGCGGTGCTATCCAGGCTTCCCTGGGTGAAGTGTAGCGCCTCAAGCGTATGTCCCACGTCTTGAGGAAGAACCGTGTGGGCCGCGTTAGTCGAGGCGGCTCCAAGTCGATCGGAATTAGCTTCCACGGAAGTAGGCTCCAACCTACGCGTTTCTCCTTTGGAAGCGGCTCCGGCGACTGTGGGCTCTCGGTTCCTGCTGTCCGCTCGTTGCCCGGTGATTTGGGCAGCGGTCTGGACCGTGGAAAGCTGCGCTGTGTATTTGCCTTCGGTGTCAGTCTCCTGTGGACAAATGCTTGGCGGCGGATTGCTCCGCTCTATACGTGTCTTTGCTTCGGGATGTACTCTCCGTTAGCTGAGCGACGACTCGCCGTCTGGGCCTACTGCGCGGCCTTATAAGCCCCACTCGACGGATCCCACTCACTGTTAGCAGCTCGCGATGGTCGCCGCGTCGCGGTGAGCTCTTGCGGCTCGTTTTGTTCCTGCGCGCGAGCTCCGCGCGCCCTGCGCGTCGGAGTTCGTCGGCGCATATACCGGGTGGTTGTTTCGACCTTGTGGTGGTTCGTCGAACCGCCACAAAATATAATAATTTTCTAGATAAAAATCTTTTACTTACAATCAGTCATGATATTCCTCAAAGAAATGATGCATACAAAAATATTTCTTGCACCAAGAGCAACGTATTACAGCAGGTGCACCACATATGAAACAGCGTGAAATTTCTTCTATATCTTTTCTGGAGAAACAAAAATCCACTGAGTTTTCAAAATGTGATGGCCGTTCTTCGAGGTAACCACTTTTAAACCAGGCATATTTGAAAAGATTATGGAATCGTGAAGAGGACAGTTGTATATGTGTTAAGGATTGTAATGATATTATTTCACAAATGTAAATTGATATCATAATTTAACAACATAACGCGATCACTAAATGTCCTCACAAAGTTTTTCCATATTCTAAACCGATAAACGTCAAGGGGTTGAATCATTCCTGTAGTTTTTTTTTGGTATTGTTAAAATCCGTACATCTTTATCTTTATAGATGGCATAAACTCTTGTAGGTTCGCGGGACAATGTCCGCTCCAAGAGTCTAACAATAACACACTGAAGGCTCCAGTTGCGGGTAAAAGTACATTTATAAACCAAGATTGAATGTGTTGTGTGGTTAATTTTCCTGATTTTAATGCTGCAATAAAAATATTTGCAAGCCTAAACAAAGTCTCTTCTACGCATGGTCCAAAACCTCCACTGGCCTCTTTCAAAACCAAATAAAGAGGTGACTGCAGTTGCCCGCTTGCAGAAATTGTAGGCTTAATAGTATAGCTGTGTGTAATTGCTGATTGTGATTGAACTACAGTTTCGGCTGTTTTAACACCTTGTGTTAACGTTCTTCCTGAATGTATTTCTAAATTGAACACACTTTCGTCCGCATTATATATATTTTGTATTTCAAAGAGATCTATAAATGATTTCACAGAATTTATAAATTCTTGGCATGCAATTTGTAATTGTTCTTGATTTGTCTTTGATGAACGATTTATAAATTTTGTTATTTTTTTTGACACTATGCCGTGCTTTCTTTTAAAAATTAATATCCACGTTGCTCCTGCTTTAAAATGAAGAAGATTAATTTCTTCTTTTGTTTCTAGCGCCCATCATCGCAAATCTAAATCATGAATAATTCTGTTTTGGTCGTTAGCGTCTTCGAATTTTTTCAAGACATGTTCAGAAATTTGTAATAGTTTTTCTCTATGAGTACCATCTTATTGTAGGGAAAGTTTCCATCGATAAAATTGCGGACAAGGACTTTACTTTTCTAAAGCGATGTTGCACTGTTAATAAAGCGTAGCGACCCTTTTTTCCACTTTTCCAGAATTCAACAGCTTTTTTTTTTATAGTCATTATTTATAATTTCGCCTTCTTTCAATGTACAACTATCTTCTCCCTCATCTTCATCATTTTCTTCAAGTTCTTCTATTTCATCAGCTGCGACAAATTGTGCTTCGGATAAATTTGAGTCCCAATAATTCTCAAATTCTAACGTAGTATCGGTCTGCATTGCAAATGATATGTCATCCATTGAATTTTGTATAATATCCTTTATAGTATCATATAATTCGATTTCTTTATCATTTACTTGTGTTCGTGGAATATTTGAAATTTGGAATAAAACAATTAACATATTAAGAACATTCGCAAGATTCACATGTAACATTTTGCTTAAATTAAAGATACAAACACTTCTTCCGAAAATTAAAACTCTGACAATTTTACACTTGAATGAATCGTGAAACTTGTTGGTTACACTATATACTAAAACTGCGCGCAATATTTCCGATTTATATAGAGTCTTATAATCTTATTTACATATTCCTTATATAACATTTTGTAAATAAGGAAAATTACTTCAAAATATTCTCACGTTGCGGTGCAACGTGACTACTTTGCATTAGAGTTATGTATAAATGAATAATATGTATGCGATATAAATATACAACATGAGATATAAAACGCGATTTAAATCGTTGCATTTCGATGATTTTTCACGTCATGTTAATATATCTTATATAAAATAGATATATAATAATAGAAATATTTTTATGATGAAATTTTATGCATAAGTAGGGGAGTAAATAAATAAATTCTTTTCGCAATAATTTTATCGGACGTTGTCATTTTTCATATATATCTTATTTCTTTATTATCGAGCTGTAAATTACAAGAGTCATTTATTATTAAACGGAACCTCGCGAACCCGAAAATTTTAATTTTGATAAAACTTTACACACATGTAAAGGGGGTAAATATATAAATTAAGAAATTTTCAGTTGCCGCCCAAAAGTGATTTTGAAAAGTGAAATCACTCCTTATGTATCTAAAGGCTTTTCGCTTTTCTCGATATATTTCGAAAGCTATTCAAGATAACAAAAAATGTTTTATACAAAAGTTTCATGGTAAAAACAACTCTATTTAACCACATTAATAAAAATTTGAAAAAATAATTTAAAAAGAATTTTTTTCAGAAATCTTTTAAAAAAATAATTTTTTAAAATGTTTATTAATGTGGTTAAATAGAGCTATTTTTACCATAAAACTTTTGTGTAAAACATTTTTTGATACCTCGAATAGTTTTTGAAATATATCGAGAAAAGCAAAAAGCCGCTTTATATATGAAGGGTGCTTTCACCCCTTAGAACCGTTTTTGGGCAGCAACTGGAAATTTCTAAATTCATCTATTGACCCCCCCTACATGTCTGTAAAGTTTCATCAAAATCAGAATTTTCGGGTTCGCGAGGTTCCCTTGTTAGTAAATATGGAATATACGATTAAATTACGTTTTTTTGTTTAATTATTATAAATACACAATATAATGCAATTTATATGTATTTTTTTACATTTGCAGTTGAAATAATAAGACTATTGATCACAATTTACAACTATTTATTAATTTATAAACCAAAAAGTTCTTTTTTCATTTATAAATTACTAAATAACCGTAAATAATAATCAATTGTCATAAAGATCAAGAGACGCGGTAGCGTCTCGCTAAATATATCTTTTGTCGTCTTTTCGTTTTACTGTATAGATGCGTATCCTTTACCGGAGTGAGGACGTTTTTTGAAAATTTTAGAAAATGAATTCGAAATATCTTGTATGTCGGACCACTTTTCGAGAGATGAACATATCAATCGAGAACATGGATTTTTCCGAATATAATAATATCAAAATGACACTGGTAGATGCACTTGATGTACAGATCTCGATATTTCATATGAATTTTTTGGCCGAAAATATGTCACTTTTCGAGACGCCATGTTCTTCCAGATTCACTGATACGCCGCTAGATTATGTTGCTAGGCCATTTTCCAGGTTCACTGATACGCCGCTAGATGTTGCTTTGTTCGCAAGACGCCATATTGTTCTAGGTTCACTGATCACTGATATGTATACGCACGCACACATACATACACACGCGCACTCATACGCAACGCATATACGCAACGCACACACGCAACGCACATACGCATGTACACACACATACGTATGCACGCACACATGCACGCACAAGTACTTACGCATGCATATATGTCATAAATATTAAAATAAAATTAATAATATATTAAATAACAATTTTTCATAACTATATTTATGTAATGTACCGCATTCTTTCTGTGCGGTATGCAATAATTCGTGAAGGCGGATTATGAAATACCCTATATAGCAAAATCAAGAAACGCGATAGTGTCTCTCGTTAATATATAGTAAATATATACGAGGGCTGTATGATAAGTACCCGTGTTAAGAAAGGAAACGCATTTAAAAAAAAAATTTTTTTATCTATTTCTCAACATAGTCTCCTTTCAGCTCGATCTTAGTCCAGCGATGTTCCAACTTTTTTAAGCCATCCAAAAAATATGATTTTTCGAACTCTGCGCTCTTCATCAAAAACGAATGTTCGGCCACGCTTGAATTCATTGAACCAATAGCTGATAGTAGTCATCGAAGATGCATGGTCCTTATAAACGGCATGCAACTTCACTTTGATTTCCTCACACGTCTTCCCATCCAAAAAAAGGAATCGAATCACTGACCGATATTGCTCTTTTTCCATGGTTGCAAACAAACACAAACTTGCCCACTTTCAACAGCTATCAAAATAAAACTACTCGATAAATCTGAAATTGTGACAGGCGTCGTTCGAAAGATGGCGTTAAACGATACAGATACAGTAGGTATACAGATTTTGAGTCAGTGGCGCTATCAGTCGTTAAACACGGGTACTTATCATACAGCCCTCGTATTATAAATGTTATAATAAATGTAATATATATAATAAATGTTATAATAAATGTAATATAAGTATATACGCACACATACGTGCACGTATACGGGCACACATGCACGCATAAATACTTACGCACGCATGTATGTCATAAATATTAAAATAAAATTAATAATATATTATGTTAAGTAAGAGTTCGATATTTGTGTTTCTGTTGTTCTTTCTTTTTTACATTATTATGTTGGTAGTGTTATATATACATTATATATATGTAGAATGTACCGTTTATGGGACTTCCGTTTCCGGTGGGAAAGTGTGAGCAGTGAGAAAATGTGCTTGTGGGGAAGAGAAAGAGGAGAAGGGAAAGGGAGAAGCGAGAGAGATAGAAAGGAACAAAAGTGAGGAGCAGGAGGAGGTGCATCAAGGTGAATGAAGGGAAATATGTGGAGTAAAGGATCAGGATAAACGAAGGATGCAAAGATTGGAGCAGTCTGGAGGTTAGGAAGATGGAGGAAAGAGAAAGAAAATGGAAAGAGAGAGAAGAGAAGAGTCACGTGGGAAGCGACGGCCGGTAAGGAGGAGAGGAGAAGCGGATAAGGCAGAGCAGTGTAATGGGACAAGTGACAAAGAGCTGAGAGGGAAGACGCAGGATATGAGATGGCGCAGGTGAAAGGAAGTGGACAAGCACATGGCGGTTGAACACGGAAACGGGAGTCAAAGGGGGAAGAGAGGAACGGAAAAAGAAAGGGCAGGCGAATAAAAGAATAGTACGACGAAAGTTAGGGTTAGGGAGAGGAAGCGGACAGTAGAGTTGTACAGGTTAAAGTGCAGCGAGATGGAAGAAGTAAGAGTGTGAAAAGGTGAGAAGAGGAGAAGGAAACGAAAGGAGAGGAGAGACTGAAGGAAGAAGAAGATGGAGAACATGGAGGAGTGGATGAAGGAGCTGGTGGAGGAAGTAAGGGGAATAAGGAACGAATTAAGACTATGGAGAGAAGAGAGAGAGAGAGAGAGGGAGAGAGAGAGAGAGAGAGAGAGAGAGAGAGGAAAGAAGAGGGTAAAAGGTCAACAGCGACGACAGAGGAGGAGAGCGAAGAAGAGCAGGAAGAGGAGAGAAAGGAGAATAGGGGACCGTACAAAGGAAGGAGAGAAGAGGTAGAAGGAGTAAGGAAGGCGACAAAGGAGGAAAGCGAGGAGGAAAAGGAAGAGAGGAGAGAGGAAATAAGGGAGAGAGGCAGAGAAAAGATAAGAGAGGAAGGGGAGAGACAGGAGAAGAAAGGAAGAGGAATAAGAGAGGAGACAGGATGTAGCCCAAGGAGGAGAAAGGGGGAGGAAACGAAAGACTGTGGATACGGTGGGATACGGAGGAAGATAGTGAGTCAGACAGAGAGAAGACAAAGAAGGAGGAGAGTAACAGGGACAAGGGAAAGAAGGAGGGAGAAGGAGGGATGAGGATGAGAGACAGGGAGGAGTGGAAGAGAGTAATGAGACCAGGAAGTAAGATAAGAGAGGAACCGGGCGGAATAGGAGAAAAGGAGATAGCAGAGAAGGAGGAGGGGAGTAAGGTGAAAAAGGAGGGAAGGAGGAAGGAGGAGACGAGGAGCGGGAGAGGAGAGAAGGATACAGAAGAGGGAAGAAGAAAAGAAAGGGAGACAAGGAGAGGATCTGGAAAGAAAGAGGATGGAGAGAGAAGAGGAAGAGCCGGAGAGATCAACAGGGGCGTGGAGAAGGAGAAGCAGGAAGGAAGAGAGAGAGGAGAGAGTGAAGAGCGAGAGAGAAGAAGGAGAAGGAAAAGAAGCATGGTATGGAGAGGAGTGAAAGGGGAAGAACCGGAGGAGAGAAGGAGGGAAGTAGAGGGAATGATAGAGGAGGTATTAGGAAGGAGGGCAAAGATAAGGGGTGTGGAGGAGAGAGTGGGAGAAGGAGGGAGGAAGGTTTTAATAGTAGAAATGGGGGATGAAGGGGAAAGGGAGGCACTGTTAGAGAAGGAATATGATATTAGGAGAGTGTGGGGAGTGGGGGTGGATGAGGACTTGACGATGGAAGAGAGGAAACCGAGGTGGAAAATGTTGGAGAAGGCAAAGGAGGAAAGGAGGAAGGGAAGAAGTGCGGTGGTGAGCAACAGGAGGATCTGGGTGGACGGGAAGGAATGGAAGTGGGATGAGGAGAGGAAGGTATGGTGGGAGAAAAGAGGAGGGTAGATTAAAACAGGGTAGAAGGAAAGAGTTAGGAGATATACGTAGATTTAAGATAGCGGTAAGAGTGGAGAGAAAGGGAAGGTATGGGCTGTAGAAACTAGGTATGTGAGGTTGGAAAGAAAGAAGTGAGTTGAAAAGAAAGGGGTGAGAGGAAAGGAGTGAAGAGTGGAGAATTTGTAAAGGATGTAAGAGAATGTATAAGAAGGAGGTGATTGTAAAGTGGATGAGGAGAGGAAGGTATGGTGGATTGTACGGAAAATTGTAACCCCTTTGGGGAATCAATAAAGAACATCTAATCTAATCATGTACCGTTTATGTTTTCTCTTCTTTAAACAGAAAAACGCGCGCTTAATTGAGATAAGCAATGGAGAGCGCCTTCTTTCATTCTTTTGTGCTTTTTTTCTGATGTAGTCTAGGTTAGATAGATGTCTCTAGTTAGTCATGTCACATGCAAGACACGTTGTTGTACGTAAAATACTTTCGGCTCTATTTTATTAGTGTTGATTATTGTTAATAAAACAATATATTAAATAATAATTTTTCATAATTTATGTAATGTACCGCATTCTTTCTGTGCAGTATAGAATAATTCGTGAAGGGGAATTATGAAACACCCTGTATAGCAAAATCAAGAAACGCGATAGCGTTTCCCGTTAATATACAGGGTGTCCCATTTTAAAAGTTCCACCCTCATAACTTTTCAGGATCAATGTTTGAAGGAAAACGACTCGGATAAAAGTTATAGGGAACAAAGGGGGTTATCTAATAGTGACCTTGGATTTGACATTAAAGGTCATTTTCAAGGTCATTTGAAGATCACCTTCATTTTTTTAAATGGAACCCCCGATTTTTTATTGCATATTCTTATAGCTTATGTCGAGAGCTTTCCAAAACACTATAATAAAGTATTTTTTCATTAAGTACTTTTTGAGTTATTTTATATTTTAATCTGACATATTTTGATATAAAAAATAAAATATCTCGTAAAATATTTAGTTTTCGATAATCTTACCGTAATACTTTTATGTACAGAATAATGAGACAAATCAATTAGTATAAAAAAATAATTGTTTTTAAGAAAATTATTTACAATGTATTTTTTTAAACAATTATTTGTTTTTTTTTGCACTAATTGATTTGTCCCATTATTCTGTACATAAAAGTATTACGGTAAGATTATCGAAAACTAAATATTTTACGAGATATTTTATTTTTTATATCAAAATATGTCAGATTAAATATAAAATAACTCAAAAAGTACTTAATGAAAAAATACTTTATTATAGTGTTTTGGAAAGCTCTCGAGGTAAGCTACAAGAATATTTAATGAGAAATAGGGGTTCCCATTTAAAAAACGGAAGTTGACCTTCAAATGACCTTGAAAATGACCTTTAATGTCAAATCCAAGGTCACTATTAGATAGCCCCCTTTGTTCCCTACAACTTTCATCCGAGTCGTTTTCCTTCAAACGTTGATCCTGAAAAGTTATGAGGGTGGAACTTTTAAAATGGGACACCCTGTATAATAAATATATACAGGGTGATTCAAAACAACCTTCTGTCCTTACAATGTCATATACTTGACTCAATTCTAAGACGACTTTTCCTTTGCCAAAATTTTTTCCGAGGCTTAGTTTTCAAATTATAAGCCAAAATAGTTAACGAATTACGGGCCGCGTACGCGAGGCAGGCAGGGGCGGCGCAACTCACCGTCCGATGCTGGTGATTACGTGAAGCGCTCGCTGCGATCAACTGTTTGCTACATGCGATGGGGTGTATGTGTGAGAGAGAACGCGCGCGTATACGCGTATACACACACATACACATTCTCTCTCTCTCTCTCTCCCTTTCTCTCTCTTACACCCATCGCGTGTAGCAAACAGCTGATCGCACACACGCTCTCTCTCTCTTTCTCTCTGTCTTTCTCTTTTATACCCATCGCATATAGCAAACAGTTGATCGCAGCGAGCGCTTCACGTAATCACCAGCATCGGCCGGTGAGTTGCGCCGCCCCTGCCTGCCTCGCGTACGCGGCCCGTAATTCGTTAACTATTTTGGCTTATAATTTGAAAACTAAGCCTCGGAAAAAATTTTGGCAAAGGAAAAATCGTCTTAAAATTGAGTCAAGTATATGACATTGTAAGGACAGAAGGTTGTTTTGAATCACCCTGTATAATAAATGTTATAATAAATGTAATATAAGTATATCTATCTAGTCTTTCTCGTTACAATAGATATATAATTTGTTGACATATTCTATGGTTTCGTCTTTTTTGTTATTAAATACATGATATGTTAACATATCTTACGGTAAAGTTGTGTTACGTCCAGACTCGGGGAAGGATGAGTCGACGGAAGGGCGCAACAACTATCTTTAATTTTCCCGAAATTAAACGTCTCGTGGCGTTTGGAATCGGGTCGAACGAACTGATAGGTCTGAAAAGCAGGTAAACGACTGAGTCGCTGTTACGCTGGTTATTCAGACGTTCGCTCGGTGGTCCCTTTTTGGTAAGAGAATTTAATCTCTTTTACGCGGGATGGGACCAAGTGCGATCTTTCGACTAGAGGAATGAGTGGGGGAGGTTTAATAAAGAGTTATTTTGATTTTAAATTAACAAAATGTAAATTTATTCATTTTTAAAGTAAATGGTGGATATACATGATTATATAAAAAAAATTAAAATAAAATATTGTTGATTATAATTTCTCGATGAGCGTACGTGTGTATGTATGTGTGTGTGTTAATTCGCGGGTGTTACATTAATACGGAGGACATCAGTCAGAATGCAAGGGAAAGATTCTATCGTTGACATTTAGGTTCTGACTGGTTAATACAATATAAAAATATATTTGATTAAAGGATAAAAACATAAAATCAAAATCAATATGTATAAGTAAATAAGTGTATATGTTAAAAACGGTCAGAAATATAAAATTGGTCGCTCGCATATGTGTTACATTAAGATCAGGATTTAAAATTTTCTAAGACTTATTACCGAAACGGGTTGATGATTTAAAAGAATGAAACATTCTTCGGAAAGTTTTGATTTAAATAAGAAACAAGACAAAAAGGAGGAAAAGAAAAATTATTCAATTAAACTTACTTTTTTAAATAGTAATTCAGAGGTGGAGGGGTGGCGAATTTTTGTACGGTGTTTCGCTCTGTGTCTCATGTCGGCAACCCGATGTTCGATTCGTGGTTGCTCTGGAGATGATGCCAAGTGAGGACACTGGTGGCACAAGTGCCTAACTAGCGAATTACGGTGCAAAAGCACAGAGTAAGACTGCGTGAAGCTGAAGACCGGAGAATAAGTACGTAAGTGATAGAGCGTATGTCCCTTCGAGTCCTCTTTTTATATCTCTCTTTTCGGGGTGTATTCTAATTTCTAAGAGTGGGAATCTTCCAAAACTTTAACGAATTAAAAGTTGTGCCAGTGTCCTCATTAGGCGGGGTGTTTCTCCTACTTTTCAAATTTTCACTCATGACGATAGTCGATTGGTGATCAGTTCAGAGTCCCTTGAGCTCTAGGTTTCCCTTACGCCCGATTTGATTTAGACAAAGTCCAAACGTGACGTCACAGAAGTTTCGTCATTATTGATTTAGTTGTATTCATCGGGTATTTTGTGAGAATTTTATTATCTTTTCGTTATCAGCTTTTTTATTCCGTTGGAGAATTCCACTGCGAGGGTATCTACTGGTTTTTATTTGTTTTTAGGCAACCGGCGCGGCTTCGTCGCGTCTTTCTCACGGTTACTCGTAGATATAGATATTGATAAGTGACTAAATGTTTAAGGAATGTGTGACGCAGGATGCTCTATCTACCGAACGACTCATTTCTATCACCGATCGATTGTCATTGCCGCAACTTTGTGGAAGGAAGGAGTCGTGGAGTCACCAGGACGTAACACCCCCGGCCTTAGACAAATGTTGGGGAGAAGCCCGACATTTGCAAAAATCAAATAGATTCCTTCCTTTCGCAGTTAACTAAAGTATCTTAATTGTATGTGGTTTTGTGCATGCTGATTTGTTTATTAAGAAGGAGGAAAGAAAAGGCGACCACCAAAACCTTTTTTCTTCTTTCTTCGTCCTTCTTTTACAAAAATATATATATATTTTTTTTACTTATTCTTTTAAATTTTCTCGTAATAACAAGAACTTTTCTCACAATAACAATAATTCTTCTTGTATTAACAATAATTTTGTTGTAATAATGATATTTTTATTTAATACGTTTATTAAAGAGTCTTAATACAAAACTATCTTTTCTTATATGTGCCCATTTATAGCGTAAGAGAAAAAAGAAACTGTATATGTCATAATGTTTACCTGACCAACATCAGTAGTCTCAAATCTTCAGCTGGAGGTTTTATTGCTCTGAGAGAAATAGGATATTTTTCTTTCTTTTTCCCATTTTTTCTGGTTATCAATGTCCTCCGGACAATGCAGGTGCAGCTTGTCAGGAAGATTCTCGATGCTTGGCTTGAATTCTCATTTACTGTGAGCAATTAGCCATTGATTGGGATATCATGTTAAATCCCATAGTAAAATGTCCAGGCTTTATTTGCCCGGATGCTGAATAGTTATAGGTGGATGCGCTGATGGATGTAGAGCGCCAAGATGACTTGTCAATTGACAAATGCTGGAGTAGTTCTCCTTGTTCTTTTAATTAGCTGTTGGTTGAAATACCATGTTTGTCTGCAGAATAATAAGCTGGATAGTTTATCACTAAATGTAGCATAGTGATCGCCTATTGGTTGTTGGAGCCGATGATATAATTTCTCTATGATGTTTTTCTAGCTCATTGTTTCTCCCTTTTTTTTTCAGATGATCAGGTAATATTTCTTTATATATATATAATTTTTTTTTTTTTTTTTCAGAAAAGATAGTTCTGTTTTTGTTATATATGCATATTATAATATTTGATCTATATATTATGCTAATAATATTTTTGTCCGCTAAATTAATGTTAAACGCAGTAACATTTATAATGTTTATATGTGTCTAAGGCTAAAAATATATATGTGTGTGGGTGTATATATGTATAATATATGTATAATATATGTATATATATATGTATATATATATACGTTTTTAGTATATTGATTAATCTAACAAATGATACAGTATGGCATACTCGCTTATGTTCTCTTTTATTTTACACGATGGGGAATATATTTACTGTGACTGCTAAGTTAAGTCTGTTCCTATTACTCTGTTTGATAAAATTTCAATTATTATTATTTTTTTTGTTTTATCGTGATTTGTCTTCCAATTCTGAGGTCCATCTGAAAATTCTCATAATTATTTATTAGTAGGTTTAATATATGAAATTCGTAAGCGGTTAGGATGTACAACTCGGCTATTTTTCTTTATTCTAATTTTGACGTTATTTTTATTAAAAATTTCTAGAACTTCGTGAGGCCCAGTATATTGATCTCCGAATTTGCCCGGTTTTGGACCTTTTAATAAAAATACTTGATCTCCCGGTTTAAAAGTTTGTGGGTTGATTTTTCTATCGTAATAATTTTTTGATTTAATTTTAGCTTGAATAACGTTATCGCGTGCATTTCCCTGAATTGCGTGAAGTTGAGTTACAAGATTTATTAAATATTCGTCGTAATTTGCTAATTTATCCCCAGGAGGTAGAAGTTCGTTTGATGGAACACGTGCTATCTTTCCAAAAACCAGCTCATATGGAGTGTGCTTTGTTGCTTCATGTACGCTCGTATTATAATTAAACATAGCAAGGCTAATCCATCTATCCCATTGTTTTTGTTCATTCGCGTATTGTTTTAAATATTCGCCTAATGCGTGATGTGATCTTTCTAATGATCCGTTTGATTGAGGATGGAAGGCTGTTGTGCGAAATTTACGAATTTTAAATAATTTTGCAATTTTCTTTATTAGATCGCTAAGGAAATTTCTGCCTTGATCTGTTAATATTGCTTTTGGTGCTCCAAGTACGCAAATAAATCGATCTACAAAAGCTTCTGCGATGGTTTCGGAAGTTTGATTCGGTAATGGTATTCCCATGCAAAATTTAGTTAATTGATCTTGTAATCAAAATTCAAGTAAAATGGCAAAAGAGCCACGCGCAGTTTTTTGGGCGCAAAAATATATAATTTAAATCAAAAATTGAATTAAAAAATTAGAGAATTTCTTTAATTACAAAATTCGCGAAAGGCGGACGTTTCGGCCCTTTTTTTGGCCATCATCAGCGCAAACAATAATAAAATCAACATTAAATACGGTATACAAAAAGAGTCTTAAACAATTAAAGCGCAAAGTTAAATTATATATTTTTGCGCCCAAAAAACTGCGCGTGGCTCTTTTGCCATTTTACTTGAATTTTGATTTTTAATCGTTTAAGAGCCTTACTTTTATATCTTTTTGATCTTGTAATGTTAGAATATATTCGTTTCCCCTTTCAGTTTTAGGTAAAGGGCCTACGATATCCATGGCTACTTTATCAAAAGAAGATCCTGGTGTGTCTGTAATTATCATTGGTTGTTTCGTTTTTACTCGTACAAGTTTTTTCAATTGACATTGTAAACATTGCTGTATATACCGTTGAACATCTGCTTTCAAGTTTTCCCAGTAATAATTATGTTTTATTCTGTTATAAGTTTTTGTGACTCCCCGGTGTCCTCCCGTCGGTAAGCAATGCATTTCGCTGATTATAACGGAACGTAAATCTTTCGGTGGATATTTAATTAGTCCGTGGCAAATAATAACTTTAGTAGGAGCGTCGGTGAATATTGATTGTATATGTGATTTGACGTCATTCCATAGAACATTATTAATAAACTCGGTTTTTGCAATATTAAATGTTTCTAATTTTAAATCTTCGGTTATTTTCCGTAAGTCTGTTAAGATTTTAACAATTTGTTTAAGAGTAGCTGTAGGGCCTTCTCGTTGTTCTTCGCTGACAGGTAAAGCCACATGATAATGATTTTTATATTTTATGGCCTTAACTTTTCCTAGAACAAGGGATCCTAGGTTTGGAAGCTCTTTTCGTTCGAAAAGTTTTTGTGAGCCTGAATCTAAAGGTCTTCCCTGGGTGTCGACGAAATATACTATATTATCTTTTCGTAAAAATAATAATTCTCGAGAGTCTATGACATTACTATGAGTTATTCTAGTTTCAATAAATGCAGGTTTCGTTTTTCTTGATTTTAAATTTTTGTTAATAAATCTTGTTCGTTTTCTTCTTCGTCTTCTTTTTCACTGTCAGAAATTTTATCAGGCGGATCATTTCTTTCTTCGATTTCTTCGATCTCTCCCTCGTCACTATGCAATTCGTTGGTTATTTTATTTTGCTCAATACTTTGTCTTGCAGTTCGGCTTCTTGTTTGAATTTTATTTTGTTTAGGAGGATCGTGTATTAAAGCTTTTTCAGTAATTGATAAATAATCTGGTTCGTTTAATTCTGTTTGTGTAAATGGAAGAGTATCGTTATTGTTATTTAATAAATTGCTTTCAGCTATTATTTCTTCGTTTTCCTCCATATCGGAAAGATATAAATGGAAGTCGTCATCTTCTTCTTCTTCTTCTTCGCTATCGGATTTTTCTAATAGTTCGGCAATTAATCGTGCATCTTTAGGGTTATCTGGGTTTAAAAGTTTCTTGTTTTTTATAATTTTACAATCTATTTCTTCGATATTTACAGGATTTTTGGATAATGCGTCTGCGTTTACGTTTGTTTTTCCCGCTTTGTATACAACCTCATAATCATATTCTGCTAATTTTAATCTCCAACGAAGTATTCGCATATTTGCGTCTTGTGCGTTTTTAAACCACATCAATGGTTTATGATCTGTAACTAAAGTGAATTTTCTTCCGTATAAGTATGGTCGAAAATGTTTAACGCAATATACAATAGCTAGTGCTTCTTTTTCGTATGTATCGTATTTTAATTCATTATCTGTTAAGGTTCGTGAGGCGTATGCTATCGGTAGGTCTTTATTTATCTCTCCTTGTGATAATATTCCTCCGACGGCTATTCCAGATGCATCGGTCGTTAAAATGAATGATTTGGAAAAATCTGGGTATTGCAGTACTGGCTCTTCGCACAGTTTTTGTTTTAAAATTTCAAAAGATTCTTCTTGCACAGATGTCCACTCGAAGCGGGTGTCGTTTTTTAATAAATTTGTTAATGGTTTGGCGAATTTGGAAAAATTCGGTATAAAGCGTCTGTAATATCCTGCAAGTCCTAAAAATTGTTTAATATTCCTAGGTGTTTTTGGTCTTGGAAATCGTTGTACCGCTTCTAATTTTTTCGGATCTGGTTTTACTCCATCTTTACTGATTACGTGTCCCAGATAAGTTACTTCCGTTTTTAAAAATTCGCATTTGTCTGGCTCCAATTTTAAATTAGCTTGTCGAAGACGTTCCATTAAAGCGTTGTATTTTCTTTCGTGTTCTTCTAAAGACGTTGCATAGATAACAATATCGTCCATATAAACGAATAATTCTTTGCCTTGTAACCCAGTTAATACTAAGTCCATTAGGCGCTGGAAAGTAGCCGGAGCATTTTTTAGACCGAACGGCATTCGGTCGAATTCGTAATGTCCAAAAGGAGTAGTGAAAGCTGTTTTATGACCATCTTCACGGTTCATTTTTATTTGATGAAATCCAGATGCTAAATCGCATACTGAAAAATATCGAGCTCCTCCTAATTGGTCTAATATATCGACGATATTTGGTAAAGGATATGCGTCTCCGATAGTTTTATCATTTAAAGCGCGAAAATCTAATACCATTCTCCATCGTTTATTTCCTTTGGAGTCTTCTTTCTTAGGTACAATCCATATAGGCGTGTTATATGGTGATTGTGAGTGTTTTACAATTCCTCCTTCTAACAGTTCTTCTACCTGCTTGTTTATTTCCTCTTTATGAATTTGCGGAAATCGATACTGACGAGTGTTTATTGGTTGGTCATCTGTAGTAGGTATTCGATGTTGTAATACGTGAGTTGCGGTTAATTTTTCTCCAGGAATATGAAATCGATCTTGACTGTCCGTTATTAATTTTATAATGCTTTTTCTCTCTGCTTCATTCAAATGTTCTAATCGCAATGATTCTATGATTTCGGCGGGTCGATTCTTTCCTTTTTCTTCGGAGATTGTTAGACAATTATGCAAATTATAATTTTCAACTTCTTGTTTTCTTTTATATCTTGTTTTGCGTTTTCGCATAAATTTTTCTAAAATTTCTTGAGATTTATTCAACAAGGATATAAGGATTTTTGAAGACGGTTTATTTTTACCTTTCATATTTCGTAGATCCGAATTTTTAATTTTTAAATTATATCTTTGAGCCTCTTCGAGGAGGTCTTTTATTGTAACATGAGAGGTTTTTAATTCATTATCATTTTCTTCTTTAAATAATCCAACTTTAGGAAATTTGATATCCAGGGAGGATAAAGGACTTCTCCCCTTTTTGGAATAAGGTTTTGCCGAAATACGTAGTGAGGTTTTATAATTTTCCTCCTCGCAATCGACGGAGCTAGGATTTTCTGACAAGGTTTGGAAATTTCCCTCCGAAATCCTAGAATTATTCCCTTCTTGAGAGGATTGGTAATTTCTCTCTTCGAGGGTTTTTAAATTAATTAAATTTTTAGGAGAGGTTTGGTAATTTCCCCCTCCAGGAATGGTTGGATTTATTAGATTTTCAGAAGAGGTTTGGTAATTTCCCTCTCCAAAGATTTTTGAATCATTCAATTCTTTATTTTTCCTCTCAGTTTTATTTTTTATCATTTCTTTATTTTTAATTTTATTCTTATTTTTATTTCCTTCTTTATTTAAGGTTTGTTCTTCGTCTTCATAATTAATTTCTTCGATAATAATATTTTT
Source organism: Formica selysi (assembly GCA_009859135.1). Lineage (NCBI taxonomy): Eukaryota > Metazoa > Arthropoda > Insecta > Hymenoptera > Formicidae > Formica > Formica selysi. Next base: position 52,352 of record WHNR01000028.1, on the reverse strand, counting down.
TTCATCCACATTTTCACCTTCATTTTCAGTATTCATATTATTTTCATAATCGTCGAATTTATAAGTAATTTTTTCTTCCGTATTCCTTGGTTCTTCTGGACTGTTTAGAGCCTCAATTTTTGAATCATGGTCGTCTAATAATTCGCTCAATGATTTTAGGCGCAAAGTCGGAACATATACTTCCGCCTCTTCATCTAAAGTACTTATAACGTTTAAATATGCTTTTCCGGCAACGTTCTCCACGATGGTGTCTCCCAAATAAATTCCATGTGCCACCTTTAGTCTCGGTATATATCCTACTTTTAGTTCTGGATTTTTTATTCTTACATAAAATAATGATTCGGATCGCGGAGCTACTATAATGGCTTCAGGTGATAAGAAAGGTATGTTGATTCCGGAGACATCCAAGTGCCCTTGTGCGTAATCTATTTTCGATGAAGTTTGTTTAAAGAAATCGTTTCCTAATATGCCGGATTGTGAAATTGGAAAATCGTTAGATATAATATGAAATATAACCGGTATTTCAAAAAGAGTTAATGTAATTTCACCTAAGGTGTACACAGGATAATTATTTATACCGTTCAACTTGAGGATATTAGTATAATTAATATTTATTTCTTCGGGAACGAGATTTTCTTTAATTATATTAGGTCCAGATCCCGTGTCTAGCATAAAAGTTATACTAGTAGTTAAATTATCGATGTTGATTTGAACGGTAGGCACGCGACTATGTTTGTCGAGGTTTACAGTCACGGGCCTTATGGTAGTTCTGTCCTTGTCTACTTGGCTACCTGAGTTTTGGACGGGTGCGGCTCTCGTTCGGACCCCTGCTGTGCACCCGACGTCGAGGGCCCGTTGTAGTTTCCCTGATTATTTTCTTTTTTTCGAAAATTACTGGCATGGCGTAATTGACAATTTTCGAGAAGATGACCTTGCTCCTTGCAATAGCGGCAGAATAAAGAATTCCTAGATCCCGTTTGCTGGTTTAGTTTTGATCGACAATCTTTAGCAATGTGTCCGAAGTTGTTGCAAATTTGACAAGTTGCGCGAGTTTTATTTCACGCATAACGTTGTTCGTTCTGTTTCTTCCAGCAATTATTTGCAGAATGGCCGGGTCTTTCGCACCATTGACAAATTACCGAGATTTTATTGTTATTGGTTGTATTATTCTGTCGGCAAGATTTTGCATCATGACCGGATTTTAAGCATAATTGACAAGTTATTATTTTCCCTTGAACTACGTTTACCGGTCGGCGTTGTTGTGGATCGCGAAAGCGGCATTTCTCTGCTCCATGCCCACGTTTTTTACAAATTTGACATACTAATATCGCGGTTCCTAAATCAATCTGGTTATTAACTTGTTGAGATGTTTGTAAATATTTCTTGCAGTTACTGCCTACTTGCCCTTCCTTATAACAGATTTGACAAATTTCTTTTAGACTGTTAGTTTTCTGTCTACCTGAACTGTTATCTATTCCCTGTCGTAAATTTGTCATTTCTCGGAGCTCTCTTTCTATCCTTAAAGCGTCGGCTGCAGTTTCTTGTACATTTAATAAATTTCTTGCAACTCGTTGTTCAATTTCTGGTTTTAACCCTCTAATAAAGCACTTGCACATGTCCTTTTCTAATGATGCTTTAATATTTTGGTCAGACGACACGTTTCCCGAACTTCTATATGTTTCTAAAATTTGTTTTCCAAGAATCTTTACTCTATTTGCATAAGTAATTACATCTTCGTCACCCTTTTGATATATACAACCCAATTCCCCTTGTAATTGATAAACGTTTTTTGCTGGTCCATAAATTTGTTTTAAATATTTAGTTAATTGAGAAACGCTATCGAAATCTTGACCTTGTATAGTTCGGCGAGCCTCCCCTATTATCCTGGTTCTTATTATTTTAGTAAACTGTAATTCAGCCTCACTAGCCAACATAGATTTTGCTTCTTCACATCCCTCGATAAAATAATTTAATGGGATATTTTGACCGTCAAAATAAGGGACGGCTTCGACCGCGTACTTCAAAGTAGCGAAAGGATTATTTTGAGTCATGTTGCCGCCGGTACCGCTCGGGTCTTTCTTTTTTTCGTATTTGTTAAATTCAGGTATAATAGTCTTATCGCAGGAATCGGCAAAATGAGACTCGGCCGCTATTTCGCTAAACTTTTTCTCAAAATCTTTTTCAATTACGGTTTCGTCTAATGAAAAATTAATGTTTTTAGTAGTTTTATTAGGAGTGGAAGTGTTTCTGATTTGTTAGATTTTGTTCGATTGTATGTGTCTTGAGCAAGCTGAAAATTTCGTTCTACTTCGTCTTTATCAGCTGTACCTCTTGTCCCTTTACTCATTCCAGTTTAAAAGATCGCACATTACAATCCCGGACGAGCCCCCAAAATTTAAAGAGCAGTATGTTACGTCCAGACTCGGGGAAGGATGAGTCGACGGAAGGGCGCAACAACTATCTTTAATTTTCCCGAAATTAAACGTCTCGTGGCGTTTGGAATCGGGTCGAACGAACTGATAGGTCTGAAAAGCAGGTAAACGACTGAGTCGCTGTTACGCTGGTTATTCAGACGTTCGCTCGGTGGTCCCTTTTTGGTAAGAGAATTTAATCTCTTTTACGCGGGATGGGACCAAGTGCGATCTTTCGACTAGAGGAATGAGTGGGGGAGGTTTAATAAAGAGTTATTTTGATTTTAAATTAACAAAATGTAAATTTATTCATTTTTAAAGTAAATGGTGGATATACATGATTATATAAAAAAAATTAAAATAAAATATTGTTGATTATAATTTCTCGATGAGCGTACGTGTGTATGTATGTGTGTGTGTTAATTCGCGGGTGTTACATTAATACGGAGGACATCAGTCAGAATGCAAGGGAAAGATTCTATCGTTGACATTTAGGTTCTGACTGGTTAATACAATATAAAAATATATTTGATTAAAGGATAAAAACATAAAATCAAAATCAATATGTATAAGTAAATAAGTGTATATGTTAAAAACGGTCAGAAATATAAAATTGGTCGCTCGCATATGTGTTACATTAAGATCAGGATTTAAAATTTTCTAAGACTTATTACCGAAACGGGTTGATGATTTAAAAGAATGAAACATTCTTCGGAAAGTTTTGATTTAAATAAGAAACAAGACAAAAAGGAGGAAAAGAAAAATTATTCAATTAAACTTACTTTTTTAAATAGTAATTCAGAGGTGGAGGGGTGGCGAATTTTTGTACGGTGTTTCGCTCTGTGTCTCATGTCGGCAACCCGATGTTCGATTCGTGGTTGCTCTGGAGATGATGCCAAGTGAGGACACTGGTGGCACAAGTGCCTAACTAGCGAATTACGGTGCAAAAGCACAGAGTAAGACTGCGTGAAGCTGAAGACCGGAGAATAAGTACGTAAGTGATAGAGCGTATGTCCCTTCGAGTCCTCTTTTTATATCTCTCTTTTCGGGGTGTATTCTAATTTCTAAGAGTGGGAATCTTCCAAAACTTTAACGAATTAAAAGTTGTGCCAGTGTCCTCATTAGGCGGGGTGTTTCTCCTACTTTTCAAATTTTCACTCATGACGATAGTCGATTGGTGATCAGTTCAGAGTCCCTTGAGCTCTAGGTTTCCCTTACGCCCGATTTGATTTAGACAAAGTCCAAACGTGACGTCACAGAAGTTTCGTCATTATTGATTTAGTTGTATTCATCGGGTATTTTGTAAGAATTTTATTATCTTTTCGTTATCAGCTTTTTTATTCCGTTGGAGAATTCCACTGCGAGGGTATCTACTGGTTTTTATTTGTTTTTAGGCAACCGGTGCGGCTTCGTCGCGTCTTTCTCACGGTTATTCGTAGATATAGATATTGATAAGTGACTAAATGTTTAAGGAATGTGTGACGCAGGATGCTCTATCTACCGAACGACTCATTTCTATCACCGATCGATTGTCATTGCCGCAACTTTGTGGAAGGAAGGAATCGTGGAGTCACCAGGACGTAACAGTTGTTTAGACATACTTCCACAAAATAAACATTACAAATACAAAGGTGCTGGTGAGGAGCGAATGAAGCAAAAACATTGAATATTTAAGAAGAAAAGAAATAGTTTTATATACATTTACATATATATATATATACATTTATATACATTTACGTATATCACTTCTACGCAACCGTAGCACAGAATGATTCTCGATTTCGTTGTCTCAACGCGATTCACTGTGTTATAGTTTGTGCAGTGTATTAATAGTTTTAAATATTGGTGATTGGCGTGAAGAGATTAAGGTAATTTTTATTTCTGATTTATTCTATAATTCTATATTTATTTATTACAGAAAATATCTGAGGCTAACGTAATATTTCGCATTAAATTTAATTACATTACTTTCAATTTTATCGAATTCTATTAAATGTCTTAATATTTATTATATTTACAATAATCTTTTAAGTTTTGTAATTGTTATACGACCGGGAATAGAGAAATGCCTTGATACATATATTTATCGGGGCATATTTGACACGCGTGCTTTGTCTCTAAATAATCACATATCATGATTGTTGATTAATTAAAATATTATTTTATTCATCTTGATAATGAAACATTATTGATAAAATTATTATTATTAATAATAATAGTTAAATATAAAGATAAAGCTACAGTTCCGAAAACGATAAATCTCCGATTGCGCTGAAATTTTAACCAAAGCTTGTCCTTGACTTGAGTATAAAGCACCTTGAGGATTTTTTGCCGACGAAACCCCGTTTGCCCCCGTTTGCCCCCTCAAAGTTCCAAACATTTTTACTGTATATCATCAAAAATATTGATTTTAGAGAAAAAAGTTTCAAACAAAAAATAAAGCTTCTAAAAAACTGAACAAAAAAGGTTATGTACATTTTTTACGTAAACCCATTATTTTAGGTGTTATGTAATAAAATAATAATTTTAACGTTCTCGTGTAAAAATATTGTTGCGTCCCTGGATTTCATCTGGAGATCGTCTCTGAGCGCGTTGCCAAGGGTTGTTGAAAAACAACGGCGGACATTTTGGGAGAGATCGGCCATCTTGAGTCTCGCGACGGATGGCATTCCGGGCTGATTACGATTACCGTTATTACCCTTATTAGTTCTGTGTTCCTTGTTTAACTTTGTTCTGTGTTCTGTTATTAAAGTTCCTGTTGTTCTTAATTAAAAGCGTTCTCTATTTCTATCGTGGTACGCGAGTGCCGATTGTGCCGCGTGGGTTCGAATAATATCGAAGACGACGCGCGAGCGCAACAATATATTGTACCAATGTGTCAAGTTCTTTGGTAGTAGAGTCCCCCGTAGGGGGGGGGGGCGGAACACTGTCCCACGCATATACTTTTTAATGCGAAGTGAGGCTTCACATGGGTTTACAAGAAGAAATTTATTTGGGAATCTACAACTGAAGAAAATCTATTAATATATTTCCCTATGAATCAGGTCCGATACATTGTATTAACACGATAGCGTTAAAATTATTATTTTATCACGTACCTTCTAAAATAATGGGTTTATGTAAAAAATGTATATAACCTTTTTTGTAGAGTTTTTTAAGGGCTTTATTTTTTGTCTAAAACTTTTTTTTTGTAAAATCAATATTTTCGGTGATATACAGTAAAAATGTTTGGAACTTTGAGGGGGCATAGGGGGCAAACGGGGCTTCGTCGGCAAAAAACCCTCAAGATGCTTTATACTCAAGTCAAGGACAAGCTTTGGTTAATTTCAGCGCAATCGGAGGTTTATCGTTTTCGGAAGTTTATCCAATGTATATAATATATTTATATATTTTAGAATGTATAAATATATTTTTTTAACAGCTTTAAAATGTATATATAAAATGTACATAATAAAATATATTAAAGTTAGATATTATTATTAAAGTAGTAAATAATATTATTAAAGTAGTAAAACCAAAGATAAAAGGATAATAATTATATTATAATTATATTATTTTATAATAATTATATTATGATAATATAATTATAATATTTAATAAATATTAAATATATATTAATATATATTGATAATATTTATTTATTCAATAAATATTATCAATATTTATTATAAATATTCGATTATATTAAATATTAAATAATAAATATTAAATATTAAATGTTTAATAATAAACATTAAATATTATAATTATATTACCATAATATAATTATATAATTATATAATTATATAATTATATAATTATATAATTATATAATTATATTATAGTATTGTATAATATAATTATTATATAATATATATAATATATTTTATTATGTACATTTTATATATACTAAATTTATACATTTTAAAATATAAATATATTATATTATTAAATATTATAAAATATAAATATATTATATACATTTTATATATATTTATATATTTTATATATTTATATTTTTATATATTAATATATTTTATTTCTGACAAATTTCTTTAACATATAGACAAATACTGTCAAAATATGTGTGACAATTATATGTTTGACAGCCGCCAACGGCACGAATATCATTGACGTAAACTTACGCAATATAACAGCCAATCAAATTTAGGCACAATTTACCTCGTAGCACCGTCCCGCAGTGGCTTCCCCCCCGCAATGATATGCTCGGTCCCTATATTTATATGTCTATGGCATAATGATATAGTCATGAGTCATAGAAGATAAAGATTGAATAGTAGATTCGACTGTTTTTACTCCTACATTAGTTAATGTTCTTCCATAATGTATTTCTAAATTAAAGCCGCTTTCATCTGTATTATAAATTGATCCTGCATCGATTACATCAACATATGATTTAACCTGTCTCACAAATTCCTGTGCACTTTGACTTATTGTTACATCTGCTGCATGAGAAGATCGGGTTTTGAAACTTGTTCGGGAGTCGACCTCGACGAGATCGCCCGAATCTTGAGAAACGCTCAGAAATGAGCGAGAAGCGATGTGTAACGCGAATCCGTAGATCCGCTGGAGGATAAGGAGATGTTCAGAAAATACTCGAGTGTAGATTGTTTTCAATATTCGTTTTATTTAGAATACTAGGAGCGAGCGACGGCACGTATTCCGCGAATCCGACGGAAATCTTCAAATGTCCTGTTAATGACTGCCCTTTTTCGCGGTTCGGAAATCTTGATTAAAAGCTTCTTGCTAGAAACTCTCGCGAGAGCGGAAATCTTGCACGCGAACGCCGGATGGAATTTGGCGCGAGGCAGAGGACATTCGCGATGCGGTTAACTAGCGTCGACTCTCGGACTCCACACGATTAACGTTCACAATGTCTTAGCACTAACTGATTGAAGAATACAGTTTGAGATTTGACCGAACTGACCGCCGCGAGAATATGAATGCGATCGTATGGCGAGACAATTCGGACCGAATTTGAGACGAGTATGCCTACTGCGTACGCGACACGAGCGAGAATAAGCGAAATGCGAATGCGAAAAGTCGATGAATTTCGACCGGCTCGAATCGTTGTCGTAGACTAAATCGACCGACCGCGGAAACTCGCGCTCTGCCGATATGAATAACAAGTTTTTCCGATTTCGAACCTTCGAGAACTTGCTGTTTGTCACAGTTTTTCATTCTAAGAAGAATGCGATCACGCACTTTTCTTTGTTATGGTCACGCGCCGATCGCGACGATGCTTATTCTCGCTCGGGTTTTGATCGTGGCTCTTACCGTTCAGATTTGTCGGTTGAATTTACAGTTTAAATTTATCGATTAAATTCAACGTTTCAATCTTGAACAAAACTTGTTATTTTACGTGATACAATGCAATGAGCTTTTTAATAATTCCATATCCTCCAATTTCTTGCTCTAAATGAAGGAAAGTCTATTTGTTTCTTTGCTTGTAATTCTTCATTTTCGCAAATCTATGTCGTGAATGATAGAGCCTCTATCAATAGCTTCTTGGAATTGTGTTAGTACATATTCGGCAATAAATACAAATTTGTCTCTGTTTGACCCTCCGCGCATTACATTTTCTTCCCATCTATACAATCGCAAAACAGATTTTATTTAAAAGAAAAGTTTAATATTTAGAAAATCTAATTCAAAAATAAAAAGACTAATGAACTAACGCAGATAAAGGTAAATGAACGATCGCAGATATGCGATGTAAGTAATGTGCATAAGTAGGGTAGTAAGGCCGGTTATAGCCCATTTTTCCCATGAGTGCGAGAGAGACAGACAGAGAGAGAGAAAAGGACAGAGACATGATTAGAAAGAGATAGAGAGATGACCGAGGGGGGAAGTGCGGGCCGGGGGGAGAGCAGGGGTGGTACGTAGGGCGAGACGGGAAGCGCGGCCAGGGGAAAAGCGGGGCGAGAGGGTGGGGGGTCGGGGGAGCGCGTGACGTCACAAGAGGGAGCGGGTACGAGTCGCCAATATTGCCCGGGAGATGGCACTCGGCTCGATTGAGGTCGCGGTTTCTTCCGGCGCGACTCGACCTTGGTGCGACTCGACCTTGACGCGACTCGTTCCTTAGGGGGGGGGGGGGCGACGACAATCCCTCGCGCCGCTTCTAGCGCGCGATCCGCTATCGCGATTCTTTAGGGACGCGCGCCGCTTCTAGCGCGCGATCCGCGAGCGGACGCCGGGAATCCGGCGTCGAGGGAGACGGAGGATCGTCGGAGGGCGGTAGAACGGAGAGAGGAACGGTTAGCGCCGATACGAGCGCGCTTATCGCGTTTCGGGGCGAGTTTTTTTCGTTTCCCGGCGACGACGCGCGTCCGGTGACGAGACGCGTCCGAGAGCGAGTATCCGGCTCGGTTAATCGGGGCGCGTCCTCGCTATTTTTCCCCGTTATAAAAGGATGCCACGACGATCTCGAGGTATTAGTACGTTCGAGAATATTCGCGGCGCGATGAAGCGCGTACCGAGCGCTTTATCGAGATTAGCCGGAAGAGTGGTAAATATTCGAATTAGAAGTATCGAGAATATACAGAATTTGGAAATACCGAATTGTTTGAAGAAGGAACTACGCGAATGTTATATAGAGGACTGTCCGTACTGTAGAGAAAAGATCGGCTTCGCGGAAGAGTTCGTGCAAGAGGCGAGCGAGGCGCGATTCGACGAGCCTTTCTCGAATGTCGGAGCCGATGGCTATCTGCTTTATCGCAATTGGAAACAGCGATACGGAGTTCCGAGATTTTCGTGGGAGGTGAATCATGTCGGTCATTGCTTCTACACGTTCGGTTGCCGATTCGAGAACTGAAATTATTTCGAGGAAGACGAGAAATATTGCGTGGATTGCGCGCATAGATCGAGTTTCGTGAGAAGCTTATCGACGCATATGAAAAAATCGGTGTATAGCGAGAGAGTGCCCGCTTGCGATCTTATCGACGAGGTCTTCGACGTGTCGAATAATTGATGCGGCGGCTGCGCGACGAGAGCTTTGTTCTACATCGAGGGTTACGACGAGGAAGAGACGTGGTTTATCAATAAAAGATCTTGGCGTTCGTTGAACGACTAATGATGAATCGAGAAACGATGGAAGAGCGCGATCTTCTCGATAGCGCGCGGGACGTCGCGACGGTGGACGCGTATCGCGCGTGGGCGAGACGGTGCGACGAGCGTCTCGAGTTTCTGCGGGAGGGATGTCGAGGCGAGCGCCGGGGGAGATCCACCGGAGCGATCAATTCTCTGATCGCTCGAACCGTTCGATTGACGGGCGCGAGAGACGATCTGCGTCGGCGTTTCGAATGCGTGGGAGGCGGCGTAGAGGCGCGAGGGATTCTCGTGGTTCGAGATGGAGACAGCTTTCTCTAGACGCGTTTTAACCGGCGCGGTTATCAATTTCGATTATTTCGAACCTTTGTGATTTCTCGAGGACGCTAGAGATACCGTGCTCGATCGAGTACGCGATGTTATAGATGGATATAACAGTGTCAAGGTCAATACCGTGTTCATCGGCGAGTTCGTCTCGGGCGACAAGATTGATGTTAAGATTATCGCCACGAAGAATTATCCGTTTTTACCTCTTTCCGACTTGCGAGAGTGATACGGGAAGCGTGTGGTCGACGCTACTCTAGCTTCGCTGGAGGAGTTTCAAGAGCGTGATAGCGGATGGGCGAATACTAAATTTAACGGTGAACGTGAACAGATACAATCCTATGCGGGGGCGTTCCGACAGTCTTAGGCGCCCCTACGCTGGAATTTGTTCGCGCGCTCCAACGCGAGGCTGCAAGAGCAAAAAAATTGTCTCAAAAATTACCGCTTCGTTTCTTTTTTTTAATTTTAATATTTTAATATTTTTTTTCTTTTTCATGTTTCAATATTTTAATATTTTTTTATATTTTGAAATTGTTGTATATATTTTCCATTTTTATATTTATTTTCACATTATCGAAGGTTAATATATTTTATATCTTTTTCTTAATACGTTTTTTAAAAAGGTAAAATAAAAACAATTTAAAAATAGGTATTTTGTCGGGCCTTAGAGCTCGGCAGTGAAAGGGATAACGCACACAAGCGTACATGTGATGCGCAGAGTGCTCTGCGTTATCCCTCCACTGCCGAGCCGGTGAGCCAAGCCAAGACTTCGTTCTGGCATCATTGCTTACTGTTTACCGCCTTATGTAGTATAGCGTAGGCTATCTCTGAAGCAAATTTTTTTCTTGCTGCCACGCTGCCATTCGATTAAACAAGGTTTTACAAGCGGGCGGCATTGAGCCGGTAAGGGCGGTCATCGCAGCGGTCAATTTTCAGTCAGTTTTTGGATACTTCAAAAATTATTGGCGCCTAAAATTTTGCGCCCCTACAAATTTTGCGCCCTACGCTGGAGCATACCAGCGTACCCCATCCGCACGCCCCCGATCATATGCACGCTGGATGCCGCGTTGAGATACCGCGAGAGATCGCGTTGAAGAAAGCGGTGGTTAACGTGCGATTTACGGATAACGCGTGTTTCGCGTGGGCGGTAGTCGCCGCTTTATATCCGGTCGAGAAACACACGGAAAGAAGCTCGCGGTATCCTCACTACTCGACGGTGTTGAATCTAGAGGGTGTCGAGTTTCCCATGAGTTTAAATGGAATTACTAGATTCGAGCGTATTAATGACATATCCATTAACGTGTATACCGTTCGGGATAAGAAGAACAAGAAAGGTAACTGCCGTATCGTTCCTTTGCGTCTCACCGGTAATAAGAAGAACACACACGTTAATCTGCTGTATCTGAACGATACGACGCAACGAGATAATACGGCGCATTTCGCATGGATCAAAAATTTGTCCCGACTCATCGGCTCGCAACTGAGCAGTAGGCAACATAAAGCGCATATATGCGATCGGTGAGTACGAATTAAAAAAATTTGTCGCGTAATGTGGATAATATACGCGATTTAAAAATGTGTTTTATGTCGCAGATGCATGCATTATTTTCGAACGAGCGATAAATTATCGGCTCACAGCGCGGACTGTGGAAGGATGAACGAGTGCGCCATAGTCCTTCCTACTAAAGACGACAAATGGTTAGAGTTTCGCAATTACTGTAGAAAGGAGAGACTTCCGTTCGTGGTGTACGCCGATCTCGAATGCGTGCTGGAGAAGAAAGAGGAGAAGAGAACGTCGAACACGTCTATCGTTCAGCATCACAAAGTCTATAGCGCTGGATATTACGCGCGATGCGCGTTCGACGATGCTGGCTCGACTTACAAAGCCTATCGCGGCGAGGATTGCGTATCGTGGTTCGTTAAAGAACTGTACGATCTAGCGCTTCGCGCGAAGACTAGTCTCGGCACCGATGCACCTATGACGGATCTTACACCGGACGAATGGGAGAGATTTATGAGCGCGACGCACTGTCGCGTATGCGAGAAACCGTTTGAATCGGAAGACGCTCGCGTGCGCGATCACTGTCATCTAACCGGACGGTATAGAGGTCCGGCGCATTCGAATTGTAATTTAAATTACAAGGAGACTTACGTAATTTCCGTATTCTTTCACAATTTATCGGGCTACGACGCGCATTTAATCATTAAAGATGTGGCTAACGCCTTTCCCGGCAGCGTCGAACTGTTGCCGCTAACGAAGGAAACGTACATCTCTTTCACGAAGAACGTCGAGGATGCGTCGAACAAGGAATGGTTCGGGAGACGCCTGAAATTGCGCTTCGTGGATTTTTTCAAGTTTCTAAGCGCGAGTCTCGAAAAATCGCTGGGGTCACATCGACGGGTCTCATACCTATAGTGCGATGTTTTCGCGCGTTGTACTCCTCGACGAGTCGAGGTAATTCGTCGATCCACTTGTACGTTCCGCTCAGCGTGAAATACTTCCACATAGAATTTTTGAGCGTGCGATTGAATCATTCGACGATCGACGCCTTCATCACCGAGTGCGTCGAGTAATGATTCACTTCGCGCTTTTCCGCGAATTTTCGCACCTCGGCGTTATAGAATTCCTTTCCTTTGTCGGTCTGCAGATTTTTCGGACACCGCTTAGAGTCTCGCACTATCTTGGATAACGCTCGGGTAACCTCGTTCGCGCTCTTGCTTTTAAGCGGTACGGCCCACGCATATTTGCTTAACGCGTCGATAACGGTGAGTATGTAGTTGTGGCATTTGTTGAATCTCGCGTAAGGACGCATCTCGACCACATCCGCCTGCCATAGGTCGTCGTACCCGCGTATCGCGACGCGACGACGCGGAAAGTTTCTTCTCGCCGGAGCATGCAGTTCCTCGACTAGTCTTCGTTTTTCGGTGCTCATAATTCTCTTCTCTTTCTCTCAAGGATGACGTTGGGCGGGATCTCTCTCTCGAGCGGCTCGCCGCTCCGAGCGTCGCCGCCGGACTCGCGAATCTTCGCTAGTTCCCTCACTCTCCCCGATAACTCGTCCGCGTCTCTCTTCAATCGCGATGTTGAATTTTCCAATTCTCGTATTTTCGCCGCGGAATTCGCCGCGACGCGCGATTTTTGGGTTAGTTCCTGTATTATTTTACCCTGATTGAACAGTATTTTACGGTCGCTTGCGCTTTTCGTCGAAGACTCCACCGCGTTGAGCGATATCGTATTTTTTGCGGCATTGATCCGATCGCTTAAAGCGTTGATTCGTTTATCCAAAGCATCGATCCGTTTATCTAGAGCATTAGCGTTCGATTCTGTTCTCGAAACGGAATTTTCCACGACGTCTACCCGTTTACTCAGAACGTCGTCGCGCGCTTCGATTTTGGAAACAAAACTTTCCGCGGCGTCTATTCGTTTACCCAGAGCGTTATCGAGCTGGGTAAGTCTCGTGAATAGTAGAATGATGCCTTTCCCTGCCTCGTCCGCGTCTTTTCTCAATTGCGACGTGATTCCTTCAACGTAGCTTTTGCTCGTCGCGTCGGCGTCCTCTTCCGGCTTAGCCACACGTTTTATCTTGCGCTCTCTCGCGTCGTACTCGACGGAAGAGCTTAAACACAGCGCGTTATCGCGCACGTAATTTCGCAGAGACTCGATAGCCGGACGTAGTCTTCCGGTTCTCGCGTCGTAGCCGCGGTTTTTTAGAGATGTACCGAATTTGCTCACGGACATCGCGAATCCCGCGTACGATTGCGACGATCGTCGATGCGACGGTTCGCTTTATACGATCGCTCCCGTTTCGCGAAGCTCCTCGATTATCGATAGAATCTCGTTTTCGTGAGCGTTGTTGCCGGCTCGACGCGAAGCGTCCAGCAATCGCAGACGATCCACTAATTCGTTCGGATCGTCCCAATGAACGTAATCGATTTTATCGTCCATGACTCGTATGGTCGACGGTACGCGACCCGCGCCCGTCTTTTTCGCGCCGCTGCCGTGGATAAGCGGAGCGATAACGAACTTGTATTTGTATCCCTTATTTCCTAAAACAGATTTTCTAGCGTCATGGTCGCGTTTATGAGCGTTCGTTGTTAACAATATATTTTTGTATGTTAATTTATCCTTTTCCGTGTACGTGAGACTATCAGGATTTTTCATAAAGATCAATTCGTACAAACCGGGGGTACCGATGTATTTAATTTCATCTATAAATATGGAGTCATCCGCGTCTACATCGAATCGCCTATTGCCGAGCATCGCGCCTTTCGCGCTGATGTACACTCCGTAAACGTGATCGATCTCATTCGGCGCTTCTCCGCCGAGAGGAGTCCCCATATATTTTCGTCCCAACGGTCCTAGCCGACCGTGCGACATTTCGCGATCTTGAGAAGTTCGCGAAGTTCGCCAAACGGGCATTTCGAACGTCGAGGGCGACTCGAGATTCTCGGGTTCGAACGCTTCCTCTTCAGTTTCGTCCCGCGCGAATGGATCTCTCTCGATAGGATACTCGTTTAACGGAGTAGAAACGGCATCTAATCGTCGTCGCGCTCGTATTCGTTTCACTTTAGGTTTTTTCCAAGCGGGAGTCAACTCTTCCTCCTTCCATTTTTCCTCGACGCTCGTCGTTACGGATGAGGCGTCGATCGCGTTTCGCTTTATCGTCTCGCGTTTAATCTCGTCTCGCTCGATCTCGTTTCGCTCGGCGCGTTCGGCGATGCGCCGCAGCGGTTCGACGATCGGCTTGAAACGGCTCTCCATCCCGATCTCGTTCTCCATTTTGCCGGTCTTTAACGCTCTGTGTTTTTTACGAATCGATGCGCGCGTCTTAGCGATCTCTTTTGCCGTCTTCTCTCGTTCGCCGATATCCGTCGCAGCCATCGTGATTAACGAATCGATTCTTCTCGCTTGCGGGAGGGAGAGCGATCGACGCGTTTGACGTATTCGCGACGACTGATCGCTCTATCGGTACTCGATCGGTACGGCGAAGTCGTTAAACCCTCGTCTGTATCTGCCGGCGCGAAGCGCGCTATCTTTGTCGATCACTAGGAAACCATACCTGTATCGCCAACACGCGCGACATAGCGCGTGAAAATTCTCATACGACATATCCATGTTCACGTGATCGTTGTATGCGTCACGCAAATTAGTACCATCTTGTTTAAAAAGAATCAACAGATTCGCGTTATCTCGAATCAAATGCTTTGGTATTTTAGCGTACGTTTGGCACAGATAGAAGCAATCGACGTTCGAGTGTCGACCCATAGCGAAGTACTCTCTAATAGTATCCTGTTTGTCGCACGCTACGTCGTCAAATACGAATATAGAATTCGGGAGCGCTTCGCTAGGCGAAATAACGTCAGAGTTATTGGAAAATGTGAAATAACCTATATCTTCCATCGGTGCCAATAAATTCTCTAAATACTGATATTTAGGCTGCTGCAACGACTTCGAGTAAACATAAACGTTCTCGAAGCGTACGCCGTGCGGGCTCTCCAACAAACTTATCAGCGCGTTCGTTTTACCGCAATTAGGGGGACCGCAAATGAGGCAGCGAATAGCGCTCGGTAATAGACGACCGTGTCTGCGCGCTTCCTCCGACGGTCGCGCCCTACCATCGAGGTTCGTCACCCTTATCGCGATCGGCTGCCGCACGAAGCGCATTCCTCTCGCCGCGCGCGTGCGCGGTACACTCGCGCGAGGCAGGGCGAGATATTTTTATTTATATACGAATAGATCGCCGTCGATCGCGCAGTAGCGAATCGCGCGCAGTGAATCGAGATGTTTATCTTACTAGTAGATGGTGACGATATTCTCGATTTCACCACCAATCAATTGCGGTTTATCCCGAAAGTAATCTTGCTAAAGCACTTCGGTCGCTATGTGGAACGATTGTGGGAGAAACTGCCCGAACATATAAGAGTGGATCCGGAGGTGCGGCGTTACCGTCGATGCCTGGAGCATTACAATCGTCCCTGGCAACGAACGCACATCGACGGCCCGGCGCCGCTCGTTAAAGATTGCGGCGAATGCAATTCGCGAAGCGGCGGTACGGTGTAATCGGTGATATTGGTGGCGCCGGCTTATTGAACAGAGCGATAAACGCGCTCCCCTTCGAACTACACATACCCGGATATCAATTTTGCGGGCCGGGTACCCGTCTCGCGAAACGACTCGCGCGAGGCGATCGAGGCATCAATCCTCTGGACGCGGCCTTCCGCGAGCACGACGTCGCGTACTCGCGGAGCGGCGAGCTCGCCGATCGACACGTCGCCGACCGCGCGCTCGCTGAGAGAGCGCGCGAGCGCGTCGCGGCGAGAGACTCGACTCTCGGCGAGAGAGCCGCCGCGACGGCTATATGGATAGCTATGAAATCGAAAACGAAACTCGGAATGGGCGCGACGAGAACCAAGAGAAAGAAGAGCAAGAGGAGAACGACCGCTACGAGGAAAAGAACGCTTCCGATAACGAAACGCGGCGGCTTTTTACCCCTGCTGCCGTTATTGAGAGCTCTCGGTTCTTTGGCTGGAGGAGCGACGGAAATCGCGAAGCGATTTGACGATGAACGATCGCAAAGCGGCGCGATGAGAGCGGCATCGTGAATTTAGACGACGCATCCTGCCCGGGTACTCATTGGGCTCAGTGTGGCGTACGCGAAAAAGGGAGCGCCGCGATCTATTACGACGGTTTCGGCAATCTTCGTCCTCCGCGCGAAATCGCGCGTTATCTCGGGCACGATGCGAACATTCGATACAATCGTCGCTCCGAGCAAACGCGCGATCAGAATATCTGTGGACAATTGAGTCTTCGATTTCTCTGGGGGGTCGATTGGAGGAATCGCACGCGATATATAATATCGACTGTCGTTCGTCGATCGAGCGCAGTTCGACCGCTCTCGTCAATCATGTCGCTAACTCTTACTCTTTCCGGACGAAGCAGCATTCTCGCGGCGAGTTACTTTCCGCTTCTGGATTTAAACGACGATGATTACGAGTTAGGTTTAACCAATTTCGAGACTTATAACACGATACCGAATGTAAATTCCACGAATAATAAATTTTACTTCGACGACAACGACGAGGTTATCGCGATTCCAGTGGGATCTTACGAGTTAAGCGCTGTAAGCGCGTATCTAAGAGCCGCGATTCATCGCAAACGACGAGCGAGAGAGGAGAGACGAGAGCGCGGGAATGAGGAACCGGAAACGAGCGATGACGATTATATATACAACGTCGGCGACGACCGCGACGACTATTTCGAAGACGATGAGAACGGTGATAAGAGTGAAAATTCTATAACGCTTCGCGGTAACGATAACACTATGAGAAGCGAGATCAAGTGCGCGTATCGAGTAAATTTCACAAAACCCGATAACATCGGTTCGCCACTGGGTTTCTCGTCTCGCGTGTTACAATCGAATAAATGGTACGCGTCCGATAAACCGATAAATATTATGGCTATTAATCTCATTAGAGTAGAGTGCAACATCACGACAGGAGCGTATCACAACGACAAATCCGAATACTATACACGAGTTCGCGCCTAATGTTCCACCCGGATATAAAGTGTCGGAGATCCCGGCGCAGATCATTTACCTCCCGATCATCGCGCGGACCATTACCGATATAAATATGCGTGTCGTGGATCAGAACGGAAGACTAATCGATTTTCGCGGCGAAGAGATCACGGTTCGTCTGCACGTGCGGCGAAGACGGTAAAAAGGCGCGCGATGCTCGTAGTGAACGGGTCGAATGCGAGAAACGCGCCCGTCGTCGCTATCGCGTCGCCCCTAGATGCGAAAAAGAGAAAGAAAAAGGGAGGAAGGTTAACCGTCGCCAACGCGGCTTTCCTGCGCTCTTTGGGCTTCGTCGTACCGAGAACCGTTTCTCCGTAAAAGCGTAATGTGCGACATTCTAAGCATCAGCGGGGAGCCGATCTTCGACGATCGTATCGTCAAGATCGAAACTCACACGTACAATCCTTACGCCAATACTACGTTCGGGAATAGCGACGAGATACGAATTCCTATACAACAGCAAGATCTGTACACGTTACCGTGCGATAGTTTTCTCTACATAGAAGGTAGACTCGAGTCGAAGGAGTCACCGAGTACGCAAGAGGAAATCGCGTCGGTGACGAGGCTGGTGAACAATTGCGCGGCGTTTATGTTCGAGGAGATTCGCTACGAGCTCGACGGTGTGGAGATCGATCGAAGCAGAAACGTTGGGATAACGAGCACGATTAAGAATTACGCGTCGCTGACAGTCGAAAAAGGCAAGATATTAAAAAACGCCGGATGGGACTTATCGGCGGTAATTCATTCGTCGATCAACGATTTCAACTTTTGCGTACCTCTCAACGTGTTATTAGGTTTTTGCGAGGATTACAAGCGTGTCGTGATCAACGCTCGACACGAACTTATTCTGATACGAGCGCGTAACGATAACAATTGTATCATATCGCGCGAAACGCAAGAGCCTAAAATCGTTTTGTTAAAGATACAGTGGCGGATGCCTCATATAGTGTTAAACGATGTTAATAAATTAAGGTTATTGCGCACGTTGGATAGCGGACGATACCTGAGCGTCGCTTTTCGCTCGTGGGATCTCTACGAGTTTCCGCTTCTACAGAGCACGACTAAACATTCGTGGGCTGTCAAAGCGGCGACGCAACTCGAGAAACCGCGATACGTTATCTTCGCGCTACAGTCCGGAAAGAAGAACGTTCTATCCGAGGAGCTTTCCCTATTCGACGATTGCAAACTGACTAATGTCAAACTGTATCTTAATTCCGATTTTTATCCTTACGACGACATGAATCTGGATTTCGATAAGCGCAAAGTCGCAGTGCTGTACGATGTACTTGAAATTTCGAAGAACGTACTACGGATGCGACAATGACAAAGCGCTCTTAAATCTGAATAAATTTTTAGTCCACGGCCCGCTCGTAGTCATCGACTGTTCTCGACAGAACGAGTCGATCAAGAGCGCCACTGTGGACGTTCGCGTAGAGTTCGATTACAAGGAGAACATCCCCTCTAATACCACAGCTTATTGTCTTATCATTCACGATCGAGTGGTGGAGTACAATCCGCTCACCAACGTTGTGCGCAGAATCGTGTAAGCGCGATGATATTCGAAAAAATATGAAGAGAGAATAATAGAGGCGAACACTTCGAGTACCGCTAACAACGACGATGGACGCACCGATCTTCGTCGATCTTCAAGGTTTCGTAGTTAACGAGAGATTCGTCGCGAAAGAAGTAGCCGTGTTAAGAAATGGCGCGGAATTGACGTATCACATCTTTCGCTCACCGATGTCTTGGGATCTGCTAACGAGAGCGGAAAAATCGCGAGCGTGTTGGTTGACATCTAACCATCATCAACTAAAGTGGAATGACGGACACGTGAATTACGGGTCGATGAAAAGACTCGTTCGAGACGCCGTATGCCGAGAATCTAGCCCCGATTCGACGATAAGGATCTACGTCAAAGGTCACGAGAAGAAAAAATGGCTGATCGAGATCTTAAGAAACGTCGCCGACGATCGCGACGTAGCCGTTTCCGTCGAGACCATCGACGCCGATTACGAGGACATCGAACGTCTGGAGACTCTAAACGCTTCGCGGGCCTTTCGCTGCGGATATCACGCGAAGAATTGCGCGTTGGAGAACGCTTGCAAATTGCACGATTGGTGGTTCAAACGACGCGATCATTTGCGTAATATGTGCGATTGATTCTATATTATATTACTTTATATTATATTACTTTATATCTACTCGTTTGTATTATAAATTATATTGAATTATTGTATATTGAATTATTGTATATTGAATTATTGTATATTGAATTATTGTATATTATGCATCATCATATATTATATAGCATATCGAGTCAATTATTTAATCTATAAATTTAATTATATTTTAAGCTTTATATAATGTATCGAATCTATTATCAATTATATAACCTATAAAAATTATATATTTTAAACTTTATATATAATGTACCGTGTCAATTATATAATCTATAAATTTAATCATTTATTTTGAGCTTTGATAAATGTATTCGTCATACTGTCGCAAAATACACGCTATACGAACGAACCGCATTTTTCCTTTATCGCGGCTGCGTATCCTTTCCCGCGATAATAGCTCACGCATCTCCTATTTTATACAGATGTCCGTCAGAAAGTGTTCGACTATCTAACAGACTAGTGTCATTATAATAAAATTAAAATAAATCTATTTTATTTTAGTATTTTATATTTAACGTGTATTTTTTTTAAATAAATTTATCTTTACATATTAAACGATCACTATTTTTATCGCGAGCGCGTATCCTTCCGCGATAAGAGAGCGCCAACGCTTACTACGAAAGGCGCGAAAGAAGGATAGCGCGAGAGCGAGAGGATGTCGAAGAAGGAAAGAGAAGCGAAAAGAATCGACGCTTCGTTTAATATATAGCATTTATTCGTAAAAAATCACATTTTACAAATGCGCGCGTGCGATACACGAAGTATATAAGTATGAACAAAAATCAAATTTTATTAGCGTGTAAAGTTACAGCTCGAAGAACGGCTGCGATTCGGGCTCGTCCAATCGTACACTCGCCGGCGGTTCATCCTCGTCGACCGTGGACGGTTCAACCTCGTCCTCCATCGGCTGCGATTTAGGCTCCTCGCCGATTAGCTGCGATTCGGGCTCCTCGTCGATCGGTCGCGATTCGGGCTCCTCGTCGATTGGCCGCGATTCGGGCTCCTCGTCGATCGGTGACGCGACGACTCGCCTATCCTCGCGTCCGTGAAGCCTGTCGATCAACTCAGGGACGGCGAAGTCGCGATCGCGAAACTCGAATGGCTCGGGGGCTCGCGCGACGTCGCGTCGGCGAGCGTCGCACAACGCGCTGTGAACGCTTTGCGCCTGCGCGAGCATAGTCCTCGTCTTCGTCACTAGATCGTAGAGCAATTCTCGCGCCGTTCTTATACAGTCCTCTATCTGTTGTCTAAAGTAAAAAAGTAAAAGGGTTATTAAAAGATTATAATTTATTATAAAAAGTATTATAATTTATTATAAAAAGTATTATAAAAAGTATTATAAAAAATTCTGATCGAATACTTACATTAAACGCGCGATATTGATGTCTCCGTCCAACTGAAAGATGAGTTTGAACGAATCCGGACTGTTCTCGATAACGCCTCGCGCCTCCTCGCGCAGATCCGAGGCAAGATCTCCCAAAACGTAGGACTTTATCGCGATTAAATCTCCGTTTACATTAATATAATCGATCGCGTTAATTATCTGGTCGATTCGTTCCAATTCGAGCAGTTCGCGACCGATTTTAACTCTCGCTATTTCGCACCTCGCCACTTTGTTCTTCGCCGTTTCGCGCTTCGTCGCCTCGTCACTTTGCTATCTCGCGAGCGAGAATACTTTGACGCTTTTCGAAACGATCTCGCGTTTATAAGGATCGACGCGCGGATGCCGTGGTACGAGCGGAGATAAACGAGTAATAAAAATAGATTATAGAGGAAAATAACAAAGAATAATGCGATAAGAGGGACTCGAGCGCGCGCTAAATAACGCGCATCCCGGATACTGGATGAATGTTTATCGTCGCCGGAAGGGGTAAGTTTCTCTAATCGCTCGTCGAGTGTCCTTCTTAGAGGATAAACGAATAATAAAAATAGAAATAATAAAAAAAGTAAAACCGCGAGAGGAACTCGAGCGTCCGCTAGATAACGCGCGTCCCGGACGCTCGACCGATGTTCTTTCGTCGTCGAAAGGGCGCGTCCCTCTAATTGAGGCGGAACGCGACTCTTCCTCGAACGAATCGTCGACGCATTTCCCCCTCCCCCCACCCGCGTCGAATTCGCCGACGATAAAAATAGGAGTCTCGCCGAACGCGCGAATCAATCGCGCCCGGCGTCTCTCGATAGCTTCCCGCGTCTTTCCCCGCTGCGCGCAATGACTAACGCGAGGACGGTTCTTCTTGTCCTAGCGACGACGCTCGTTGCCGCGACGGCCGCCGCGCCCGTCGACTCGGAGAAGGCCGAGGCGCTCCGCTTCCTGCGCGCGTACGGTTTTCTAAAGGACGACGGAGAATCGCTGTCGTCCGATAATGCGACATCTCTGCGTCGCGCGTTGTCGCTGTTTCAGGAATACTATCAATTATCGGGAAACGGCGCGTTAGACGCCGTTACGCTTAGCCTTATGCGCAAATCGCGATGCGGTCTCGCGGACATTCCTGATCGCGCGTATAGCCCGATCGCGCGAAAATGGCCGAAAACGCGTCTCACGTGGAACTTTCAGGTAGCTAGCGAGGAACTCTCGCGAACGGCCGAAGCGGCGTTCGCGTTATGGGCGGTGAATACGTCGCTAACTTTTGCGCGCGACCCGCTGCGACCCGATATACTGATATCGTATCGAACGGGCGCGCACACTTACGCGAATCGCCGGAACATCGGTGTTTGCCCGGCGACCTTCGACGGTCCCGGGGGAGGCCTAGCTCACGCGTTCTTTCTTTCGGGAATGACCGATTTGGCGTCGGAGGTACACGTTAACGATTCGGAACCGTGGCACGTGTATCTAAATAAAAATCCTCCCAACACGCATCATTTGTTGCAAACGCTGACGCATGAGATTGGCCACGCTTTGGGTCTACAACATAGCATGCGCAACGACTCGATAATGTTCCCGTATATACCCGACATCGAGAATCAATTTCCGGTTAAGCTGAGCATAGAGGATATTCTCGCTATACAGAATCTGTACAAGTCTCACGACGACGGAAATTATCCGACGGCGACTCCCGCGACCACCGCGGCGCCCGCTACGACGAGCGTCGCGCCAATCGACTCCGCGCGCGCGGATCTCTGCGCTTTGCGGCGCGTGGACGCCGCGCTGATAATGAATCACCGATTGTACATAGCTAATCGCCGCAATGTGTGGTCGATCGACGTGACCGAGAGACGCTACGGTAGGCCCATGACGCTCACGGATTACGCGGCGTTTCTCCCGGCGAATTTCACGCGCCTATCCGCCGCGTATCGAAGACCCTCGGGCGATCTCGCGCTATTCGCGGACGATTCGATCTACCTCACGGAATATCCCAGCCTTAAGCTAAAATCGAGTTGGCCGAGATATCTCTACGATATCGGACTTCCCCGAAACGTTAAGATTAACGCTGCGATAAACACGCACACGGGACGAACCTACGCGATCTACGACGACGACAAGGTAGCGGAGATCGACGAGTGTCGCATGATAGTCATTAGACACGCTCCGTTAAAAGATATATTTCCCGGAATACCGCCCGCGATAACGTCGGCCTTTCGATATATCGACGGCAATCTGTATTTCTTTGCCAAACGTCAGTTCTACGCTTTCAACGAACTCACGAATATCGTAACTTCGGCGGGTCCTTTCGATCTACACGCGCTCGGTATCGAGTGTCCTATGGATGGGCTGCTAAGACAATTGCACGATCTCCTCAGTCGCGTCTATCGTCTCGGCGACGCGACCGAGAGAGAGAGGATCGACGAGGGGGACTAGAGCAACTCTGCCGTCATTTTTAAAAAATAGAATATAAGAAAGGACGCGCGCGAAAGGGGAAGAAGCGATCTCTACGCGAGTATATAAAGACCATCCATCAGTTAAGCGCTTCATTGTCGACGGAGAACGCCGAAGCCTACGAACGAGAAAAAACGAGCGATAATGTACGCGACAATGGGGGGGCTACCGCAACAGCAGCACTCGTTCGACGATCGATCGAGGCTAACCGAGCGAGACCGCGAGGATAGCGCGGGATACGCTAAAAGAGCTAAACAGGACAATGGGTAAGACTATTAAACGTTTATTCGAACTAATAATCCGCTAGCGTCGTTTCTCTTATCGCCCGCATCCATTTTCAGACGAGATCGCGACCGGACGCCTAGACGCGACGCGGATGTCTCGATCGCGCGACCGCTCAGAATCTTAGGAAGACGCTACCCATTAACCAAAACCGCATACAAACATCTTGAAGTCAACGTTAACGTTAGTCGACCCTCTTTTGTGGAGATCGTCCTTGGAGATTGCCACGGCAAGGAGATCTCGCTAACGCCGGATATGTGGAAGGAACTGCTCGATCTACGATCCACGCTTCTATCGTATTCGCTCCGACGAGCGCGATGAGACGCGTCCTCCGGCGTCGATATACATCGAACAGTTAACGCTGCGATTCGGCAAACTCAACAATCTCCGAATACTCCGTCTCGAAACGCCCAAGGTTCGTCTGGCCGTATCGAAGAGCACCGTTCTAACTATATTAAACCTAGAACTTTGCGTCAACCGCATCGTTACATCTTTAAGCGGTTTAACCGCGCACGTGGATAACAAGTTGACTCGTTTTCTCGATATCACGGCAGGTGCTCACAATTCGGCGCTTATTCCCGCGATGATACGCGATAACGAGAACTTCGACCGCAACGATCTCATCGATTGCGAGCTGCAGGCTCTGCTCTTCGGAGAATCGTGATACGCTTATCCGCGTACTCGTATTATCGCATTATTAATATATATCAAATATTGTATTGTTAATATATTAAAATTGTTGTAAAAGGAAACAATAAAAACGCTTCTCCTCTCGCGCGAAAAAACGATATCTCTTTATTCCACGACCTTTCGACGATTCGCCGTCTCGCTCGAGCGATAAGCGCGCTCATATCGCCGCTAACCGTTCCTCTCTCCGTTCGACCGCCCTCCGACGATCCTCCGTCTCCCTTGACGCCGGATACCCGGCGTCCGATCGCGGATCGCGCGCTAGAAGCGACGCGCGGACGGGAAGCGCGACCCCCGATCGAGCCGAGCGC
The DNA here is from genome assembly GCA_009859135.1 of Formica selysi. Classification (NCBI taxonomy): domain Eukaryota; kingdom Metazoa; phylum Arthropoda; class Insecta; order Hymenoptera; family Formicidae; genus Formica; species Formica selysi. Next base: position 27,719 of record WHNR01000028.1, on the reverse strand, counting down.
CATCTCCCGGGCAATCTTGGCGACTCGTACCCGCTCCTTCCCGTGACGTCACGCGCTCCCCCGACCCCCCACCCTCTCGCCCCGCTTTCCCCCCGGCCGCGTTTCCCGTCTCGCCCTACGTACCCCCCCTGCTTTCCCCCTGCTTTCCCCCTGGCCCGCACTTCCCCCCACGGTCATCACTCAATCTCTTTCTAATCATATCTCTGTCCTTTTCTCTCTCTTTGTCTGTCTCTCTCGCACTCATGGGAAAAATGGGCTATAACCGGCCTTATTATCCTATTTGCATAAGTCTGAAACATCTTTCTATTTTCGTTATCGTTTATTACCTACTATTCATACACAACGCACATCTATCTGCTCGTTCAGCTCGTAATATTTTTTTTATGTTTGAATGAAATTTTACCATTCTAAAACAATTCTGTACAACAGTAATAGATAAATGTCCTTTTTTTCCACTGTACCAAGATTCAACTACTTTTCTTTTGTAATTTAAATTTACATTTCCACCTTCAGTAGTATAGCTAGGCCGGTTCTAACGCTGGTCCTCTGAGGGGGGGTGAGGGGCGAGGGGAACCCGGCGCGGGGGTATGACGTCACGCGGGGAATCGCGTCCTAACCGGTAGGCGAGGGGTCCGCGGAGAGGGGGAGGGGGACCGCGTCCTAACCGATAGGCGAGGGGTCCGCGGAGAGGGGGAAGGGGGACCGCGTCCTAACCGATAGGCGAGGGACCTGCTAACCTAACCGGTAGGCGAGGGACCCGCGGAGAGGGGGAGGGGGACCCGCGACGAAACCGATTGGCGAGGGACCCGCGGGGAAGAGGGAACGCGAAGGTACGATGCCGCGAGGAGGCGTGGGAGAAGGATAGCGCGAGGCGTCCGCAATGTGTAAGAGAAGGATAGCGCTAATGATATTCTATGGGCGTGGGAGAAGGATAGCGCGAGGTGTCCATATGAGCGTAAGACAAGGATAGCGTCCGCGTGCACGTTGGAGAGAGATGGCGCGAGGCGTTCGCGTGTAGGAAAAGGATGACGTTCGCATGCACTTGGGAGAGAGAGAGATAGTGCGAAGCATGCACGTGGATGATACGGCGTTCGCAAGGCGGTGTGAGAGAGATAGCGCGAGGCATGCACGCGTGTAGGAGAAGGATAGCGTCCGCATTGGCGTGGGAAAAGGATGACGTTCATGCATGTGGGAGAGAGAGAGACAGCGCGAGGCATGCATGGACGTGGGAGAAGGAGGCGCAGAAATAATCAACATTATTTTAAATATAATAATAATAATATTTATTCAAAATTTATGTTTAATATAAATCCATGTGTGTGTGTGTGTGTGTGTGTGTGTTTAAAAAATAATAATAATAATAATATATAATATATAATATATAATAATATGTTAGGATGACGCTCTATCTGAAACAGAAAAATACAAGTCTTGTTAGTATATTAATTTAATTTTTATAAATCTAATATAAATTTTAAAAAAGAAGATACTTACAATTAATTCTTTGATCTCTTGCTCGGAGGCTCGATCCACGATTCTTCCATCACATAGGGTTCCTCATAGGGTTCGAGCCCGAAGAGACGTCTTAGGTCTAAATGAAGACCGTCCGGGCCATTATCCTCCCATACGTCCTCGAGGAACTCGCGCTCGTGTCGGCGCAGCGCTCGTACAAATTGCCGGCGTTCAATATTGACAAATCTAGGGATCTGGATGTCGCTCGTATATCGATACTATAAATTAAATTAAATCGAATTATAATATATATTATAAATAATTAATGTAGTATAAAGGATATATTACTTACTCTTTGGAAACACACCAGATTCAGCAAAACCCGCAATAGCCCCATCACTAAGTCGTGAGCTCACCACGACGCGTTCGATCGACCCCCTTGCAGTACCAATTCAATCAATGATGGCATGACTTGTACTTGTTTCGCGTGTAATAAATTTTAATCAAACTTTTCGTCGCTCACTGCTCGAAACGTTGTGACAGCCACGACAGGGCAGACATTGTCTCGAACATTTTAGAGTAGGGGATGAATCACTTACGAAGAACGCTTACTCTCAACTCTTTTGTTAAGAAAACAAAGGTCGCACGTTCCCAGTTAACATCTTTTAAATATGAATAATATATTATATATAAACCACTATCGAACGGCTTTGAACCACTATCGAACGGCTTTGAACGGCTATCGAACGGCTATGAACGACTATTGAACGGCTTTGAACAGCTTTCGAACGGCTATCGAACGGCTATGAACGACTATTGAACGACTATTGAACGGCTATCGAACAGCTTTGAACGACAAAACAATTATTTATACACCATTCAAATATTTAAAGTCTATGTGCATGTACTGAAATGTAACATCTGTAGTCTGATAAGGTAGCTGACGCCGCTATCTAACGTCACATACTGAAATTTAATACTCGCATACTGGGATAAGAAAGAGGAAAAGGGAAGAACAAAAGAGAATAAAAATATATTTTAACAATAATTTATTCTAAAAAATGTTTGGGTGAATCTTTATGATGATTCGTCCACCAATTGAATATTTTAAATACATTTTGTAAAGCGCAATTTTTCAAATGTTTTTCACAGCGCAAAGTATTAGTAACATCTAGCTTATTTAACGAAGTGATATCTTCATAGTCCGCATCCAAGGTCTCAATAATAACGTCGTTTCTCGCATCATTGTCAAGTATATCGGCCAGACATTCTCGTTTTTCATGTCCTTTAACGTACACGATAGGAGATGCTCCATCTTCCTCTTCCGCCGCACCCATCACAGCTCTCGTAATCAAACGCCTGGCGAAGCTATATGGAACGTTTCCATCCTCCCATTGAAGTCCATGGTGATGTCCGATTAGCCATGAAGCTTGGCATATCTCAGATTTTGTAAGCACACGCCATGGTACAGGACTTGCAAAAAAGTACTGAGAAAGAACAAATCCATTTCTCAATATCGCTACTTCCTTCACGACAAAGTTTCTCCCGATAATGAATCCTTGCAGATCCACAAACGTTGGCGCGATCATGCTGATAATATTACTGTACGATTGCAAGAACGATGTACGACTGCTGTCGATCGTCAAAATCTCAATCTTTATATATTTTTGACATTGGAGGGGATATTTGCTGATCTAGGTAATTTTACGAACTACGTTGGTCAATGGGCAATATTCGACAACGCGATCGTGCAAGATGAGACAATAGGCGGTGGTATTTGCCGGTATATCCTCCTTGCACTCAAACTCTAATCTCATGTCCACGGTGGAATTTTTGACAGACTCGTTTTGTCGCGAGCAATCGATAACCGCGAGAGGACCGCAATGTAAAAATTTTGAAATGTTTAATAGCACATCATCATTATCACATCCGTAATAAGATTTGCGAAAACGAGAGTACATATCGAACAAGAGGGCGAATCTATTTTTATCGAAATCTAAATTCAAATCATCGTAGGGATAAAATTCCGAGTTTAGATAGAGTTTAACGTTGGTCAATTTGCAGTCGTCGAATGTAGTAATATCTTTTGACACAGCATTTTTTCTGCCAGTCTGCAGCGCAAAGATCACGTATCGCGGCTTCTCCAGCTGAGAGGCGGCTTCACAGTCCACGAATGCTTAGTCGTATTATGCAATAGAGGAAATTCGTATAGATCCCAAGAGCGAAAACTCATATTCAAGTATCGCCCGCTTTCCAACGCGCGTAGCAAGGATAGTTTATTGACCTCGCTCAATATTACATGAGGCATACGCCATTGTATCTTGAATAATTCGATATCAGCTTCAGCCGAAACATGTCCAAATATGCAATTGTTGTCGTTTCGCGAACGTATCAGAATTAATTCGTGACGAGCGTTGATCACAACTCGCTTATAATCTTCGCAAAAACCCAATAGTATGTTTAGCGGCACGCAAAAATTGAAGTAAGCCTAAGCAGCATTATGCGACATATTCCACGCAGCATTCTCCAAGATTTTACCTTTCTCGGTTGTTAGAGAGACATAGTTTTTAATCGTGGAAGTTATTCCAACGTTTCTGTTGCGGTCAATCTCCACACCGTCGAGTTCATATCGAAGTTCATCAAACATAAACGCGACACAATTGTTTCCCAATACCACTCTTGCCCCTTCATCTACTTTACGCACCCTCAACTTTCCCTCGACGTATAGAAAACTTTCACATGGTAACGTGTACAAATCTTGATGTCGTATCGGTATCCGTATCTCGTCGCTATATCCAAGCGTTGTGTTGGCGTATGGATTGTACGTATGAGTCTCAATCTTGACGATACGATCGTCAAAGATCGGCTCGCCTCCGATATTCAAGATGTCAATCATATCGTTCAAGTATTTCGTACGACGAATCCCAATGATTTTAAAAACTCGCGATTCAACGCGCTGAGCTTCTTTTTAGCGTAACTAGATATCTGATTACTGTCATCCGATACCGCAGTCACTCGCCTTCTCGCAAAAATATTGTCCCTCGTAAAGATATTGTCTCTCGCGTGCTCCGTGCTTTCGTTCAACACAAGCATTTCATTTGTCAAACGCTTTATTTTTGCCGCCGCTGTATATGCAATCTTACGGTAATTTCCTCTCCTCGAAAATCGAGCAAATGTCCTTCTTGATCAACAATGCGTATCGTTAAATCAGTAATGCTCCGTGCGACGATCGGTAGATAAATGATCTGTGCTGGCGTTTCCGATATCTTATATCCTGGCGGTACGCTCGGTGAAAATTCATGTATTGTGTGTACGCGCTTGTCATTGCTGTACGCGCCAGTGGTTACGCTGCATTCTATACGAATAATATTTACGCTAATAATATTTATCGGTACATCCGATTCGTGCCATTTCCGAGGCTGTAATATACGATTCGACGAGAATCCCAACAACGATCCAACGTTGCCCGGTTTGCTAAAATTTATTCTATAGACACATTTGATTTCACTCTTTAGCGTATTATGATTAGCGCGAATCATTATTGGATATTCATCGTGTTCTTCATCATCGACAATATCATTGGAATCAACTACGCGTCGATGTTGTAAAATTGCACGTCGGAGATATTCGTTTATAGCGTTTAATTCGTACGATCCCTCGGGAATCGTAATTTCCTTATCGTCGTTATCAAAATAAAATTTATTATTCCAAGAATTCACGTTCGATATCGTATGATAAGTTTCAAAATCCGTTAAACCTAGCTCGTAATCGCCATCGTTTAAATCTATAGCCGGAAAGTAGCTTACAGCAAGAACGCTACTCTTGCCGGTCAACGTAAGCGTGAGTGACATGCTGGAAAACTGTCGAACGAATACTGAGTCGCGACGGTGAATTGTCAGGCTTTAAATTCATATCGATCATCGACCGTTTGAAGAAATCGAAGACACAATTGTCCACAAATACTTTGATTATAATTTTGATAGGCCGTGTGATTGTATTCTATATTTGCAACATTCTGTCCAAAATATCGCACTAATTCCTTGGGCGGTCGAAGATTTCCAAAACTATCGAAATATACTACACGATCTCCCCTCTTTGCATATGCAACCCAATGAGTACCGAAACCATCGACGTCATCCAAATTGACGATACCGCTCTCATTTCGCCGTATACCGTTTATCGGTAAATTATTGCGCATGAAAACACCTCTAAAAAATTGTATACGCATACGTCTTGCAAGTTGTTCCAATTGTACATTAGTTGTTACACCGGCAGGCATTTTTATTTTGACGTTTTTTTTCTTGTCCGCTGTTGAGAACCCTCGTCCGCGCTTGTATGGAGCGAGATAAAGACCGTGACCTTCCATGGCGCGATTATGACGTTGCATTTCTTCGAGCTGACGTTGCGCCGCCTTGCTATGGTTCACCGCCTTCGCGATTCCCGCTGCTCCGCCAGCCAACGAACCGAGAACTCCCAATAATGGTAAAATGGGTAAGATACCACCGCGCTTCGCTATAGGAAGTATTCGTTTTTTCACAGTCTTTTTCTTCATCGATGATTTTTTTGTTTTCATCCCCATACCGAATTTTGTCTTTGCTTTCATAGCCGCCCAAACAGCTGTAGCGGCTGCTTTCTCGCCAAGAGTCGAATCTCTCGCGGTAATACGTGTTCGCGCTTTCGTGGCGAGTATATTATCCGCAACGTGTCGTTGACCGAGATCGTTGCTTCGGGAATAAGCTATGTCGTGCTCGCGACACGCGGCATCCAATGGATTGATACCTCGATCGCCTCTAGTCAATCGCGTTTCTAAATGAGTTCCCGGTCCGCAAAACTGATAGCCTGGAATATGTAATTCGATAGGAAGTGCGTTTATAGCACGATTTAACAAACCGCTACCTCTTATAATTTTTGCTGGCATTTGCCACAATCTTTTATTAACGGTGTTGGACCGTCGAAATGTGTTTGTTGGCACGGCAAATTATAATGTCGCGTGCATCGACGATACTGTTGAACCTCTGAGTCAGCTTTTATATGTTCGGGAAGCTTGTCCCACAATTGTTCCACGTAGCTACCAAAGTCTCGCAGTAAAACAATCTTGGGGATAATCTGTAACTGCTCGGTAGTAAGCTCGAGAATATCGCTGTCAACCGATAGAAGAAGAAACATTTTTGAGACTGAGCGGTTTCGATTCGGTGCGCCTCTATAAATAGGGCCCCGATGACTCATTTTTCAAAATCTGATTTGAGATTCGCGAGAGCAAACATGCGGTTCGCGCGACAAGCGACGATAATCAAAGTGATAGATTTTGACGATAAAACACGAGTAATGTCCGAGAAAGAAATACGCAAGCATGGAAACATGCTGCCGACTACTATACGCGGTATCATTTGCGGTCCTTCGAATTGCGGTAAGACTAACGTGTTGATAAGTTTGATAGAAAGTCCACACGGTGTACATTTCGAGAATGTGTACGTATACTCGAAATCACTCCAACAATCGAAATATCGATACTTGGAAAATTTGCTATTATCGATCGATGAAATTGGTTATTTTACATTCTCTAATAATAGTGACGTTATTCCACCGAGCGAGGCGCTTCCTAATTCCATTTTTATCTTTGACGACGTGGCATGCGATAAGCATGATACGATTAGAGAGTACTTTGCAATGGGTCGACACTCGAGCGTCGACTGTTTCTATCTTTGTCAAACGTATGCCAAGATACCCAAGCATCTTATACGGGACAATGCAAATTTACTGATTTTATTTAAACAAGATGGTACAAACTTGAAACATGTATACAACGATCATGTAAATACTGACATGTCTTACGACGATTTTCGCGCATTCTGTCAGAAATGTTGGCAACACGAGTATGGATTTGTAGTGATTGATAAAGACAGTTTACAGACTGATGGACGATATCGAAAAGGATTTAACGATTTTGCAATACCGTAAAGTGGTTAGTCGCTATCGATACATCGATCGATCAACGTCTAAAAATTTTCGTCCGAGCGCAACATGACGACGACCATTGACAGTGACGATCGTGAGAAGATTGCAAAAGAGATTGTAAAAACGAGCGAATCAATCCGCTAAAAATATCGTTCTTTAAAAACCGGTCAAATGGAGGAAGACGTCGCATTGGAGAGGCACTTTAAACCAATTATCGAACCTCTAAAACAGCTTGTCGAAAATACAATCAATGTGGAATCTAATGAAGCGAAAATTGAACTATCGAGTATGCTCGAAGACAAGCATCTGAAAAAAGAGTCTGGAACAAAGCGAACAAGGTCAAATATATCATTGAACGATTCGCTAATAACTTCTACTCCAAATCAATCAAAACGTAAGCGAATGAAACAATTATCGAATGTGGTTGCTTCTACTCCGATAAAAGATGTACAATCGAGTCAAATATTGTACGAAAGATCGTCTCCGTATGTGGAAGAAATTTTCGAAACCACGCCTGAAACGCTTGTGACGTCGGTTCAATATCAATTACAAACATCCGAGGGTCAAAATACATTGTGCACACATCTGGGTCCACTAGGGCAAAAATATGTGGGAGCTATTTTGAGTCAAGATAAAAATATCAGTATGGATTATGTTTACGGTGTTAAATTTTGCAACGAAGGAATAATGCTTGGTGATAAAATTTTTGATGTGGATAAAGATGACAATATAATTATCGGTGGAATAAGATACGTGGGAACACCAGGTCTCTACGAGTTGATTTTCAAGAGAATACCCGACGGTGACGTATACAATGACGATGATAAAATTAAATACAAAAATATATTACTGGCGACAAATGCGCATAGACGTGGCAATGATATGCGTAATCCATTGTTAAGTAACAAGGGATACAAGTATAAATATATAATAGCGCCATTAATCTCTATTAAAAATATAATAGCGCCTGGAAAAAAAGCTGGAAGAGGTATAAACGTACCGCGCGCTATGGCGTTAAACGATAATAAGATCGATTATGTGCATTGGAATGATCTCAACGGGTTGGTAGATCGCTTGCGATTGCTGGAAGCTTCGCGTCAAGCCGGCAACAATGCCCACGACAATGAAATATTATCAATTATCGAGGAACTTTACGAAGCTGGCCTTATTATAAATTAATCTATGCGTCGGCGAAACGAGTCAGTCTGTCATTATTGTTTGTATCGAAATGTCGATTAATAAATTTGGATTATCGTTGGGAACACCAAACAACTCATACTATCAATGGAATGGATTACTAAGAAATTACGTGCGCGATAACGCTCTGTGTCAGACAGCCTCCGGCTTTGACGCAAGGTCGCGCAAGATACGATGGGTAGCGCAACCGGAAGATGATACTGATGCCGCAAACAAACACTACGTGAAAATACGTGTCAAGCCTTTAGAAGATAGACTGGAAGAACTTGAGAAAAAAATAATCACGCTCGAGACGAATGTGCAAACGCTGCAAATAATGATGGATGAGATGCAGAAAATGCTTCGGTATGCAACTCACGCGCAGACTACATCTAATTCAGCGCAGGAGAAGAAAGATATATAAAGAATATACGTGGAAGAATTATCTCATTATTGCAAATTATGCCTCGATCAAATATGTCGCAAAAGACCTCTGAAAAACAGCTGCTCGTGGAAGAATTGCATGCTCCAGCGAGAAAAAATTTCCCACGTAGACGTGTCATAGTACATGGATACGACGATCTGTGGCAGGCGGACGTGGTCGAGATGCGTCCATATGCACGATTCAACAAAGGCTACAACTACATACTCACAGTTATCGATGTGTTGAGTAAGTATGCGTGGGCTGTACCGCTCAAGAGTAAGAGTGGAAACGAGATGTCGGGTACGATCGCAAAGATAATTCGAGACGATGGAAGAAAACATCGCACTATCGGTATGAGACCTATCGATGTTACCCCCGCGATTCATTAATTTATATAAATTTTTTTCAAAATCATTTTTCGCGAGTGTTCGGAATTGTGTATTGAGTTCGATATAACTGCGAAGCCATGGAGATTGCGAAAACTGTAATATTCGATGTATTTTTGTAACGCGAAGTCCGTGTCGTGTGCATTGCTGCAGGTTGTGGTAATGTATTACGTAACGTTTCTTATCATATAAGGTTGCGAGCAGCTTATCCTGCCGCTTACCAGGTGGTTTGTCGCGTGTCGGACAAAACGGTAGGTCAGTGTGCGCATCGTGAACACGTTGCTGATACTCCAGATCGACTTCAAGGATGTAGCCTATAGGCGAATCGAGCGCGATCGATGATGTATCAAAATCGGATACGTCGTCGACCCAACGAAAATCTGCATAGGGCAAAGGTTGACACATTGCCCATCCGTACAAATTATTTACATCAAAGTACGTGAGATACGTTGAAGGTTTCGATGGATCGTACGACTGCATATACTTGTTATTAGCATGTGCGTATCTGTTGGAACATTGACTCAAGCCGCCGCGTATTCCGCGTTCGATGAATAAAACCATGTCGATATCCGTAAGCAATTCGAATGTAATATTCGTATGCTTCAACATGGCGTCCCACGTGTATCCGGGAAGAGTATAATAATACGCGGGTTCGAGCCCATAACTTTTAATACAACTCTCGCGGAAATTTTCAAAAATGTCTGCTAATAACAAGACATCAATTTTGAGATACAAGTCGCTATATTCGCCCAGCGTTCGAATGGAGAACCGCTCCCACACGTTCTCGGCGTGCGCGTAATCGCTCTCGGATATTGTGTCACCGGTCAAGGAACTGTAAAATGATTCGCGCTGTGGTAAACACGTATCCTGCAACCTGTCGACGCAGTCAATATATTCGTACGGAAAGACGCCCTTCCGTGTTAATAAATTGAAATTGTCATTCGATAAATTTTGAAATTCAGATTTTAAAATTGTGAGTTTGTCTTTATTCAAGAATGATGTCAATTTATCGAGACTAGCTGTGAGAAATTTATACGAATCGATAAAACGCAATTTAATATGATTTTTTGATTTCTCTTCGGCAAGTTTTACATTTTTCGTAAATGATATATATTTTTCTTTTGTTATCGGAAGTATTTCAATTTCCCCTTCGAACGCTGTAGCTATTTCCTTGATAATAAAATGTGCGTCGTAACCGGATAAATTATGAAAAACTATTGGAATGCAAAAAGAATCTTTATAATTTAAATTGCAATTTGAATGCGCGGCACCTCTGTATCGCCCGGTCAGATGGCAATGATCGCGTACGCGCGTATCGTCTTGTACGAATGGTTTCTCGCAAATGTGGCATTGTGTCGCGTTGTGAAATTTTTCCCATTCATCTGATGTTAAATTTACCATGGGAACATTAGCTGATAAAATACTTTTTACACGCAGTGCTAAATTTTTAAGTTCTTCGACGAACCATGACATGCAATCGATATCGCGACGGGAATGATACGCGGATAACGATTCGTCGTACGAACAATGTACATAATATGCTATGCTAAATACTTTGTGATGTTGGTAATTTCTCTCTTCCTCCGTCTTCTCTAAAACGCACTCCAGATCGGCGTACACGACAAAAGGAAGCCGCTCTTTCCGATTATAATTGTTGAACGTGAGCCACTTGTCCTTATCGCTCGGTAATCGGATAGCGCACTCGTTCATCTCTCGACAGTCCACCGTATGTGATTGTAACTTGCCATTCGAATCAAAGTAGTGCAAACATCTGTAAAAAGAAATACTTTTTTATTTTTTGTTCAATTATTTCTACAATGTATTTTATTAAATATATACGTACCGATCGCAGATATATTTCTTGTGTTCTTTTTTGCTCAATTGCGAGCTCACGAGCCTGGATAGATTCTTGATCCACGCGAAATGTCCAACGTTGTTGTCTTCAATGTACAGAAAGTTGACGTGTTTGTCTCTTTTCAGCTCACTTAGACATATCGGGACAATGTTCTTTTCCTCGATACTATATACATTGATTGAAATATCGTTGGCAAGTTCGAATTTTTTAATTTGGTTCACGGTCACTGGAAATTCAATGTCCTGGAGATTCAGCACTGTTGTATAATGAGGATACGAAGATCCCCGACCTACGTCCCTTTCAGCTGGATGTAGAGCGGCGACCACAGACCACGCGAAACACGCATTGTCATTAGATTGCACGTTGATCACCGCTCTCTTCATCATCATCCGCCCGCGGTAATTTTATATGACATCCCGCGTGCAAAGGATTATATTTATTTATATTTACGATTAAATCGAGTATTCGCGATAATGCCCACCCACTATCACGTTCCTGAAATTCTTCGAGCGATGCTAGAGTTGGCTCGACAACGCGCCGCTCGTACCATTCGCATAAATCGGTTGTGCGAAAGAGTTCATAGTTTCTCGTATTGATACTTTTATTTGCGCGTTTATCACCCGTCACAAATTCACCATTGAACAATGTATTAATTTTCACATTAAAGTGTTTTTTCAGCACGGTTTGCACGTGTTCGAGCACAATGTCTTTGGCATCCTCGAAAAATTGACGAGGCTCGATGTGATTATGATTTATAACCGCACCAGTCAATATGCGGCTCTCGAACACCGTATCGATGTCTCGCCAAATCAATCCGTGTTGCCGCGTACTGCATCCTGCACCCGCATGTACAAAAGGCCTGCGTAACGAGTTCTTCAATCCCTCGAGTCGCGCAATTCGGGCAATCAGCGATTGTCGAATCCCGATCGATAATCGTGGACGTTTGATTCGACTTTGCTCTTCCACTGATTCGATATATTCGTCGCATCGTTGCTCTCACGCAACGTACTCCTCTATCGAATTCACCCTTGCAGATTGCTCACGCAGATTTCGTTCGGCACTGTTTTCCGCCATATTTCCAAATTTATGCCAATAATTTTGCTATCAAGACGCGCTTACTAGTAGCTCTTGTCTCGGAACTCTTGGCGAAAATACTGACAGGGTGTGCCTCTTTACCATGATTTTATATTCTATCTTGATGTCTCTTTCTATCATGTGTATCAACTAAATCTTTATTTCGCGGTTTGTCACGTACATTTTGACTAATGTCGATTAATGCATTTTTTGGTCGTCTAGAGATGCTGTCATCTCAGCCAAGATGCATCGCGAAAGTTTCAAATTACATGTTGCTGTCCAAGTATGTTAGTGCAATTTAACCATGAGGATTATCCTTATATTTCACGATTTTGTCATGTTTTGACACGCGCGTTTGAATTCTGATATCTGGGGTGATGTAATCGCGAAGCCGCCGCACATCGGCGCTTGAAAATTTTATATTACGTTGCATTTTTTGTGCAGTCCGCTAAATCTCACACCTGGTGATGATGTCATCTCAGCCAAGATGCATCGCAAAAGTTTTAGATTACTTATATATTAGCACAAATTAACCTTGATAATTGTTCTTATATTTCACGATTTTGTCATGTTTCGACATGCGCGTTTGAATTCTGATATCTGGGGTGATGTCATCGCGAAGCAGCCGCACATCGGCGCTTGAAAATTTTATATTACATTGCATTTTTTGTGCATTCCGCTAAATCTCTCACCTGGGGGTGATGTCATCGCGAAGCAGCCGTACATCGGCGCTTGAATGGAAAAATTGAAAAAAATATCGCGTCGGCAATAATTCCCACCACATTGCAATTTTGCTACGCTAATACATATTTTAAATATGTTTAATATGTTCAGTATTGCATCGGCCGCTTGTGTGAAAGGTTCATATAAAATGTATCCTACTGAAGGAAGCCTCATGAATTATTACGTTCCGATTCAAGATGCTGATGAAACTTCACTGTGTAAGAAGAAGAAATGTAACAAGTAAGTTTTAATTAACATAAAGAATTTTTATACTTTTTAAATATTTTTTACACCTTTTAAATATTTATATAAATAATATTTTTTTACTCCCTAGCATTTCATCCGAGCCTCGTCGTGCGGTTCGTATACTTGGAAGACGATACGCCTTAACCCCGACGTCATACAAATATTTGGACATTGGAATAAACGTTGGAGCTGTATCTTGCGTAGAATTGGTTCTCGGCGATAATCGGGGCAATCAATTAATATTGCCTTTTGAAACGTGGAAATCGCTTATGCAGAAACGTGGGGACATTGAACGGCTTCTACAATCGACTGAAATCCCATTGCGGGTCCGAGATTTGACATTCGAAGTGGTTAAAATATCTAATTCGAATATTATAAAAATCGGATTATCCAATAATTCTTTATACATGAAACCGCCAACTCTATTATTTTTATTCGATTTTGAAAAATGCATAGATCATATGTATTACTGGCTATGCGAAAATACTCATATTGTTAATGAAAAATTCAAACAATTTGTAACTGTTTTACAACAGAATAATATTGCTAATGTATGCGACGCTGCAAAAGCGATACATAAAAGTGATATGTTTAACGGCGAATCACTCATAGATTGCGAGTTATTGACATGTGCTGTAAATGATATTCTTCACGATGCTTGTAATAAATAAGTTATTTTACTATTTATCTGTGAATTTAATTATTTATTCCATCCTTTATGTATGAATAAAAACAGTGTAATAGATATGCACAGTCTGCAAACTTAGAATGCGGACGCTATCCTTCTCCTACACATTGTGGACGCCTCGCACTATCTCCCTCATACCCATCGTCTTACGAACGCTATCTCTCTCTCTCTCTTCCAAGTGCATGCTTCGCGCTATCCTTCTCGCACCGCCTTACGAACGTCGTATCATCCGCGTGCATGCTTCGCGCTATCTCTCTCTCTCCCAAGTGCATGCGAACGTCATCCTTTTCCTACACGCGAACGCCTCGCGCCATCTCTCTCCAACGTGCATGCGGACGCTATCCTTGTCTTACGCTCATATGGACGCCTCGCGCTATCCTTCTCCCACGCCCATAGAATATCATTAGCGCTATCCTTCTCTTACACATTGCGGACGCCTCGCGCTATCCTTCTCCCACGCTTCCTCGCGGCATCGTACCTTCGCGTTCCCTCTTCCCCGCGGATCCCACGCCAATCGGTTTCGCCGCGGGTCCCCCTCCCCCTCTCCGCGGGTCCCTCGCCTACCGGTTAGGTTAGCAGGTCCCTCGCCTATCAGTTAGGACGCGGTCCCCCTCCCCCTCTCCGCGGACCCCTCGCCTACCGGTTAGGACGCGATTCCCCGCGTGACGTCATACCCCCGCGCCGGTTTCCCCTCGCCCCTCACCCCCCCTCAGAGGATCTGCGTTAGAACCGGCCTAGCGATACTACTACCTTCGTTATCCACAATACAAATTTCGTCTTCATAATTATCTTCTTCAGCATCAATATCATACACGTCCACAAATTGTACATCGTGCGGTTCCGACGGATCATCCCATTTGTATTCAATCGCAACATCATCATTTACAGCATTTTTTTATTAGATCGGAAATGGTATAATAAAGTTCAATTTCACGGTAATTAATAGGTAAGACAGCAAAATTTGCAATGTTAGACGTTGTGATTAATAAATTTATAACATTTGCTATATTTATTCTTGGCATTTTAACACAAATTGTTGTGTTGTCACCAACACAAGAGATTCGTCTTTCGTGAGGAGTTAATTTAAAAAATCATTTCTTGGATTTATTTTATATATAAAACTTGGTAAATATAGCGAATAGGGGACCCAGCCCCAATGACCTTGTCCTTGACATATGTGGTCAAGGACATAATTCTGAGTAACTTTTTCTTCTAATTTAATCGTCGCTCGTTGCTTATTAAAAAGTTTTTAACAAAAAAAGTTTGAAATATACCAAAGTACATGCACGGACAGGAAGCACGCGCGCGCGCGCGCGCGCACACACACACACACACAGACGGGGGGGTGCAAGGGGGGCTTTCGGCCTCCCTCCCGCACTCACCCCGCCGGTAGGCAGGGTGGACCTTGCTTTACAATGTAGCATGTACTTTGTAAGTTGTAAAGCGAGGTCCACCGTGCCTACCGGTGGGGTGGGTGCGGGAGGAGGGCCGAAGGCCCCCCTTTGCACCCCCCGTGTGTGTGTGTGTGTGTGTGTGTGTGCGCGCGCGCGCGTGCTTCCTGTCCGTGCATGTACTTTGATATATTTCAAACTTTTTTTGTTAATAACTTTTTAATAAGCAACGAGCGACGATTAAATTAGAAGAAAAAGTTACTCAGAATTATGTTCTTGACAACATATGTCAAGGTCAAGGTCATTGGGGCTGGGTCCTCTATTCTCTATATTTATTCTTATATTTTATTTTTGAACACCCTACATATGTAAAAACTTGTGTTTATTTCAGTTTATATGTGTAGTATACGTAAGACTATTTCTGTAAACTAACTTAAATATTCAGTTTTTCATTGTCAGACTATGTATAAATCTTGATTTTTAAAAATTTTTGTTTGTTAATAACTTTTTAATAAGCAACGAGCGACGATTAAATTAGAAGAAAAAGTATTCAGAATTATGTCCTTGATAACATATGTCAAGGTCAAGGTCATTGGGGCTTACTACTTTAATTATATTGCGATTTATTACATATAATGTGGAGCCAATGGAACCCTACGACGCATGGACTTGGACGAACTGTCTGCGAAGATCACCAGCAGCGTTCAAGTGGCGACGAAAAGAGTATGCACCCGAGCCAAACCAAGAGACAATAAACTGAGTGCTAATACCATGGCTCTCTTGGAGGAGCGATGACGAACACACAGGGACTCGGATGGATACGAAGCTCTCAACAAGACCATACAGAAAGAAATCCGGTAAGATCTGAGAAACCATAATACCCAACTGGTTCACCGTGCAATCGCCGACAATACCAACATGCGAGTCCTGCGATCCAGGATGGCCCGGGGGAAAACACAAATCTCCAAGATGAAAAACGAGCAGGGAGAAATCGTCACAAAAAAAACAGACATAATGGAAATCGTCGAGAACTTCTACCGCAAACTATACAGCACGTCAATTCCAAAGCCGGACCGCATAGCGAATGAGAAGAGGCGGAACATCTTAAATGTGGGCTCTGAGGAGATACCAGAAATTGACAAAAATGAGCTGCGAGCTGCGTTGAAGAAGATGAAGAACAGAAAGGCACCCGGAGAAAACAGAGTGACGAGCGAAATGCTCAAGATGGGAGGAGAACCGCTGGAAGAGGCATTCTCGTCCTCTTGAACAAATGCCTGCGGGAGCAACAGATTCCAACTGCGGCTGAAGTTATCCTGCTGTTCAAGAAGAGCGATTGCGCGAGTGTGGAGAACTACCGACCGATCAGCTTACTATCCACCTTCTACAAGCTGTTAACGAGAATAGTCACAGACCGCTTGACCAACAAATTTGACTTTTATCAGCCAGGCGGGGTTTCGAAAAGGCTATAGCACGATAGACTACCTCCAAGTCATGCACATGCTAATCGAGAAGGCAACAGAGTACAACATTCCTGTTCATCTGGCCTTCATAGATTATCAAGAGGCGTTCGACTCCATCGAGATATGGGCAATACTGGCGGCAATGGATAAGACGAGAATCGATTCTCGATACTCCAACCTTGTCCAACACATCTACGCCAGTGCAACACTCCGGGTCAAACTGGAGGACGACATGGTGACGGAGAAGATCACAGTTGGGAGAGGCGTTCGCCAAAGAGACACGATATCTCCCAAGCTATTTACCTTGGCACTGGAGGACATCTTTAAGAATCTGTCCTGGGAGAAGAAGGGCATCAATATCGACGGCACCTATCTAAACCACCTGAGATTCGCTGACGACATCGTACTGATAAGCAGCGACTCAGAGGAGCTGAAGGATATGCTGGAGCAACTCCACGAAGTATCAGCAAAGGTTGGCTTAAGGATGAACCTTCAAAAGACAAAGATCTTGAGCCCGGACGCTCTCCAGATTTCGGTTGAGAATCATATCCTGGAAGTTGTAGAGCACTACATCTACCTTGGTCACAGCATCAAACTGGACAAAGAAAACCAGACCACCGAAATAACCAGAAGGATAGGACTAACATGGGCAGTGTTTGGGAAACTCGGCTTCATCCTCAAGGACCCAGTTATGCCCATCAACCTGAAATGGAAAGTGTACGAATCCTGCGTATTACCGGTAACAACATATGGCCTGGAAACCACCGCGCTCACGCAAAAAAGTGCCAGTAGACTAAGGATAAGCCAAAGAGCCATGGAAAGGGCAATGCTGGGGATCAGTTTCAGAGACAGAGTGCGCAACGTGGAGATCCGAAGACGCACTAAGATCACAGATGTAATGGCGCGGATTGCTAGCCTGAAGTGGCGATGGGCAGGACACGTCGCAAGACAGGATGGCACGAGATGGCCGAAAAAGATCGTCCAATAGAGACCCCGGACAACAAGGCGGAGTGTTGGAAGACCGTAGTGGAGGTGGCTGGATGACATCAAGAGGATTGGGGGGAAAAATTGGCTACAAACATCGTCAAACAGAGCGATATGGAAAGATTTGGAAAAGGCCTACATCCAGGAGTGGATAGGGACAGGCTGAGAATTGAAATGAATAATGTGTAAAAAAAATTGGCATTAATATTCCATAATGTTCCAGTGGGTAAAAATTAATGCAAAATACTTCATAGAAAAGTAACATATAGATATTAATACAAAATATTCTAGTGCGTAAAAAAACATTTAATCATTTGTATAATATTCCAATGCATCGAAAAAAAACAGACATTATATTCGTGTCAAATTTTAATGTAAAATAATCCACTGTAAAAAAACACATTGTTCTAGTTTACACTGATATACTTTAATATATACTAAATACTATATTGTCCAATTACAGTCGTTCTGTTCTTTAAAGGAATGACCATATTTGGCCAATGTAGTACTTAATACATATTAAAGTATACCGGTGTAAACTAGGCCATTTAAAATAACTTAATGCTTAAAAAAAAATTAAATCTTGTATTATATACTTTGAGAAACAATGCAATACATATAAAATATTAAAAGCTTAATGAGAAAAAATACTATTTATACTATTAAAATATTAAAGCCCGGTTGCACCAATGTTATGTATAATAACGTTTTATTGAAGAAGATAAAAATTTAAACTTGTTCAAATTTATCATCCAACAACTAAGTTGTTTATTCCTTTTCATCACACTACTATTTATAGAATATTCTGTAAATCCTGATTTTGTTTCTATTTCCTTGAAAGTATATTAAGGCCCATTTAATAAGCTATGTATATCATCTGCCTTCTCGTCAGTTAAATTTATGTTAAAACGAGATTTTAGATTCATTATATTCATTTCCCGATTCATCCAATTCATATTCTAAAATTAAAAATAAAATTCATTAATTTACAAAATAAATCCTTATTAATTTGTCCTTAATCATAATATAACCTAATTTTGTCCAAAATGACATCGATTAGAAGAAATCACTTCTCTTCCTTGCACTATTCCGCGATACTCTTATAATTTATAACCGAATATTTCTTATCACTTTACCTTAATCACTTAATCACTTTTCTTCTTGTTGCATTATTCTGCGATACTCTTATAACTGTAGATATATGCGCGCATGTATCTATAGTATACGTTACGTATACTATATGCGTTTTACGAAATCCAGCCAATCACACACACACACACGCACGCATACACAATATTCTTTCTTAAATGTACATAGTGTATAATCATAATTATCAATTGTTCTAATACTATCACTAAAAAAGTGATAAAATATATGTTTAAAATATTATTTAGTACTTACGCGACATTTTTCTCTCAACTTGTTCAGCTTGTCTCTGCTCGCCGATTGATTCGCTCATCTCGCGGATACGTTCAGAAACCGTTAGCCGCCGACAATAAACAATGGGAATAATACAAAAAGTTATCCTTTATTGGTTATAGCCGACGGTCGTGTGGTATAGATAAGATGTGCTGCCGATTCAAATGCACACAAAGAAAATTTAATAGGCATATGTTCGTTTCGCGAGAAACAGTCGTTTCTAGTCTCTTCGACGGACATCTTGCCTTCTTCTTGATCGCTTCTTCTTTTTCTTGTAATATATTCATTACGTGCGTTTGTGAACGTGTTATATATTTTCATTTACGTTTATGCAAGTAAGTTGCATTTTCATGCACGCACGCACGCACGCATGCATGTGTAGATAGAAAGAGTTTAACACTGTGACGAACCACAGAATTTTTATTTCTCTTTGAGATATACACACACATATCTAACATACACATATATATTTTATTTATTTTTGTAACTTTGTTTGCTTCTCCCTTTTTTAATTTTTAATTTATTCTTTATTATTATTTATTTTTTAATTTTGTTATAATTAACAAAATGTGTGATGAATTGACAAAAAAACGTAAGCGAAATTTTAAAGAAACTTGGCCTCGTGATGATCGTTACAAATCTTGGATACGCAAAGTATCATCTGATAATAGTTTTTATCATTGTATTATATGCAATAAAAATTTTTCGTGCAAATCAACATATCTATCAAGACATGTGGATTCTGCGTGTCACAAAAATAATATTAAAAAAAAATATATGGTAAATATGCCGATGAAGGGAGGCAGTCCCGATGACCTTGACCTTGACATATGTTGTGAAGGTCATGACCCTGAACAACATTCGAAAGGTTTTAGCCATCGTTCGTTTTTTATTAAAAAATTATTAACAAAAAAAAGTTTGGAAAATATAGCAGTCATTTTGAGTATTGAAAGGCATCCCAACTTCGGGAAAAGAAAAAAAAATTTATATAAGACATAATATATAGGTTTGTGTTGAATCTCGCTTCGCGTGGAAAATTTTAAACCCATATGGAACCTTGCTTCGCGTGGAAAGTTGTAAACCCATGTGGAACCTCACTTCGCATTAAAAAGTGTATGCGTGGAGGCAGTGTGTTTTGCCCCCCCCCCCTGCGAGGGGGCTCCACTACCAAAAAACTAGACACATAGATTTGAGTTGAACCTCGCTTTGCATGGAAAATTGTAAACCCATGTGGAACCTCACTTCATATTAAAAAACGTATGCGTGGAGGCAATGTGTTCCCCTACGGGGAGCTTCACTTCCGGGAGATATAACCTAACCCAAACCAAATTTTAATTTTAAATCAAAAATAGGTTTGGGTTAAGTTATATCTTTCGGAAGTGGAGCCCCCCCCCGTAGGGGGAACGGAACACACTGCCTCTACGCATACGCTTTATAATGCGAAGTGAGGTTCGACATGGCTTTATAACTTTCCGCTTCAACTCAAAACTATGTGTCTAGTTTTTATTTGGTAGTGGAGCCCCCTTAAGGGGGGGGGAGCGGAACTTACTGCATCCATGCATATACTTTATAACGCGAAGCGAGATCCACCCCACAGTTCTTATATGGGTGGGAAAGTGTATGCGTGGACGCAGTAAGTTTAAATATAAGCTATTTATGCTTTCTAACACATAAAATTGAATATATACTTTTCTATACCAACTATTCGCTGCTTTAACCAAAAGACTGTTTAATATGTCAACGATTCACTGCTTTAAATGTGTAACGATACCGTTACTAACGGCCTAGCGGGCCGATCCACCGCGCACTTTTCGAGGCTCGGCGCTTATGGCGTCCCTAAGCTCCCACACCCGTGTCGCGGCCCCACCGTAGGGACCACCCCACCACACGTTGAATCGCGCGAGTGGGAGGCCGGCTGCCGGTATATAAGGTGCTCCGGCGAGCGTAGCAGTACCAGTTCCCGATCCCGATTCCTGTCTCATACAACTCTCCGGATCCTGAACCACCTCTCGCGTTACACCAGGCTACGGGCTTCCCGTAGTTAGGCCGGGCTTCCCGGTTGCTGGGACGGCGCACCCTGATACCTCGCGTTACACCGGGCTACGGGCTTCCCGTAGTTAGGCCGGGCTTCCCGGTTGCCGGGACGGCGCATCCTGATATCCCGCGTTACACCAGGCTACGGGCTTCCCGTAGTTAGGCCGGGCTTCCCGGTTGCTGGGACGGCGCATCCTGATACCTCGCGTTATACCAGGCTACGGGCTTCGCGTAGTTAGGCCGGGCTTCCCGGTTGCTGGGACGGCGCCTCCTGTTAGTTGATAAGTTCGCACCGCGTTTACCGTAAGACCGTTTGTATATATACCGTGACCCGTTTGTATCATAAGACCGCTGTGGTCTCCGCGCTCTAATAGCTTCTAGTACCGCTTTGTACATATACCGCGACCTGTTCAGATTATAAGACCGCATTGTACATACCGCGACTGTTAACTAAAGAGTTAGGTAGACATTAGGATTCCCGCCAGTGTCGCGCCATTTCTATCTTCACCCCCGGCCTTCAAATTACTACAGAGCGTCAGTCCTTTTAAGGATAGAACGCCGAGAACGCCGACGCCTCGTCCTTTTAAGGATAAGGCAGCCAGGCAGTTGGAATTACATTGAAGGCCCCGCGACACTCCGTAGTGTTTAAGATCTGTACTGTACCACAAAGAATAATCGTAGTTTATTTGCATGCGAACACTGCGAATGCAGAACACGGCCGCTTGAGCCACGCTCGCTTCCCGAGCTCCACGCGCAACACTCTGTACGCACCGTGCTTGCACGTCGCCTTGTAAATAACAACCGCTCACGCGCGAAACTCGGTACGCACCGTTCCCGCATGTTGCTTTACGCATAGCTTTCAGTGTTAAATATCTTTTATATTGACGGCATGAATAAACGGACTTGTTTAAACCGATTATACGAAGGTGTAAAGTAAGTTGGAGTACCCCCCTTCTCCCGAATCCTGGCACCGGCGAGCCTTGATCCGCGGCGTACGGGAAAGGTGAACCGTTACAAATGACTTTCCTTCGTTCATACATATACTATTTCCACATACATATTAGTCATTTATGCCTTTCAATACTCAAAATAATTGCTATATTTTTCAAACTTTTTTTGTTAATAACTTTTTAACAAAAAACGAGCGACGGCTGAAACCTTTTGAATGTTGTTCAGGGACATGATCTTGACAACATATGTCAAGGTCAAGGGCATCGGGACTGTCTCCCTTCATCGGCATATTTACCTTTCAAAAAGAATGATTAAATATTGAGTAATTTAAATATTGGTTGCGTGAAGTGCCACATGACGCAAGTTTATTTTTTTGTTGGATTTACGATAAATCTATCACTGGCGGCTTATCGCAAATCCATCGTCACGCAGAATCTAAAACACATATAAATAAATATAAAAAAAATTATATAGAAGTGAGCAAACCAAATGAATATTCGAATATTCAAGTTAATGAATCTCTTTTGTCGTTTGATGAGCGTAGAAAATCAGCGGAAATCAGATATGCCGCATTCATTACTGATAAAAATATTTCCCATCACATTGCAAAAGAGATTCTTCACTTCTTTCAACATATAGGAGAAGATTCTGATGTATTGAAAAGCATGAAAATGGGCCGAACGAAATGTAAAAACATTATTACAAACATTTTGTGCCCGGTTGAGACAGATCGTGTCGTCAATAAAATTCAGAATATAAATTTTCAATTTTTATTGACGGAACGTCTGATATAACTAATGATAAATAGATGACTTTTCTTTTCCGGTACGTTGATCCCGAGACATTAGATATTCGTTTGCAATTAGTTAAATTAATCAATATTGATGCCAAAGATTCAAGTACAGAAAAGTTGTTTCAGGCATTTAAATGTGAAATGTGGAAATTACAAATATCATTTTTATATTAAATTTATTTAAATATTATTGCCTTATCATGCGACAATGCGTCTGTAATGACAGGGAAACATTTATCGTTTAAAAAAAAGTTAGAAGAAATATGTCCACATTTATTAACATTTTCATTCCCATGTCATTCCGCCGTATTAGCAGCGCATGCTGCATATACTAAAATGCCCGCATATTGCGAGGAATTTCTTTAAAAAATTGCTAATTATTTTAATACTAGTCCAAAACGTACGGCTATTTTTCGTGAATTTTGTGAATGTTTCCAAGAAACAAATCGTAAAATATTAAAATTATGTGATACACGCTAGCTTTCTCACTATGTATGTGTCGAAAGACTTCTTGAATTGCGATACAATTAAACATTTTCTTACTGAAATGGTTGTGAGCGAAAAAACAAATTCTGGAGAATATCTACTGTTTATGATGGGCAATGTAGAAATAAAAGTTTATTTTCTTTTTTTAAAATACATTTTAAATTTCTTTAACGCATTCAATGCATTTTTTCAAGCATTAGAAACAAGCATCCATTTATTGCAGCCAAAAAGAAAAATTTTCTTTTCCGAGTGTGCCGAAATTTTTTTTCGGAAGAAGAGCATTCGAAACAATTTTCTACAAATATTGTATTTTTTTTTAAAGGAGAATCAAAAAGATGTTAATGAAAATATTTTGGAGTCAGAATGTGAGGAATATCTTAACGAATTAACGCTGGAAGGTCATATAGACATAGTTAGAATTGTTCGAGAGAACTGTTTAACATTTTGTCACTACTGCAGAGGAAATTCGTAAAAAGTTACCTATAAATGACATATTTTTATCAAAATTACAAGTTTTTAGACCATTTGTAAGTTTATTTGATAGTAACAGAGAAACATCATTCAATGATGTTCCTTTTGTAGCTATAACTATCGGTGGTTTTGATGAAGACGCTTTAAAAAAAGAATGGATTGCATTACCATCAGATTTTACAATGGAAGAAAAACAAAGGTATGACGTTACGCGGGGGAACCGCGGCGCAGCAGATAGGCGAGAGGTCCGCGGGGAGAGGAACGCGAAGGTACGATGCCCGCAATGCGTGGGAGAAGGATAGCGCTAATGGTATTCATATGCACGTGGGAGCAGGATAACGCGAGGCTTTCGCATGCACGTGGAAGAAGGATGGCGTTCGCATACACGTTGGAGAAGGATAGCGCGAGGCGTTTGCACGCTGGAGAAGGATGACGTTCGCATGCACGTTGGAGAGAGATAGCGTTCGCATTGGCGTGGAAAAAGGATGGCGTTCACATGTACGTTGGAGAGAGATAGCGCGAGGCATGCATGAATAGAAAAAGGAATTAAAAAGGCGCAGAAATAATAGACACTTTTTAAATAATAACAAATGTTTATTCAGTAATTGTGTGTGCGCGCGCGCGTATGTGTGTGTGTGTGTGTATTTGTGTGTGTATTACGCGTACACGTTCTCTCTCTCACACACACACACATACCATTGCGTGTAGCAAACAGCGCTCGCGAAGCGAGGGGGGATTTAAGGCGGGAGGAGGCACGAACCAAGCATCCATCTCTTCCGTGGCAGCGGCACTGTCGTGTCTGTGTAGGGCGTTTACACACTTCCTCAGCCCGACAAATAATAGTTAGAAAACAACATTTGCGGGTCTGAAAAAATATGCGAGGTACGAGTCAGCTGTAGCGAGTGCCTCACGTAAGCGCCTGCATCGAACGGTGAGTTGCGCCGCCCCTGCCTACCTTCTGTACTCGTCTCGCATTCGCTAACTATTTCTTTTTATAATTTAAAAACTAAGCTTCAGACAAAATTTTTAAAGGAAAAATCGTCTTGGAATTGATTCAGGAATACGACCTTTTAAGGACAAACGGTTGTTCCGGATCATCCTGTATGTGTTTTTAAATATATGTATAATTTATATGAGATAGACAAGATTTATATCAAGCGACGCGGTAGCGCCGCGACGCCAAGTATATATAAAAATTCGTTTCAGCTTGTCAACGGTTTGCCTATGTACAGGGGCTGCGAGCTTATCCGGAGTTTTACGTCTAATAAACTTTCGATTAAAATTCCTCAGGAACCAAGTCGTTAATAAAAAATCTAACGGCACTTTTCTTATACAATGTGGATGCAAGCTTTCGATTGCGACCAGTTTGAATAAGATTGATGCAGTCAATCCTGAGGAATGATAATCGTATACCAGAAATGTGACATTTCATTTTTCTTCATAATAATAATAAGATTCAGACTCTCACGTACGTATGCTCGCACGCACACACGCAAAGCGATTTTGTCCCTCAAGGCGCGTTCATATCGCTCATGTACGATAATTCTTTCGTGTATTAGTTTTTTATAAAATTGTAATTTTAAAAATTTATAATAAATAAGAGAGAGAGAGAGAGAGAGAGAGAGAGAGAGAGAGAGAGAGAGAGAGAGAGAGAGAGAGAGAGAGAGAGAGAGAGAGAGAGAGAGAGAGGGAGGGAGGGGGAGGGAGAGGGAGAGGGAGAGAGAGAGAGAGAGAGAGAGAGAGAGAGAGAGAGAGAGAGAGAGAGAGAGAGAGAGAGAGAGAGAGAGAGAGAGAGAGAGAGAGAGAGAGAGAGAGAGTGAGGGAGGGAGGGAGGGGAGAGGGGGGAGGAGAGGAGAGGAGAGAGAGAGAGAGGGAGGAGCATCATTTATTGGGCGCTCCGGGATAACGTCCTCTAAAGCGCTCGGCAGATTTACAAATAGTCAAGATACAAAAAATAGAAAGTAATAAAAGGACTGTTTTGACATTTCGGTGTGTAGGTTAAGCCTCACAACAATGCATCCACTGTCGCGCACGCTCAACCGTCTTACCGCCGAAACCGTCACAAAGATCAAGAGAATCTCACCGATCAACGGCCCAGCGTCCAGCGACCAAGCGGAAGGCAAAGGGCCAAGTGATATCGCTTTGACAATCCTATGCAAAAAGCAGGGCCCCGGAGGGCCGAAAGCAGCAGAAAAAGTTTCTCAAAAGCAGAGCGACAAGAAGTACGTCTGTGTATACTCACATGCTCCAAGAGACCTCGTAACCATGCGAGCGCGACAGAAGAATCTGTCCATCCGTACATCGGAATATGCTGCAAATTTAACGATCTTTGCATGAATTCTAGCAATCGAGTTAATAAGACTATGGCATTCAATTTTAGATGCGGCACGCTAATCGTTTTAATCGGCGCTACCTTTGATTTTGCGGTTATTAAGACTACTGAAAATTCTCTGAGCGATCGGAGAATTCTTAAATAAACGACAGCGGCGTATGCGCGATTAGACGCATCGGCGAACCCGTGCAACTCGATAGCCAAATTTTCCGGATGCATTCCAGTCCATCGCGGAATGCAAATTTCTTTTAAATTTATGAACTCCGCGCAATATTTTTTCCAGGACTCTAACAAGTCCGCCGCGACAGGAAAACCCCAATCGAGTTTTCTTAGCCACAGTTCTTGAATCATAATTTTCGCGATGATTATTACCGGAGAAACCCATCCCAGTGGATCGAAGAACTTCGCGATAAATGATAGTATCAAACGTTTCGTATTCATATTGACCGAAGGTGACTCGATTTGAAAACGAAAAGAATCTTCTCGTGGTATCCACTCAAGTCCGAGCACTTTAAGCGTATCATCCTTATCGAATGTACGAGCGATAGCGAGTTCATGCTCTCCCGGAGGAATGTCTGTTAATAATTCTATAGAATTGGCAGCCCATTTGCGTAAATGAAAACCGCCTCGCGCCATCAATTTCGTAAGCTGATCGCGACTTTCCTTTAGCGACGGAACTTCATCGGCGCCAAATAGAACGTCGTCGACGTAAATAAAATCTTGTACTATTGCTTGTGCTTTTGGAAAAGAATGACTTTCGTCGAGCGCTAATTGATTAATAACGCGTATGGCTAAATACGGAGCTGGAGCAGTACCGTATGTAACAGTAAGCAATCGATAAGATTGTATCGGAGAATTAATATTAGATCGCCAAAAAATCCGTAAAAAATCGACATCGTCTCGATGAACGCGGATCTGTCGAAACATCTTTTCGATATCGGCGGTGTACACATAACGAAACTGACGCCAATGAAGGATAATTGAGGACAAATCGCGTTGTAATTTAGGCCCGGTCATTAAATGATTATTTAATGTAGAACCGTTACTCGTTTTGCACGACGCGTTAAATACTACGCGAAGTTTCGTCGTGCTGCTAGACTCGCGTAGTACGGGATGATGCGGTACATATACCGCTTGGTAAAGCGTCGGATTTTCGTCGGAGACAGGTTCCATATGACCCATAGATTTATATTCATTTAAGAAAGAATGATAGGGTTTCGCGAGATCCCGATTTTTTTGAAGGCGTTGTTCTAATTTTGAATAAAGAAGCGACAGTTTCGCGCGAAGATCCTATATCGAAAAGATATTTCGACAGATCCGCGTTCATCGAGACGATGTCGATTTTTTACGGATTTTTTGGAGAGAGAGAGAGAGAGAGAGAGAGAGAGAGAGAGAGAGAGAGAGAGAGAGAGAGAGAGA